>JAHMML010000009.1:3171205-3595129 GCA_020341155.1 Eciton burchellii
TCTCTCTCTCTCTCTCTCTCTCTCTCTCTCTCTCTCTCTCTCTCTCTCTCTCTCTCTCTCTCTCTCTCTCTCTCTCTCTCTCTCTCTCTCTTTTGAGGCTACGCTGGAAGAAAGACCTGCGCGGACTCATCGATACTGAGACAGGAAAGAGAAACCGAGCGAGCATGCGAGCACTCGGGGATGCCACCCTCCGATTGTCGACGTATCGCACCTGTCGCGAGTACACGAATCCAGGCCGGATGCAGTCTAACCGTTCGCGCGTCACCTAAATCCGCTGAATCGCGCGCGCCGGGAAATGGAGCGTCCTTTAAATCGCGTCTGCTTTGGCGGATCTGCCTCTCTCTCCCTCTCTCTCTTTCTCTCTCTCCCCCTCTCTCCCTCTCTCTCTCTCTCTCTCTCTCTCTTTCTCTCTCTGTCCCTGTCTCTCTAATCCAACGTTTGGATCTTCGGTAAGCCTGCGAGATTTTTTGGACTCAACGAGAAAGATCGCACATGAATCAGCGGATCCTTCTGTGAATCGCGTTTCTTTCTTCTCGAGCGTCGATGCTTAATCCGATCCGCCATTTTGATCGAAGCGAGATGGCCCGAATTATCTCGCGACTGCAATATCGCAATAACGCCGTGATGCGAGCCGACAACTCGGACGAAACACTCGTATTCAGGGATCTGCTGATAGCGAGAGACGGCATTTTCGACATGACGGGCGAAAATGCAATAGAAGAGAGAGCGAAAGCAAGAGAGAGAGAGAGAGGGAGAGAGAGAGAGAGAGAGAGAGAGAGAGAGAGAGAGAGAGAGAAAGAGAGCATCGGCTCGGCATATAATGCGGATTGCGGAAGAAGGATGCGTGATCCGTGTTGGAGAAATACACGCGCGTGCAAACACATGTACGTGGGCGGATGCACACGAATACACGCGGGTGGAGAGGAGCGCGCGTTGCTGAATTGCATCTACTGTGAAAGCAATTGTCTTTCGTGTTTTCATGGCTTAGTGGATGCTCTTTCGCGTCGTACTTTTCCGCATAGATTGCGCTTCAAGTTATTCTTCTTATAACAAACGATGCTCGGATATTTCGAGCTTTATTTGCTCGGGGAAAAAAATACGACGCGCTGACGGAGCAATATACCCTGCTTTTTAACGTTACGTGATTCGTAGATTCGTCACAGATGCAAGAAAGATTGTACAATTGGATCAAGACAGCAGTACGCATGTAAAATCAGAGTCAGACGAGTCGAATGAGATGCACATGTCCAATTTTATCTCATCGATCTCTGGATCTGCTTCGATTTCGTTCCCTACGATCTCGCGGACTCGCGTCTCGATGGACTTGATATTCCTCTTGTAATTTAAATCAGAGCAATGTCGACGTCAGATTCATCGTCAGCCTCGAAACTCGCTGAAACAGATACCTCGTTAAGGAAAACTACGGATTGCCGTTACCGCATTTCGCGCAGATGAATTTAGATTGGTCTTTGTTAAACAAATTATTTATCGGACAAATGTTACTCGTAAACAGAATTAGCCCACGTTGTCGCATAACGTGTAATCAACGTGCGCAGATTGTACCATACACCATTCCATGTGCATCCAAACTCGGGGGAAGTTCTCTCAAAGATTGCTGATGGCAAGTCCGCGGTTGCACCCGGATTTACGGTCGACTAACTTGCTTCGGAGCTTGCGAGTCTCACACAGTCTGAGAATTTCCTGTAGTTCTGCCTTAACCCAGCCGTATTACATTCAAATGGCCGGATCGCTACATTTAATGACGACACGTTATCGTGGCGAATGTCTCGCGAAGAAATTCAACGGAGCCTTGAATGGCTGGTGCTTCGGATTTCGAATCGCAGCGCGAACGGTGGAACGTATCGACGAGCTTTGCGCGCGCCAAGGCTGCATTCGCGAATCGAATAGATCTCAGTGGCGGAGAAACGAGCTATAAATTGAAACTCGTTATATCGACGATTCGAGAAACTTTGCCAATTAGTAATCGCGCGGGGAATTGAAGCTTTTTCTGCTCGGATAATGCGGATAATGCTCGTGCCATTATTTGCTGCATTCGATGTTGGTAATTTTAGATTTCGCTATGTGTGTCATATTCGGGCTTTAATCGCACGAAGAAACCGCAGCGCATGGACACGTAAGATCTCGTAATCTCGTTTCATAGAGAACGCTCAACGCATCAACGCTGAATACCCTCCGCGTCACGTATTCTCGACAGAAGTAACGCGAGGATCTTCATAAAACGCGCATTCAGGTCGATGAAATACTAGACAGAGTTGCAGAATACTTCGCGTATTTTCAATCGCATCGTCCCAATCGATTTATACGGATGCACGACGCCGTTTCCTCGCGCGAGGACCGATTTGCGATGTCATCGTCGCGTTAAATATCTCATCTCGCAATCGCGGTGACTTCCGCCGCTCCGCGTTGCGCGACAATTTTTATGACAACGATAAAACATTAAAGAGCGAGGGAGACGTACTAGCCGTGGGAGGGGGACTCGTTCAACAAGCGAAGCAGTCCGTCGACTTCATCAGCAACAATGGTTTCTTTCTTTGCCCGAGCGACCGGCAATTTCGACATTATTCTCCGGCCACGGCCATTCCGTGCCGCGTTATACAATCTACGCAATTTAAGTCACGGAATAATGTAACGGGGAGTTCCGCGCGCGTAGTTGGCGCGCGCGACCCGGTAACGAGGTGTAAAGGCTGCGCCAACGAACGAAACTTCCATCATCAGGTTGGCGTTATACGTTCGCCGCCAAGGGCGGAAGCTTCCGAGAGCAAGATGGAAAGACGGAACGAAAAGTGGAGGCAAGTCGGCCGGCGAGAGAGCGACTCGCGTTTGAGCGTCAGATACAGAGGCACTTGGACCCTTTGAGGCCACCGGCGGAAGTTTCCCCCGAGGCTGCCGCGATTACACACACACACACGTGCGCGCGTACACACGTGTATCCATCCGTCGTACGTATTATCATTCACGTCAGTGCGCTACGACCCGGCTTATACAGAGGAGCAACGAAGGAAGTCTGCAACTCTGTGTGTCTGCTAATCAAAGAAATCCGCCCCAAGCGAGGCTGGGCCTGGCTTTCCGAGCGGCGGTGCCGAAAGTGCCCCCGTAACGGTCGATTTATTGAAAAGCCCAACGTGGAGTTGACCCCGTTTCATTTCGCGGATCGATATTATCAATCTCGCGCGGGCGACTATCAGGAGCTCCGAGCGGTTCGACCGGAAACCTCTTGCCGTCAACGGCGATACCGATACCGTCACGGTGGGAATTTATCGCGAATTTTAACGACGACGTGAATTTCAGCGTCGAGATACCGCCAATGCGGATTCTCGCGGCACTCGTCTAACGAACGGAAAATGGAAAAACGGATTTACTAATGCGGAGGACGCGAGCCCAAAGCACTGCCCGATTTCCGTTGATCGCGTTTCATCTCGCCGAGAGGGAACGAAAAAGCGAGAATAACGGGATCGTGAACAAAGGAGCCAGCCGTTCGCCGGTTGGACCGCGCTTAGTTATCGTCTTAGAAAGTAAGTCGACAGGCTGGGTTAAAGGGCACGGCGACATCGCGGAATATTGCATCACCGGTTCGGCGAGTTCCAGGCGAACTGGGAGAACAGAACATGGACGATTAAGGACATTTCGCGCTGGCTCGCAGGATTCTCTCCGGAGATGTCACGAGATCTCCCGCCCGAGACTTGTTACGGTTAATTCCGTTATGCGATTCCGTGCTCCCTTATGAGATTGGATCGTTCAATATTCCTCGACGGTTCAAGTTTTACGTTTTATTAAATATCTTATAACGCGACCTTCGCGTTCTTCCCTTATGTAATTAAAGTGCAGCGCGAGCGAGCGCTACATCAGGCAGCTACAAATGACGTGAGATTAATCTCGCCGTAGGATTCAAATATTCGAGAGGCAGTCTCTCTCTCTCTCTCTCTCTCTTTCTCTCGTGAATGGAATACGTCTCGCCGATTCATTATTCTTTCAGCATTCAGCCTTCTGCTGGCCGACACGTGACGATACCGTATACTCGGTACGCGTTGTGTACGGAAATTAAACAATCTCTCAGGAATCTCATATATGCATGCCGTTATAACCAGCGCTGAACTAGCGATCCTATTATTAGCGTAATAGGATTTGATGAAGCGTAAGTTACGTGCCGTGATAAAATTTCGTTGTCGCGTCACGTTATTGTATCAAGCTCGTATTGGAAAATGTCCATCGCGACATAATGAAATTATTCGCTGTCTTATCAGCTGTCACGCGTTATCATATTCACACGTCAATTATTTACTGATTCTTTACGGAATTGAATTTGAGGGACGAATATCGAACATGTACGCCGATTACGATTCATCTTCAGGAATAGATCGCAACAACGAATGGCTATAAATTATCTATGCGACCGCGGAAGCATGTATCAACATCGCCTTTTGTGTATGTACTGAGATAAGCGGCATGCATGAAGGAATATCACGGGAAACTGAAGCAGTGATACGATGCGTTCTACAGGTTCTTACGTTATTGCCTGACGTTTTGCAAAGATTGAATGATTCCAGCACGGTCATTATCCCTTCTATTCTTGCCGGTTATTTGTATCGTCTACCCTCTTCCGCGAGTAATCGATCGATCAGTCCGCTCAGCGTGGTTCGCTCTTTTTCGCCGCGAAGCCGTTCAATTTGCCGAGAGATCGCGGCGGGATCAAGAGTGCTCAAACACCGATTGCTTTTCGCAGAATCCCAATTTCTCGATACAGAGCAGTCGCAGAGCGCAGTTATCGTTCTTACGTTCTTACCGCGATAGCATTTTGCGACTCGAGAGCGCACAACTGTTAATTCGATTACGACGCGAGGAAAATGGCTGTTTAGTTTCGTAGGAACCGTTTACCTTCTGGAAGATTCGCAGTTCGATGGAGCATCGTGAGACGTAAACGATATGGCGACTGCCATAATCCCAGCCCTGAATATCGCGAGTCATTAACGCGCGCATTAATGTCATATTAAACAAGCTAGAGGAAGATCAACCGTCGCTGTCAAAGGGCGAAATAAGCGGGAAATTAGCTATTTCATTATTCATTACGATGTAAAACTCGATGAACTTTGCCCGCCTTCCCCCGACGATACGAATCATTCGTCTCACGTGCGAAAGCCTCTGCGCGTGATCGCGATAATTAGCGAGTGAATTTTCATTGCGCGTGTTGCGCTCGGCCGTAGCGATAATCGTGATAAACCGCCGCGGTTGTTGAACCCTCAATTACGATGCAAGTTTTCTCATGGCTGAATGTCTAAAGAAACAACAGACCTGCCGGCGATAGAGTGACGCGATTATTATTATTATTATTACTCGTAATAATAATCCGAGGCATAAATCCATTCTTTCGAGCTGAAGGACGTTAAATTATTGTCAGCCTTTTTCATACACGGGATCTTCAAGCCTTCAGGAATTTATTTGGCTCCTCTCGAACACGGATCCTTTCCCTTTTTTCTTACTGCAATAGTTGCACGATTTGAATAAAACCTGAGACGAGTATCTGTCATCGGATACATATTTTACGATAACTTTTGCTTTCCTTCTTTCGCCATTAACGCATAAACGGAATCCAATGCCAAAATGCCTTTTATGCCAACGAGCTCCGGTCCCTCGTATCTCAAAATTGACAATCTTGTAAAGTAAGATTCGAATTCTTGGCAATCTGATGTGAACGAGAGGAAATATTGCAGCGAAATAGCGGATTAGATAACGGATAATTTTTAATTTATCCTAAAGTACTCGTTAATTCTCGACGAAAAAGGAATTTTTTATTGAAAGGTGTGAGCTCGACCACTCGACAAGTGCCGCAAATCTACCATCGGTAAAAGGTCAAAGTATGTTCCGACATGACAGACATTCTCGTCGCTCTTGTCGAATTAATTATTCCACGAATCGTTCGTTAAAGATGTAGAAATTGTTCGTCGTCGTGACACGTAACGAGGCGGACCAATTGAAAAGTTTAAATTGGCAGTGAGCATGAAAGATTGTCGCGTGGCTACCCTGTAATTCCAAGTTCGCTCGCCCTTTTTTCGCTCGTGTTCCCTTTATCACTTTTATCGCACGCGTCTCGCAATTGAATCAAAGGCGGATTTAATCAGTAATCTACCGCGGCCTCGTTTTCCGCCAGCGCGTTACGATGAATCGGCGAACACGCTCTGTAATTCCGTTAATTCGCGTAAATCAGTAGCCGGATACGAGGCGAGATACGAATATATTCGCATTGTATATTTTTAATTCCGTTATCTCTGTGCAATCGCCGTGGATAAAAGTCCAATTTCGTGGCAGGACGAGCGAGCGATCCGTTGTTTTAATCGCGTAGCGTAAGTACACACAGATTTCGTAAATATAGAATCTTGTCTTGATTTCGTTCCACATCTTCTTTCACAGTATTTGCAACAATTCGCTATTATAATCCCTCCACACTTTCGATTCTACGCTTTAGAATATTAGCGGAGAAAGAACGGAGAATTTGCTTCCACGTTACCGAGTCCGTATCTTTAATCGAAAAATATCGTAGCAAAATTAATTGCAACTCAATCGGACGTAACGCTCTTTGTCCGCTGTTAATCTCATTATAATTTCTCAATTCGTTGAACCGACGTCAACATTAAAGCGCGAATATTTCGAGATCGTAATAAAATTCCAATGGACACGCGGATTGTAATTGACGTCAGAACGACGCGCTAATGAGATAAGATCCCACGTTGCTTTCACCGGCCTCGAAACGTAGCGGCTCCAATTTGCATCCACCGCTCGATTAAATCTTCCTTCAAACGGACCATTCGCGGTAACTACGTGTCGCTATTAATTCTCGACCCGGTTTCTCTTTCCGTCCTTGTCTGCAATTTCTTTCGCGAGGTTCTCTTCGGCGCGCCGATAATGGAGAACGCATCGGGGACGAGGGTGTCCCATCCCGTGGCACCAGGTCGAGGGGTGCGTCGGGATTACTCACAAAAGGTCCACAAACTCGAGAGAAATTGCTTTCCCTCCTCGCTTAACTCAATTATTCGTTACTTTCGGCCCGTTAAAGCGCGTATCGCGAAAGTTAT
Source organism: Eciton burchellii (assembly GCA_020341155.1). Classification (NCBI taxonomy): domain Eukaryota; kingdom Metazoa; phylum Arthropoda; class Insecta; order Hymenoptera; family Formicidae; genus Eciton; species Eciton burchellii. Next base: position 3,178,291 of record JAHMML010000009.1, read on the forward strand.
CCTCTCCTCCCTCTCGCCCAGCGTCCGACACGATCGAAACGCGTTATCGTGGGCGTATAATTCTCGATTCCAATCGAGGAAACTCGTCTTTCCCTCTGTAGGATCTCTTCTGCCATCCTGCAGGATGCCATCCTGTAAGCCCTCGTTCCTTCATCCCACGTTGTAACGCGCGTTCGCTTACGGTAAGCGGCGCAGATTAACGCAACGAGCGATTAATGAGCGAGTTGTAGGCCGAAAGAAGCTTCCATCGCTTGTACTAATTGCTAAGTGATTATGCCATGGCATCGCGTGACGAATGATAAATAACACTTGCAAAGTGCGATTGCGGCAATTTGCGGAATTTCCAAATCGTGACCATCGCGCGACGTCGCCTTGTCACGCGTGTTTAGCGCGAAGCACCGGATACCGTAGCGTCCCGTGAGTCTGAAAAATGGATTTGCCTTCCTTCGCCGCGATCGCGGATCTGACTCGTCGAGAATTGTAAAATTCTGCACGTTTAAACGTATCCGCGCGCCGTACGGATCCGCGGTAGCGGCAAGAATCGAAGTCGGAAATTAGCGATTTACAATCGCGGAGCGACCCGAGCAGCCAGTAATTCTGCCGTGGATGAAAGCTGAACGTGATTATCGTCGTTATTGTGTTCACATATCTGCTCCGCATTTTAACGCAATCTGTATTGCTCGCGCGCGACTCACGCATTGCGAGCCATTACCTCGTCTTGTTTTCGAAAAGTTGCTTCTCGCTGCGGTCTACTATGCTTTCGCATTACCGTGTTATTTAGGTTACTCGCGCGCGCTCTAAGTTGTTTACCAGACAGAATGTAATGAAAATTGAAGTTGAAACCGAAGAAAAGTTGGACATGCCCGTTCGTTAATTCGATTAGCCGGCGTATCGCGTCGTGTCTTTGTCGCGCTACGATCTTTGGATTTCTTGAAAAAAAAAAGAAAGGAATATATATATATATATATAAATATTTATTTACTTTGAGATATTTCACTCGCGTTCAGAAGACAAGGCCGAATGAACTTTGTAAACTGAATTTGTATCCTTTGCGTTATTGCGAAACTACAAAATTACGATTCGCATCAAAGAGTGCGAGTGCAATATTAGCGCATTAAGTCTTTCTATTAAATGTAACACTTGTTATAAAGCTATACGAATGAGATGATTTGGTAAATTCATTAAATCCAGTAAATTCGTTAATCCGTTAATCCATAAAATATAATATGTTATTAAGATTGCATCTCTTCGAGATGCGATAAATAAAGCATGCATGCATGAATAAAGCCTCAATTTGATCACGTAATATCTGTCCAAATACTATGAAATCTCATTCAATAATCAAGCACTGTCTGTACTATGTACGAAAAGAAAATTTCCGTCAATAACTTCATAGGTTTTCGCGTCCGATTATTTACATCCTGCATGGTATCCCGCGCGTTGCGAACATACTTACGAATCTAAGATCCGCGAGCTTAAAACCGCGAAATAGCGTGATTATCCGCGCTGGCGAGTCGACTCGCGTTAATCTCGCGCCTTCGCCGACCCGATAGCTGACGAGGAGTCGTGTTCGCCAGCAGATGCCCATCCGTTAATTTCCATCCGACGTACCATATTTCCCAACTGACTTCCCGGCCGTTCACACGACGGATTTCAAAGCGCGCGTCCCGATTCCCGCGACTCGCGTGCACGTAGTTACGTTATTTCCAGCTGGCGCGTATGGGGCCAGGCACGAAACGCGCTTCACGTCTCGGCGGATCCGTAAAAATTGGCATCGTGCCTCCGCGACGACCTCGGAAGCCCAATCGAGGGGTCGCGATCAAAACCGGGAGTTTTTTTCTCTCTCTCTCTCTCTCTTTCTCTCTCTTTCTCTCTCTCTCTCTCTCTCTCTCTCTCTCTCTCTCTCTCTCTCTCTCTCTCTCTCTCTCTCTNCTCTCTCTCTCTCTCTCTCTCTCTCTCTCTCTCTCTCTCTCTCTCTCTCTCTCTCTCTCTCTCTCTCTCTCTCTCTCTCTCTCTCTCTCTCTTTGGAGAATGAGCCCTGCGCCGGCACCGTGTTACGCACCATATGGATATATTTCATCCACCACTCTCGAACACGCCTCGAATGCTGATGGGACTCGCGAAACGCGTGCGCGTTTTGATTTTATTAGCGAGCGTTGCACGGATTACTATTACGCGTTGTTATATAAGTTATAACGATTCTCGATTGAGTTCTATCGCGCAAAATTAGTGTGAAATATGAGAACAACTCTGAGAAAGTTTCATCGTCCGCGATGCGTGGTCCTCTTGGCTCGTCTCGACGATTTCTCGCTAGCTCGATACGAATCAATGATTTTTACGCTAGTGTTCCGATCGCTCGAGCGATAAGAAACTGTAGGATATTTCTATCAGGATGGAATTGATAAGTATGATGGGTCTTCCACGCCTTAGATTGAAAGAACAACAAGAAAAAGGAACACTTTATTCTTGTTCGCCAAGATACAGCGCCTCTCGCGAGACTAGCTACTTGATCTCGCTCGCTGATTTCTGATTGAGAATTAGGATGGAACTACTCTGACAAAGATTCTCTTCGCCCTTTTAATCTAATGTTGGCCTTCACTGTCTCCTGTCATAAACAAGGCCACGATATCTCGTTCCGTGTTTCGTTTATCTCCACTCTAACAACATATTCGAACACAGTAGCGATTTATAATTTGTATTTGGCTTGCTCTGTGTTCTTAGTTCCTAGAAGGTTATAAAATAAAGCCATAAATAACGACAATCATTGAAGTGTTATGGATTCATGGTGTCCCATTACGGTTAAAGAATCATGGATCCGTGAAGTGTACTGGACATCACAGTTTGACCCTGTATCTCTGACTTAAGGAGTGACGACACGATTATGAAGACGCCACCGAAAATCCGAACACGGTCTTTTTCCCTTTTATATTACAAAACGTCTGGAGCATATTGCAAAAGATAATCGCCATTTTGCGCGCGAACGGCTCAAAATTTCATCGTTCACGACTAACACACGCGCACACATGCGCAATGAATTATTTTGCAGACGTTTCATTAGAATTCCGCGATGTATTTTTCGACTCGCAAATTGTAAAATGGATCGAACAATTACTCCGACACTTCTGTTACTGATGAAAAGGGCCCTTCAATTTTGTAATGTTTTCATTGTTTTGGGAGTTTTTTTCCTTCTTTTTTCTCTTCTTTTTTTTTTTCGACCGAGCGCACACGCGTGTATCGCGATACACCTGTATCGACTGCCCCTGCTACGATGTTCGCATATGGATGGAATTTATAAGCGCGCACGATTTGATTGTACAATTCTATTGACTTGAGAGATCGCCATTCGAGCTTTGTTAAACATCAGCCATGCCGATCGACAGTTCGCTCTTTCTTTTCTCCCATTTCTGATTGCATCTGGATCCTTCGACACAATCTTTTGCTATTCGGCTTTATAAATATGTTTACAGTTAACTATTGAATCGAGAATGAAGTTGAAAATGAAGTTAGGATAAAGTTTAGTCGGAAATAAACAAGATTGTCTTATCCGTAACTTGCGGATTCTTAAATGTGAAATCTCGTACAGCGTCTCGATTGTATCCGATTTCAGGGCTATTTCAGGGAACAAGGTTGTCGGAAAATGCGCTAAAGGAGCATCAATAATGTCCCGGAGATAATCATCGCTCTTCCGCGCTTCCTCTTAATTCGATACCGAAATCACGAATACCTTTTTGCCGTTTCGTTTTCCGTTCTCGCGAAATATCGATCGGCTCTCGCTCTTTTAGCCACGCAGGATTCTTTAGCGTTTTGACACAGAGTGCATGCGTCGCATATGTGCGCGTGTGTGTATGTCTATAATGTATGTACGTGTATCCACTTTATTAGCGAAATTATTATGCGTACACCCGCTCGCTTGAACATGCCAGCCGTGCAACATTATACCTTTCCTATCATAAATTTTCAACACGTAGCCGGTCCGCGCACGTGTCTGCGCGTGTTGTTGTTCGTGCGTGCTCTCGAAAGTTCCTGCTAGGAAAATATGCAACGCTCACGGTTCAAGCTCAATTAAACGCAGCACGTTAGCCGAACCGTTAATTTTCGGTTAACGCAAAAATTGCCGAATGGCTCGCGCGCAAATTGCCGCGTTTTATCGGACCGACGTGAAATGCTGGAGTGTTTCTTATGAATATCGGAATCGCGTCGAACGATTCCTTTGGCAAATTGGCAAATGGCAAATCGATCGCTGAAGGTTTAATGAATCTTTTTGAGTCTGTCAAGTCATTTTCCCAAGCAGTCGCATTGCCTTTGCCTGCTATCAGCGTGCAATGGAAGAGAACGGTGTAAAAACTACAAGGATAAAAGATCTAAAGCCTCGATGTGATATCGAAATCTGTGATTCGCTGAATCTCTCTCTCTCTCTCTCTCTCTCTCTCTCTCTCTCTCTCTATCCTTTACGCAGCATAATTATTAATTATACTAGAAGAACGTTCGGGTAACGCGAGCTTCTTAATATGTTGTTATCTTGTTACTTCGCGATCCGCGAGACGATAGTCTCCTAAATGCTACTGCTGTGATCACGCATTCCCATCTCGAATGACTCGTTTAAACGGTAATTGAAGCTGAACAAGCTTTAATTATCCTTCGCGAAAAGGATTTAGCGGGAGATAGCAAAACTGTTACGTGACTCACGATCGATATACACTATGCGGATTAACAAAAGCGATGGCGCTCGTATTTTAATCCCGATCGGGCCGAGATATTCCTCCCTGCGCGGATACCATTGTGCCGGGTGTAAATCCCCGGACTTCGGTCGAGATTAACTGCCAAATTTGACCTCTATCAAGGAATATCAGAAGCTCGACTCGCCCTGGTGCTCCGCGTTGCGGGAGTGGACGGCGACTTGGCCTGAAAGCTTAATGAGTCCTACGATCGCGACTACGTGTGCCGCGGCATGAGTCAGGACGAGAAAGTACTTATCTCTGGAGACGAAGGGACTTCCCGTACTGTGTCTCTCGTGAACGACCCAGTTCCCGCCGTAGGTGCAGATACAGGCAATCTCGGGCAGTTGGAGCCGGCTGCGACCGAGACGGGGCACGCGATAAGCGCGAAACGAGCTTTCCATTACTTCGCCGCGAGGATGCGCGTAAAAAGTTAAGTATCTTGACTTACCTACTAACATAACGACATCAAGAGGCGTTCCTTAATTAATTTCCTGTTTCCCTTTTGCCGAGCAGTCGCGCAGACGTCGCGATTAAACGACGCGTTTCAAGAGCGCGCCGCTTCTTCCGGCTCGCATTGTCGATCGCGATGCAAATGTCTCGGAGATCGCTGACGGCTGCGCCGCGTAATCGGCTCGTACTTTTCAGCTGCTTTTATCCGGTGATAAACGACAAGCCCTCAATCGTTAAATGCAAAAGTGCCGGAGGTTTAGTGCCAAATATCTCGGCGCGGAAATATCGAGAGTCCCCGCGGCGAAGTAAGCTGCCGAGTTACGTTTTATGGTTTGCCAGAGCGACAATTCGCGGATGCTTTGATTATGTTTTACGAGTTACGTAACGCAAACCATAAAATCGCGCTATGAATGAAATAACATGAATAAATACGAGTGAAATTAGAATGGTTACATATTTTAGATACGCATATGGTTACGTATGCAGCGCGATTATTTAGATACATGCGTGTGCATGTGCGTGTGCGTGACGCGGAATTTTAAATATATTTCTGTAATCTCCGTTCTCTTCCAGATGCGAAGAGTGTAACTCACAGCGTTATCCCGGCGAACTGCGCGTATTTACGAAAAGAATAAATTTTAATGTAAATTCGTAAAAATAGAGCTTCTCTCTGTCTAAAGCTTCCTCACAATTTCCCCCCAGATTAGTTTCTTACATCGCCAATAATCGTTGTTATCGTGTGGAGAGATTCTAAAATTCTCTGTCGCGAATAATAAGAGTTCGCTAATGCGCGAACGAGCAAGAATAAAAACCGATACTGATTATCGCGATAGTTCGAACAGAGTCTGGCGCAAATGTAAACCGATCCATGTCCATTATTCGTCCTTTAATTTTACAGCTCTTGGAGGAATTACTTTCCACCTTCGATTGCACTTAACCGTGTGCTCGCGATGCGATTGTGGCTCGCAATAGAACGGTTACCGGCGATATGTCAGCCGAGATAGTTGCGCTCGATGAAATTTCTACTGCGACATTGGCGAGGATGGTAAAAGTCGCGGGCGAGTTCTCATTCCGTGGAGCTCTGCGAGTTAAACCTGTCCTGATTTTTTTCTTTTCTTCAATCGGATCTTAATTATAGACTCAGCGACGAATCTGTATTACTACAGGGATAAAGAATGGATTCACGGTTCAAAAGGAACTACAAGATGTGGCGATACTGCGTCGGGTCGGGCAATGGTCTCGAAGGTGCATGACCCAAGAGATTGATCGATAGCGGCCAGATTATCGAAGTTTTGCACCGTGAGATTTTCAAGATTAAACTTTGGAAGAGAGTCAAACTTGATTCGATCCATCTTATAAGCCTCCAGCTGATCTTTTAGCTTAAACAGGATTATGATGGAGTCCTTGACTGCCTCCAGTGTGTGCTTTTGATTCGTAGAGTGTACGCTTAATTGTGTTACTTGAAGTAATTACGGCGAAATTTGAAGAGACCGTAAGGAAAAGCGTCGTGTTACGTCGTATCGAAGTGTGCCCGAGCTGAGTAACGCATATGGAACAGGCTATGTACATTAGAATTAACGGATAATCCGTTATCCACTGTAACGCGGTTCATCATGGCGGAGTGCGCCGAGCGATCGCTTCGGACATTTAATCGTACCAGCAATGGCTTCCCAATTGCTACCCGGCGATGATGAACCACAATCAGGGAATTGCATAGCCGCTACTCATTATCAACGTACAAAGCGCGTTATAATACACATGCGCGGATATCGGCAAGACCCGTTATAAAGTGATCTTCATTCTCGTGAGAGAATGAGCCATAATAAGGTGTCGGAGACCAGGTACCGAATGTTACTTTACGTACAACAGCGTGCTTTCCTTTCCGAACAACTTTTCCTCGACGAGTCGTCGCGATGCATGCATGCAGCGACAGTCGACGAGTTTTTTTCTGGATAGACATGTTCGCATGTTGTTTCATATCTGACTCGTTGCGTCGCACGGAATCATGTAGGATTACACGCATACGCCTGTATAATGTAAAACGGATTTGGGCGTATAATGAAATAAAATTGAAGTCGCCTGGAATAATGGCGCAGTGCCGTGTAGAAGAGAGAACCCGCGTATTAAAATAACACGCATATTAAAAGAGCGTGAAACCATATATCGGATGGGTGAACGGTTCCGCGTGCGGCCAAAATTACTTGGTATTTTTGATTAATTCATTATATTAACGAATTACCGTAAGCGCAACTGGCATTCAGAGTAAAATCAGGGTTTTATGGGTTGTACGGGCGCGTTTGCGTTCGATATAATTATTAAATTATAAAGATATAACCGAAATTTCAATACTGTAATCGGCTTTTAATATTACCTTATACAATGAATACTTATTAATTTCCATGATCGTAACTCGTGTTCAATTATACCGTGTATTATCTCGTATTAAATGAATGTCTCTAATTATTTTGCGTATTATTTCGGTCTTCGAACGCATTAAACGGACGTCCGCGCATAGAGGATATATTTATCGCCTTGCGGATATATTATTCCCCGTTTTATATGCTCGAATAAATTTTTGTTCACGGGAATCCCGATGATCGATTTCACAAGCTCTTTCACTTTCTTGCAAAAGGGATATCGTTGCGTCTCTCGATAGTATCGTCTGCTCATGATCGAATCTTCGTAAAGCGCGACAACGAGAAACGAGAACATTTCGCGGACGGAGAAAGGCAATCACAGCCGATGTTCTCCAAATTCGCCGGAAAAAGTTTCGCAGCGGCGCTTCATTTGCGGTCCGAAATTAACATAAGAGGCCACCTTTACCATCCGGAACTTGATCCTCCGGCGGAACTTGAGGTCAGGGAGCACCGTAGATTTCCGGAGTTTACCCGGCGCGTCGGGTGCAGGCAAGCGGGGCATCGTGTGTCCCGTCGTTATTCACGCCGTCCGATTTCTTTCGCACGCTCGCACGTTTTCAGCCGGCGGGCTCACCCTGTTTGCCATTCCATTAGCCAGAAAAATGCATGAATATGCAGCAAGAACTGCCCGCGTCATACGGATTTGCGCGTCAGCGTGCTCGCCCTCGCGTTTAATTATATCTCGCTCGGCGAGGCGACGAGAAAAAAATTCTCTGCCTTTGTATTAATCATTCCCGCAATTATTTTATATCCGCGCCGAGGGAAGGGCGCGAGAGATGGTTTTATAATAGCCGTATGAGCCGCGCGAGCGTGGGGCTACGTGACCTCGTAAATTCACGTGTCCTGTTTCCTTCTAATTAATAATTCGTTCCTATCGAGCACATCTCCGAACGATCTGATCCCGCGGTTGCTATCGTTACAGCTGTATTATTATTGCTGTGATACATAAAAACACATTGCCGCGTGCGCGTTGCGATATTAGACGCGAACTATGGCGCCGCTTAATGCCGGATTAATAATGCGTACGCTGTGGCGATCGTAATCAGCGATGCTTGAAATTATTAATACGAGCATTTATCACTCGCATTGCCGTATATCCGGTATAAATCGCCGATCATCTATGCTGCCGTATATTCGTAAAGCATATTGCTGAAATGCACACTCGATTTGAAGGCAGATTCAATTTATCGCAGGCAGAAAAGTGTACCGCGACCAACGGCGAGCATCATCAAGAATCGCGCGAACGTAGAAGCGATCGGCATGGCAACGCACTAAGCGACCTGTCAATTTACGTATCCGTAGCGAAAGGAGCGAGAAAAAGCGAGGAAAAGCGGGACAAATCCGTTTGAGACGATAAAGTGGCAGCTGGAGTGGCGGAGCGGAGAAGCGAAAGTTAGTACACGACGTGCAGCAAAAGTTGGGGAATGCTCGTTAAGCTAGATTGAATTAATTAATCTGTAACGAAGCTGTTCATGTGACGGTCCGTGTTACCTGACACTCATACGTCCCGTTGTCTCTCTCTTGGACGTATTTTATTTGAAGGGTCCAGTCGTCCGAGCCCTCGGGATGCAGCACTTGAAATCGCTCGTCGTTCGTGTACGTGAACATAGAGCTTGTTAAGACGTGAAAGTCACGCCGCCGTATCCACGATATCTGAAACACGACAATTAAGAGCAATCGGTGTGATGCTGATGTTAAGAGCGATCGTCACGAGGCTCGCGAGAACTCTGCGCATGCATGCGATACATTTTCGCAGCGGGAGAATCTAAAAGGGAATCTCCATTCGTCTCTTTGTAAATGTACGAATAAATTTTGCGTCCCAGAGTATGGAAAATAGTTTGTTGCAGCGAATTAAAGTGTTACGAATGCATCGTCAATTTAATTTGACAGATATATCCCGCCGCGACATGGTGCAATATCGTGAATACATATTGAATTCTAATTGAAACAAATATTAAACCGACGCTGTCAGCATATATATATTTGCATATGTAATAATTGGATTAACATACCAGCCGATTGAGTGTCATCTGAAAATAATGCGTCAGGCGTTTTTGATCGCATAAAATAATTATTTCCTTAGTCGCGGCGCGACAAAAATATCAAATACTTCGCTCTTATGTAAACGACAATCTACGTTGCGTAAAATAAATCCAATATGGAAATGTCGAGTTGAAACAATCTCATTAAATACGTCGATGCTTTGTATAAATAGAGAGAAAAAGATGAACGCCACATGTATATATATATATATATATATATATATATATATATATATATATACACGTGTACATTATACGAAATATGTTTAATTGTGCGCGCACGCGCACATATGTGTGTATGTGTATATAACGGCTGATAACGAATAATAAAATTTTGAGATAAAATATTGTATCGATTGTCATACACGCATGACAGGCTGAACGCATAAAAGTTGTTTTCTAATTAAGTGCTAGCGGCTGCCGCAAAAACACAATTACGCAAGTGTTTCTCAAAAAACGATTAATTACAGTTCTCGTCCGCGTTTAAATGAGACTCTTTCTTCTTAACGTAGCGCCGAACGAAAATAAATATATATCCTTTCTAAACAGAAAGAGCAAAGTCTGCAGCAATCTTGCGCCGTTATATCTTCAAGTGCAAATGAATTAAACACGAGAAACATCGCGAAAATATTTTATTTACCGTTAAATATATTATTATCATTAATACGTGCACGCGTTGTCGTGTGACAAGCGCAACAATGTATCCAGATATTTCTTCCATTCGAATAAAATAAAAGAGAATAAAAAGAAAGTGTCAGTTATTTCTCAACCTTTACGGATGAGAGCGTCTGAAGTAGTACGAATCAATTGTTGTCGCGACAATTTTACAAGCAATTTCCGTTACACGACAAATTAATTTATATTTTTCGTTGTGGCGACCGTTGCGCGTTCATGAAGCGTCAATGAAGCAAGAGAGCTTATGAAATGGAATTCGTGAGGAACTGGTTTTAGTCGTATTTAGTAACTTTAATCTTTGATCAAACATCGCGACATATTTAACGACTGGGCAACGCTCTCTCTCTCCTTCTCTCTCTCTCTCTCTCCCCGAATACAATATCGCATAAATAGTAAAATTATGAAAGCCGGAAATACGACCCCGGTCTCGAGGGGAATGCGGCAGACCTGCCCTCATTCTCCTCAGACGGGCTTCCTGCTTCCCCTGCTGATATTTTAAGATCATTGCAGAAAGAGAATGCATAAAACATAAGGCATAAACTCGGTGGCCAATCACAGCGTCTGGATCGAATTGCCGCGTATGAATCATATAAATGCCTCGACGTCAGATTACATGCAGTAAGGTGAACCTGTCCGTTTTATATTAATAATAAGCGAGGATAAGTATATACATATATATATGTATTTATTTATAAGAGATCTTTGGATTTATTTAATATTAACGTAAATTTCTTCGATTTTGTCCTACGAATGAAATTAGATCTGCAAATTCGAATATTCGGAAATAAGTGATGCTCAGAATTAGATCAGAATTAGATGACGTAAATCCTCGATATAAATATAGCAGTTCGATATAAATATAGCAATTAAAAATTTCATCAATCAAGCTTGAAGCATTTTAAGCAACGCGTTAAATATTTTCACAGCGCTAATTATTATAATATCGTTGCGCCTCAATTATTGTTCCGCGCAGATGCAGAAAAAAGCGTATTGGCTCCATTATGCGAATCGTCTACTGGCGTTCGCCGTGCAAATGCGTGCAAATCGGATTTCGCGCGTCTTATTCGAGGCAACGGACACTCATTCGCGTTTACAATGCGGCGACGTCAAGTACGTTAATTTCTTTTACATTATCGCGGATCATTAATTCGTCCTACATTAATTCATCGTACATTAATTAATTCATGGACTTTTCGCGAACATCGAAATAACCGAACAAGATGCCCCGCTGACCTCGAGTGGTTAAACTTCACTGCAGCGCGATCGTCAGGGTTCTCGGAGCAATCAAGTGCTTCAATGTTTCTGGGCATTCGGACGAGATCGTTTCATCCAGAAGCATTAAAACCACTCCAGGCACTTCGATCGGCTCGAAACTTTAGATCGACGCGGGATTTCCCGCTAGACTATTATGGATTTGCCTTCACTCCTGCTCGGCTGACAGCTCTGCGTAAAAGTCAATCGAATTTATTTCTTCGCGATTCGGAGGGATCGACGCGATGGACGCTAATGAGCCCCTTTGTAAATGAGCAGACGAAAATCCGTCGCGATATCGCACCACCTCATTAGATCGTTTCACATCGATATCTCTATCTCAGTTGCATCCCTCATGGCATCCCTTGGAATTCAATTCCCCAGTCGAGCATCCACTTCCATCGTCCACATTGGCAAGACAGATATCCGCCGTCGACAGTTCGCTCTGTCACCTGTATTCGAGCACTTTCTTGCGCTTTCGTCTCGTGTTCTTCTTCTACCGGCGAGATTAAACCCCCTCCCCCCGCGTACCTTCCCGCGTAACCCCACTGAAAGCGACTTTCCCTCGTTTTTTTTTTTCCCTCTTTCGACCTCGCGTTAGAGACCGATCCGAAGCCCGCTGCTCGATTTCGGGGGGAGGGGAGGGTGTTTGTTCTGGCGACTCTCGAGAGTCCGCTGAGCGATCGGACTTTCCGACGAAATACGCTACCGGCGCGCTCGAAAGTTCGGCGTGGAAATTTCAAGCGGAATTCAACCGGTCGATCCCATATAGGGTATATAGGGCGCAGCGATCTGTGCGATGCATGTAGGTCAGCGTTCACTCTTTACACTGCAACGGACCATCGGTATATCAATCGAAAGAAGTGTAGCGCGCCGCTCTGTGTTGCGGTATGTTAGTGCATACTCGCGCGATACTTGAAGACACATATTTGGAGAGGTAGCGGACGACCGGGAGCGTGTTGGCTTATACGGTATACACGAGCGGGTAATACGCGGTTATACACACGGAAGCTTCTTCAAGATGTGTTTCTCTTTCCCCTTTGCGCCATTCAGCGCCGTAAAGCTCCGCGTGTTGTTTGGCGCACCGCGTAGCTTCGGCCGAGTTAATTCGTTGGTTGAATTATCGAGCGATTATTGAATTATTGAATCATTGAATTATTGCCAGCGGCAATAATTCATATGCATATAATAATGTGCACCGCGTGCGCGTAATCGGCCTTATCGACGCAACTGTGATCGAATATATCCTGCATTCTGCAGCTAACCGTTAATAAACGCGTTTTTCCGGGGAGGGTTTTTTTGAGAGCTAATCGCTCACGACTTGTTTCAACGTCGAATGAGAAGATCGACTCGATGGAAGAGTTATAATATTTCGTCGGCTATTGATCCGTTAGTCGGTCGTAAATTTATTTAGCGGCGGAGGCAGGTTGCAGTCTCGAAAGCAGATTCGTGATGGATACAATGAGTAACGTTAGGTGTTCATGTAACTTTCGTGGATGAGTGACCACAACCAGCGCTTGGTTATCTCGCTAAAGAGTTCGAGTCAACTGTATCTTGTTGTATAGCCTTTCAGTTTCTGTTTCACGCTATCCGAACAGCGCGGAATAGCTGCGGTGTACGCTGTGCAAAGTTCCGCGTGTAACCACAAATGTTATTTTCGAACATTGCGCTATTTTGTCATAATATTGTACATTTCGATTTAGGTCAACATATCTGCGGAGCAGATTAATTTATAGTTAGCTAATGATAAAGCTATTTCGCAGGACGTGCATGTACCACGGATATGGTCGTTAAATCAAATCCAGCGCAACTGTAACAGAGTTATTAGCATTTGCTTATGCGCGCGGTCGACGTTAATAAAATGATTAAATTTACTTTTACTGCGTTTTGATTAATCTAACACGAAACATGCCTCCAATCGCTCAAGAGCTGACGCAACTGCACCGCAGCTTGACATGGTTAATCGTTAAAACGTTTCCTATGCGCGATGTTGATACGTCGCGATTTCACGACGTGATAATCGACGTTTTAAATGACGATTCAATATCAAATTTGTTTACAATATTATCATATATTATCAATCATATCAGCGCAAGTGTACCTGGATATCTAATCGATGTCTGATTAGACATATAAGCGAAGTACAAAGATCATAATAAACAATCTCGACGAGGTATACCATGGATCAAGACAATTTCTAAGTTTTCTCTCGAAACTAAAGTCGATTTGGTCGATCAATCGGAAAGCGTAAAACAGTACGAAAATAAGATTTTGTTAATCTGCTTTGATTTCGCCGAGATAGCAACGTACATCTTCGTAAAACGCAAAACGGCATTTGATTCTTCGTATTCGATCTTATAAACAAAGTAATCGTCTTGTTACGTTCTGTATTTCGCGTTCGCCGATATCGCTACCCATCGAAGCTCCCTTGATCCTAAAAGGTAAATCGTCCCTTGGTTTTCAGTTTCGGATGTAAAGCAGCGTATCCTCCCTACGCAAACTATCTACGCATTATCCGAATCGCCGAGGCTGCTGATGCGTTATCGCGCGTAATCGGAGACTGATCGCGCGTAATATGCAATACGCGGCAACGAGTTCGAGCTCGATCGCGCGGCGAAATCGTTTCTGCTATCTGGGGCCTCGATCGCACGGGTCGATCGTCAACGTCGGTGGAAAAAAAAAGCAAAAATCCGGGGAAGAGAGAAAAAGAGTGGAGACCACGTCGCTATACTGACGTCGCGGACTGACGATAACGGAGCGGCGCGCGCGCCCGGCTCGTTGCGTGCCGGTTCGTTTCGTATCGCCGGCCGAACGGAACGAAGCGTGATTGCTGGCGTTATCGGAACACGCAAGAGAGAGATCGTCCGACAGCACAGGAGTGCACGATTCGACGATAACCCGCGCGGTGGTCCCGCCGTCGATTGTTAACGCGTTAATGGAGTTACTAAATGCGAACGCGCGCGCTTGCAGCATGCGTTCGCGAGCAGCTCTCGCATATCCAATAAACAAACCGATAAAATTAACGGCTTAGATAGATTAGCGCGTCGATAATACCTCCCGATCCGCATGGTCACCTGGCTCTCTGATACACTCTCGGGGTTCAAACAGAGATAGAGAAAGAGAGAGAGAGAGAGAGAGAGAGAGAGAGAGAGAGAGAGAGAGAGAGGGAGAGAGAGAGAACGAAATGGAGTAAGATTTATTTTTATGGGCGGCACGGCGCGAGTAATTTTCTTATCGTGCGAATGCAATTTTGAGGAAACTAATTTCGATGCTATTTCCCTTTGCTCCACGCTCGCTGACATCCGTTATAATTATAACGCGGCGCGTTATAATTATGCTAATGGCAAGAAGATTCTTTTGTAACCCAGCATCGTGTATACGTTCGATATAAAATTACAGATCATAGATTCGATCGCTCGAAGTCGATACTTGAATGAAACATTCGGAATCCGAAACGTAAGAATATACGCCTCAATATATTTAACAGCACTGCAACGTCTGGCAGATATTTCCGTGCGAGGGAAACAGTCTCATTTTACTAAGTACATTATGACAAGGAATGGTGATTAAGAGTTACGGATAATTACACCTAACCGAATTAGAAGTAAAAACGCGCCAAGACGCGAGAGACTCAAACCACAAGTCCGCTCTTATCAGACATCGAACTAAGGATTAAGTATACGTCGTGTGGGATGTGTTACGGAACCATCGATATTTCCTGACCGTTCATCCGCCGACAATGCCCCTCTATATATAGACGTTACCCTCTGATCGGGCCGTAAATAGCCCAATAAAATTAACGGCGGATTAACCGCCGTGGCAGGCGATGCGTTTGCTCAGCCAGGACCGGGCTGGACAATGGACCGATCTGTCGGATAACCCAAATCTGTCGAGCGACTCGGGCGAGCGGTGCCAAGATGAGTGGTCCATCGGCGCGAGTCCATCGTCGGGGATTCTGAGGTCGGGACGATCTGCAGGCTCAATAAACGATCGCACCCCTTCGCCGCTTCCCGCATGCAATCGTAATGAGAGATGTCTCCCAGCGAGATCACAAACCAGTAGTCTCTGAACCGATGCTCGTTTCGCAATCTGCGATTCGACAAACATGTGTATCGCGCGAGAGTCTCGCGAGCATCTCCGGGACGTAACAAAGCGAAATGTCGCGTCGATAGATGCTCAGATGAGAATCTGAGCTTTTAAGCTCGTTACTCGAACGACGATTTGTTCCTGCGGAGCATCCGCGATCGCATAACGATTAATCGTCCACCGTGACTCCTCTACAGCGGCCACGCTGCTTGTTCAAGCAGATAAATCTAGCGTGAACTATCATATTCGTTCGTCTGCTCCGCTGTTGATTAGCGATATAAGTGATCGACCGATCTTTCATCTGGAGAGTCATGTATGATTTAAGGAACGGTCGTCTAATCTGCTTTATGAGCGTCCCGATATCCGAACGAGGATTTTTAATGCCGTGATATATCGTTGAGAGTACGCGGCAATCTGATCGGGTTAATCGGAAAATATGATTATGGTGCGAGAGCGGTGTCCGCCGCAAATAATGCCGTTTAGATCAAAAAGAGGAAAGAAAGGGAAAAAAGTCAGCGAGCTAGGTGGCTGGGGAAGGGGAGGGGGACGGGGGAACAAGGGGGAGCGAGATTGTTGGTCGCCCGATGGAGCGAGGGACGTCATTAAAGCATTAATCTTTCGCAGGATCCCTCTTATTGTGGTTATCGATTTATCGAACGACGCGCGCACAGGCGCGCGCGAAATTAATGCCTGAAGACGGAAGTGGACCGCTACGACACCAAATCCATAGCTTCAATTCAACCGCGACGCTATCCGCGAGACAAAGGGCCCTTGTCCCTCAAAGACGTCGAGTCAGATGTCCCGCTGAGCTCCCTTCGCCCCGCATCTGCGCTCAATGCCAGCTCATATTTCATATTAATTGCGCTAATTTACAAAATCACATATTTCACGCGTCCCGCGGTGTCCCATTGTGCGCTTTGGGAGAGAATCAAAGGGATTTTCCCGCTAATCGTTCGAAGGAGACCTCGATTTGGAAGCAGTCTCGGAAAAATGATCGTTCGCCATTATTATAGCGATTATCATTGCGATTATTATATCGAGCAACATAAAAATAGCCGATCTGCTTTCCGATCGCGATTTAAAATTTTGTCTCGCGTTTATCCGTTAGATAAATTTATAAATATAACATAACATATAAATTATATAAATTTCAGACACAAATTTTAGAAACTTGATAAATCTCGAATCGCGATCCACGGAACTATCTTATTTAAAAGATACTTAAAATATCGTGTTCGTTCGAATATTGATGTCAGCCGTGTATAATTATCAGATTAAAGCAATGAATGAATCAAATGTTACCCACTTTAACATTTTTCGCTGTTAATCTCGATGCGCTTCTTCGTGCACGCCTCATGAACTTATCCGGCCACCTTCGCGGTTCAAGTTTTATCTCGACGCGAAATAGCTTTCCCGATCCAATAAAGCGCGCTGCGTTAATTATCGGAATTTCGAGAGGTAATTCATTAATATCGCTCGCCCCGGCGTTGCTGCGCGAATCGATACCGGCACGAAAGAAGGAGAGATAGAATTACCTTCTTCCACCAACAAGAAATCAGCAAGTAGACTTTGATAATCAACTCGCTTCCCCGCTTACTGCGGTGCAATCTCCAAACCGCAATTTCGCAATTTCGTGTACCTTAGCATCATTGCGCTGCGCGTTCGAGATCGAGAGCAGGAAAGAAAGATCTTTTTAAGTGAGACATCGATAGTGGCGCGCGGTTTTGTCACCGATGGTCTCTCTCTCTCTCTCTCTCTCGCTCGCTCGCTCGAACGCTCTATCAAAATTACTTCGCGGCGCTCGACTTTTCGTCGCCATCAATCTTTCCTGGTTTGACTGCTAACGCGATAATGCAGTTACGTCGCGCGCTCCAGGTCAGGCGGATACGGGGCAGCCGAGCCGTCGAATTCGTCATAAATAATTGAATTAAAAGCAATGACGTCGTAAGTGGATTTGCGGATCACCCAGCTGGCAGAACCTCGGAGTAACGCTGATTCACGATAGCTCCGCGAACATAGCTGGCGGGATTTCATAGGGAATTATTTCTCGCGGGTCTTGAGATAATCGCCCCCTTGAGTATGCTACGCCATTCTGGAAATCTCTTGCATTGATCGTATTTTTTTATTATTTAAACTTGACGGAGAATTACGATATATATATATATATATATATATATATATATATATATATATATATATATGTATCATACGCGCAATGCGTGTGGGATCGTTCAAATGCAGAGCAGGAAGATACTGTTTATAAATGGTTGAGAAATATTGAGAACCTGTTATCCTTCTCTTCATTGCGTACATGCACTTGTTCATCTTTGTTCGTGCTAATAATCGGCACCGATCTGCTGTATTGTTTGTATGAGAAACAAGTTTTCTTATTGCTATTGTTTTCTTATTCTTATCTTATTAAAAATATATTTTATATTATCGTAGAACGAGAGAAGTTGCGGTTATAAAATTTTATTCCATTCATACGTTATGTGCATAATATTATTCGCGGTAACTTCGCGTTTTGGAACTTACTCAATTGGCACTATCAGCAAAGTTTGTATATTATGTGTTAACAATCCAATATTATAATATTTATTAATAATTTAATTTATGTTATTTATATTCGTAGCTTATCAACTAAATTTCATTAAAATTGAGATTTTGCAAACGTACGCGAGCATTTTATTTTATTGCACGGATATTTGTAATGCTAGCGCGGTGTAACCTTATATTACAATTTAAAAATCGTAATTGAACAAATTACGAAATAATATAAATAGTAAACGGTTTAATTAATTGCTTCGATAAATATTTAAAATTGGATGTTCGAATAAACTTTTGTATAAACAGAAATAGCAATACAGAAAGAAAACAATATCCTCTCTCTCTCTCTCTCTCTCTCTCTCTCTCTCTCTCTCTCTCTTTCTCTGTCTCTTTTTCATCGTAAGCGAATCCTAACATCAATTCTAAAAGCAAAAATCAAAGTTGGATTTTCCTGGAAGTATTAAACTCGCGCGATGCAAACGCTGATCGTTCGTCGATCATAAAACCTTGTCGGATGTCGAAGCAGAAATTCAAAGCGGTAGACGGTTATTGTTCCTCAACAGTATTGGAACAATGGGCAAGTTTCGACTACCGAAATCCGATCTTACAGATTCCAAGATGATGGAGAGGATCGCGACAGCTGACATTGTGTGAACTTGGCCCGGCGGTTTTCCACGCCAAAGTTTCCAAGTTTCAAGTCCCCGCGGACGAGATCGCCGATGCTGTAAGGGTGTCCTTCAGGAATTGGGGCGGATTTGTCGTGGTCATCGGCTTTTTGCCGGCATCAATCTTGCACGCTCTCGCGAGCGATTTGGCGTATCGATACCGTGCGATCTTCGATATCGAATACAAGTAACGGCGATGCGCCGGCACGGAGGAACATTTGATTCTTTATCTCGCCGCTTTGTCGCCAAATAGTGGCGATCGTCGAAATAAGAACGGCAAGGGATAAAATCGATGAAAATTGAGGAGCGCGTCTCAGCGAGCGCCATTGTCGAGTCTGTTCGATGGATAGAAGCGCGTCGTTATCGAAAGTCGCGAATCGAAACCGCGCTTTTAACCGGGATTCAACCGGGCTGTGTCATGAGATCATCGATCTCGCTCTTATTCTCCGGCTGTGAAGCGTCACAGCCATGCAAGAAAGAGAGAGAGAGAGAGACAGAGAGAGGGAGAGAGAGAGAGACAGAGAGAGGGAGAGAGAGAGAGATCATTACGTTCGTGCACATGAATAAATTTGTAGAGTTGTTCCGCGAATGGGATTAATCCTGCGCCTGTGTATTCGCGCCGCCGTTGCACAGCTATTAACATAGCTTCTCGCGTGCACGCGTTTTCTACGGATGAATTACATTCGATGAAAGATCGCAGCTGAGGTGAATATCCCTCGCGGCTTGTTAAAAAGCGATGGCGATGTAATTACAACAACTCGCCGAGATATTTGCGGAGGTACTTGTAGTGAAGAGATTTGGGAATTTATCGTGCTTGGAGTAAATTTGCCGAATCAAGGGCGCACCGCTTCTTGCATACTAAAAGAAACTAAAAGAAACAAGAAACGAGCGAAATGATTGGCGCGAACAATACGAGTGAATCATACGAATGAGGATTCGCATCCACCTGCAATTATTCTAAACGAATTCCGCTGTAGCTTCGAGTACACGGACGCATCACCGCAAATTATATTGCCTCGTAACTGTCGCGATGGCGACGCACGCGAACGTAAATTTTACGTCGTATCTCGGTTTATGAGGCGTTAAAAAAATGTGCGTTAAGAGCAGACACAGAAAGAGAGAGAGAAAGAAAGAGGGGGGGGGGGAGAGAGCGAAGGAAAAGAGAGACAGAAAAAGAGAAAAAAAGTCGCCCCGTGGAATCGGTTCATCGCGAGGGCTCAATTTAATTCCGACTCGTCTCTTCGAGCCACCGTTTCGCTTCCCTCTCTCTCTCTCTCTCTCTCTCTCTTCTCACTGAATCTCTCGCAAGGGCGTGCAAGGATTACGCTTAAGGTCGCTCTTCTTACCTCGGCGTCGGATACAGTCCTCTCTGCCAAATTGCGAACTTTGCAGTGGAGGAAGGCGGTGCCGCCCAACTGCACCGTGACGTTCGACACGGTGTTGTTGTCGTTCGCATCGTTCACTCTCTGCAACTCGTCGAGATTGCTGAACCAAAGAGCTCGCCAGTCCGACGGTATGTTGTACGGTACTCGGCGATCTGCGGAAAGAAAGACGATCGGCGGACGTAATTACATTGATTTCATCAAGTCGACCGTCTCGGGACGATCGAGACGAGGCGAAACCGAGCGACGCCGCCTCGATTATCGAGGCGAGGCTATCGTCGTCGACGTTCGGCTGGCCGCCGGCGAGCAAACTTTTTCATCGGAACAAAGAAAAATACAAGTTAGGAAGATAACGCGCAGGGGAACACGAGAGAGGGAAACACGCGAGAGCGAGGCTCCACCAAACTCCGCTTGTTCCACCTCGGCCCTCGTGAATTAGAAAGTACTTTGCGCGCGCGGTTGGGCTCTCCCGGATTACCTTGTTATTAAATTTTTTAAGAAGGCAAGCCCTGCTTCTCCTCCTCCCCTGCGCACGTCCACCGACTCGTTTCTTTCGTTGTAAATCACTGGGGAAATGTTCCACGCGCATGTTGCAGGCTTGGATCTCGTTTAGGGCTTTAGCTGCATTGTTTAGCGCCTTCGCTGACAATGTATCGCCGGTCATGTCGAACCACAAAACGAGAAACGAGAACATGTCAGTTCTCGACCAGAAGAAAAAAATTAGACGCTACGCCAGGTAATATTATATACATTAATAAATAAAATGAAGCCTTTAAACGAAATGAAGCCTCAATTATTTCCCCAATAGAAAACAATTATAAATGTGGGCATTAATCTAACTTTAAAAAATAAATATATTAACAACAAATTGCATGTCCTAAAAGATATAATTAATATAATTAAAACTACGTTAAAAACAATTATTTTTATATTTAACTTCCTTTCGTCTTCTAATAACGAAGATAAATATATTAAACCAATAAAATTATACAGAATGAACATTTGCCAAAACCAAGTCAGGAAGCATCGTTTTATTTTCGACGCAGTGCGTCAACGTACCTGACATTAAATATCCAAATGCTCGAGAAACGTCATACCGTGATGAATTAATACGCAGACACCCGGAAAACAGTTGTCAACGAAACTTGCTTCTTTTCTCGTCGTTACTGAATCTTATGCGGGTTTTCGGATCCTTTGTCTCTGCTTGTACACCAAGCGGATCCCGCCTAGCGCGTTTTAATCGACCACGGCGAATGGCAGATATTCCCGACGTCAAACGATGGCAATGTTTCGTTAACTGCTGCCTCCCGCATCGTTCGAATAATTTGAGCGCGCAGACGTCTCGCCGTTCCACGTGTTTCATCGGATAAAATTCCCGACAACGCTCACGCGTGGGCAAACGACTAAAGAATTTTTTCGCGCGGTACTCGGCGCGCGCTTTGTTAAAATTTTCACGGATACGACCTACTTCCAACCTCTTCGGCTGATTTAGGATGTTTGCCCTCGACGGCAGATTACGATTCAAGGAGACTACAGCGTGCTGCCATGTCTGTGGCGAGCGGAATGCGCCAGCTTCTCGTCCTGACCTCGTTTGAATAATCCATGGCTACGCCTTTTACACCGCTCGCGAAAAAAAGAAAAGCACCGCGCTGGAATACGCTCGCGTATTCGCGCATCCGCGGAAACTGTCCGCGTCGCGTTCGCGGAACCTCACGCGGATCATGTTGCCTCTGAAATTACCCGATCTTTCGCAGCTAGTAGCTTTCGAAGAAAAGGGAAGCCTCGCGAATCAGCGAGCTTGGCCCTCGAAGGCAGCAGAGAGAAACAGCAGCATCGGCGCGAAACCCTTTCTATTCCCGCGTTTTTTTTATCCGCGCAGAAACGCGAGATGGTCACTTCCGGCGTCGTTATTTTGGTAACACAAATTGCAAAGCCATTAGGCGCTCTATTTCGTCATTTGTATTTTACGTTTCCTGTCCATAGCTGATACACGAGTATCAGTTATCCGAATCCGGATCTAATCCATTTCTGTTTCGACTCGGCGTATTCCGCGCTCTTCTCGTTAATGAGGAACATCGAGATTTGAATTATTTAATAGCACGCGAATTTGACTGATCGCTCAGGATATCGACATTTACAAGTGCGGCGGATTTGATATAACTGTCCGGTTAAATCGTTAATCAATACCGGCTGATATTATGTGACTCGAGGAGGTGCTACGTATACGTACATCCGGGAAAGTAGTTACGGACGCGGTGATAAATCTCTTCGCCTTTACTTTAATACAAATTACAAATCTCCTTTGTCCTGATTTCTGAGTCTAATGTAAAAGAGAGCGCCTTGCCGAAGTGGCACGATCGTCTTCGTTCTTCGTCCTCCCTGGCATTCGTCACGTGCGACCGAAATTCCTGCGACGGCGGCACTCTGCGACAAGAATCGCGGAGTCGTTAAGCGCACTCGGTGACACACAAGAAGAAACATGCTGCGAACCTGAGTTCGCGCAGTCTTTGTTTGCGCGCTAATGTGCGTGTTACTCCTTGATCGCGTTCCGCGTCGTCGCATTAAACATCCAAGCGCGCGAATTTACTTCCCCTGCGACCGAGGGGCGCGAGGGTGCGCTATTCCTGCGAGGAGAGTTAACTCGCGCGCGTGCAAACGCGTGGCTGGCGCACGCAATCGCGAAACAATACGCACGCGGCATTTTTAATTCACGGGCTGGAATCCAGCGGGAACAAGCATCGTGGGAAAATCGAGCCCGCGTGATCCGCGCGAGCCAAGCGGATCCGGAAAAGCGGCTTCTCCGGCGGACGCTCTTTCATCGAGGATTCAGCGAGCCGATTCGCCAACGCTTGCAATCGGCGCATCTTGCGCGCGCGCATACGCATATAGCTGCATCTGCCATGGCAAATCGAATTCAAGAGCCCGGAAAGTAGCGAGACGCGTTTAGCGAGCCGCTCGTAACCCGTCAAAGCGCCCGAAACTGAAATACTCGCTCCCGATTTCGGGAGGAGGGGGCGTGAAATTCCTGAAAAATCCCTTAACGTGGTCCGGTTAGAGAGAAAAGCGGCTCGCGCGAATGCGGGAAATTTAATCCCGTGGCGCGCGCGGCCGCTGCGAACGGAGGGAAATTAGGCGGAAACCACGTTGATTGATCAATGCCGTTTGATCGCACGGCCAACTCCCCGAGGAGAAAATATATTTTCATTTCCCGCATTCGTTTCTCACCGTCGCCGGGATCCGAGATCGCTTCTGTTTGCGTTGTACGAGCGCGCGCTTTATACGCACGATGCGCTTCGATACCAATCTTGCGTTCTAAGTACAAGATGCGGCCGATGTTTGCAGTTTTTCGCGTTATTCATCGTATCATACTTTCTTTCAGATGCAGCCCCGCTCGCATGCGCGCGATAGCAAATTTTAACGGTCTCGTCCGATTGGAAATCGACGCGGATTGTTCGGATCGGAATTAATCGGCCACTGCGGGTTTCTGTTTCCGTATGTAACGTGCTGTCGTCCGATTAAATACCGACGAGCATCATCGCACGCAGTGCGTAATGGACGAAAATGATTAAAAATTCGCAGCGGGGGAATAATTAAAGTAATTAACAGCTTCACGCTAATGCAGAGCGCACGATCGCTGCGGACGATCGTTCATTCGTCAAGCGATAACATTCGCGGTGAATTATCAGATAAATTATGGGAGCACGAATCTATGCAATACACGCACATTCGTACGTGTCACGTACCGCGACGTGTCTAGTGAGCTCTCCGTTTCGAGCTTTTCAGAGAGACGAGGCGATGAGAACGCGGATCGTCTTTTGCTACCGTTATCGATCTCCGCCGCGGATAGAAATTTTTTCCATTAACCGGCTACGGAACGGCGCAGGTTTTACGCGGTTTGAACCAACCGCTGGTTAGCCGGGCGCTGTGTGCGAGACCCGTGTAATGAATACCTCTAGAAAATAATAGGATTACGAAAGAAAAAAATATTTTTCTGCTATAAATTCGCAGAGGAAAGTGGTTTGCGTTGCCGTTCAGTCGATTGCCGGTTGTCAGTCGGTTGCTTTGATGTCGCGACGCAGTTAAGTTAGAGGACTGGTTGAATTATTAAGATGAATATTTACGCTCTCCGGCTCTCTCTCTCTCTCTCTCTCTCTTTCTGTTGTCAAGGAACAGTTACAAAACATCTTATCGCCGCTCTGATATAACACTCGATGAAATCACGAAATCAATTAACAATGAATAGTATTTTTCGAAAATAATCGAAAATAATCTACCGACAAATCCGAGATCGCTAGATCCTAATCGCGACAGTTCGAACCTGAAGCGATCACTACGATCGATCACAAACGATCAAACGATATATTTTCATCGCATTTTTCATAGATTTATGTATAGACAAACAAGGAAGAAGATAAAAGAGAGTGTACCGCACTCGTATACTTGTTTCACTTGCGCACCATAAGGATTGCGCGCGATTTGACTTTGACCGGTTGGTTATCCATGTTTGAAAGCATAATAGAAGCCTCCGCCAAACAAAAGCAGGCTACGTACCGGCACCGGTAAAGCAGTAAGTGGGCCGCGCGTGAATGCACACATGCGGACAGAAGCAATTGCAGCGCCGAAATGCGCGGGTTTCCTGAAAAACAGATTCGCGCTCGGCTGCGGACAAAGGATGGCCGCCGAGCGAGCGCGCCGCCGAGAATTTCACGTGTAACGATACGTTCCGCGTATTTCATGCTCTTATTATATCGAACGTGTAATTTAACAGGTGCACGCGTCCTGCCGGAGGGTCGAGCAGCCGGCTTGTTAATGTTTGGTCGATTCCAAGCACTCTTCGTGTCGCCACGATACGACACATCGGTGCCCGATCTCGCCGCGTCTTGCCGCGGATTCTTATTGAGTTTTTGGACTCGCAGCTCAGAGAAAGAGAGAGAAAGAGAGAGAGAGAGAGAGAGAGAGAGAGAGAGAGAGAGAGAGAGAGAGAGTCAGCGCGTGACCCTTACGCAGAAACGGGGACACTAGGGAAAGTAACGGGGACGGGGACGAGGGGGCAGCTGCAGCTCGGGCCTGGAAAGGTTCACGCCCGGTCACGACGATCGGGATTGTCGGGATTACATCCGGGTGGAGATTCAAAATACGGAAGCCGCTAGGTCGCTGCTCTCGCCAGGAAATCAATGCGCGATTACGTGTATCTGACGGGCTTACTTTTTTCTCGTGCCGTGTCGCTTGGTCGGTTGCGTTTCATCGACATCGAAATGGTGGTTTAGCGAAGGGATTGCACAACGAAAAAAGCAGGACAGCGAGCGAGCGAGCGAGAGAGAGAGAGAGAGAGAGAGAGAGAGAGAGAGAGAGAGAGAGAGAGAGAGAGAGAGAGACTGAACGTGGAAATCGATCGCAAGGTGCAACCTTGCAGGGACACTGAAGAGTAAGGGGAGCAGTTGCGGAGGACACAAAACGAAGGTAAAAATAACGAACCAAGAAACGAGAGACGGAGGAAAGGGGATAAGCGCTGTCAGCCGAGGGCGAGGGTCAGCCTCGCCAGATCGACAACGCTACGGCGAGAGGAGGGATTGGAAAGGGAGAGGAGGTGAATGGAAACGCAGGAGCGGACGGCGCTCGCGAGAAGACGCGCGGCAACGAGGAGTATGTATAACAGTAACCGAAATGCCAGGCTACATCAGGGCATTACGTCTGCCTATATCCATCGCCACTGCCGCCTTAAACGTGTAGCGCTGCGCCACCACCTGCATACATACATGTAGTTTGCATAGAAATGGGCACACGTCATCCCGCAACGCGATGGTCTTTGCTTTATAAGGTAGCGCACTCCGCCGCGCGAATTACTATTCAGCGTTCTCTGTCTTCGTCTCCTCTCTATCTCTCCCTTAGCATCTCTGCAGTCCGTCTCTTTCTTTCTCTCTTCCTCGCTCTCTCACATGCTGCGAAATGACCGACTGTCCGCTTGCGTCCGTCAGCGACAGCATATTCCTCGAAGCTGTCCGTGAACCTCCCCCGACGTGGCTGCCTTTCCGTTTCGCTCATTCGCAAGCGGTGATTTTCGAAACGACGTGTCCCGCATCCGCATTCCCGTCACGGGCCGCGCTCGGATGTTTCGATTTTTCATTTGGCTTGGCGATCGCAACATGATTGGAGTTCCGGATGGACGGCCAGGGATTAGTACACGCCAATCTCGGTCCCTGAGATGACTGCAACGAGTATTCGATGGCTTTAGCGCGAGCTAAATAGGAAACAACGAGAGCTCAGCGAGATCGAATTGTCTCTCTGTCTCTTTTTAATCAGCGATCAGATTGTCTGTTCGAACGGAGCATGTGCTGGTGCTCATTTGTTTCACGTTTGTTTCATTCTCCCTCTCATATTTTAATAAATCATAGCATCACAGCATCGAGAACGTTGACCAGATAATTCTCCTTACGCGGATATCAAGAATGATATCAAGAAAGAATCAAAAACTTGATACTTCTCCATCTTCATCTCGAGAAGGAAATGTCGAGATAACAGGAGTCTTCGGATAAGCATGTCTGCATCGTAACATTCGTATAACGCAGACATAACGCATTTAATCTATTCTTGCGACGTGTAAAGTATGTAGACGTGACAACGCACTTTAGCGAGACGTTCCTTTCGCTCGGTTCCTCTCTTTTTCAGCTGCGACGGGCAAGATAACCGAAGAAAAATGCGACGTTCTTCTTGAAGCATACGGCGTATGAAAAAGACCCGTCTGTAGAAGACGCGACGGTGTATACGTGTTCGTGTTTTTCATTCGCCCCCGCGATTGCGTTCGAGGATGAATGAGGCATATAAAACATACAGTAGATACGAGCTGTTCTGGTCAGACTAAGTGGCTGTGATTTACCAGCGCCGTCGCAAACCGATAAATTAGCCTGCTTGAAAGCGACGATAACAATTCTTCCGGGTAATTTCAGAATATCAAGATCCCTATTCCGGGAATGTCGCAGTTTCCGATTCCTGGATTACCTTGATTCGCGGCTTATCTGAGAAAGATTTAAGCGAGATTGAAAAGTTGCCCGCTGCTGAAAGCGCGTGGTTATTTTACAATTAAATTTTGCATCGCACGAGTTTATGTTGTGTACGAGCTCTTGGCTTGAACTTTGACAAATGTCTCGATACTGTCGCATTGCCGTTTATGTCCAATTATGCGTATTGGATAAAGGCGCGGTATTACGCGGCGAATAGAAAGCGGATAGAAACGTTTGCGAAGAAAGTCACCAGCTCGTTCACCAGCCTTAAGCGATCCTGAGCGAGGAACGAGGATTCGCGCATAATATGGAACAGAGATACGGACTTTGAGAAGAGAGTCCGTATATTTCTTGGCGGTGTCCTCTATTTCTGAGCTCACGGAAGGATTTATTCTCGAACGAGAATTTCCGCGAGGACCAGCGAACATATTGCGAATCTCGGCGACGCGTTAGCTCGCTCGGCGACAAATGCACGTCACACGCCAAATCGCCGGCTGCCGCAATTTCTCTTCAGATGGAAAATCCATCGTCCCGACTAACGGTTGAGTTCTGCGAGTGTCGCGCGGACATGAAGCACTTTAATGAACCGCAACATGCCGCGACACGCGCGAACGAAAACCGCATTCGATCATTGAATCGATGATAATGCGCGCTAACGAATTTCTTGTCGCCTTGTTCCAGAGAAATCACGGCACGGATTGTCTCGCTTGATAAGCGCGACGTTTTTCCGAATCAACCTCGAGACTTGATGATTAAGATGTCGACGGTACCTCTCGCCGTCATGTTCGTCACAATCATGTCGTTTGTCGAAGCACACAAAGCGAAGGAAAAGACGAGTCTGCCGCGAAGCTGAACAATGCCTGTTCCGCTTGCATGCATATGATGAATTCAAGATAAATCGTTAATGTCTGCGCGAATTTTTATCGCAATTGCAAATCGCAAAGTGCAATTACAATATTCGTTTCACTAACGACGCGCAACATCGTGTAGTCTTCTTTATCTCTTTTGGACGAGAAATTATCAGACATTATATCGCGATTCACTCTTCCGATATACTTCCGCAGGGGAGATAAGATCGCGCGATCGCTCTATTTGCGGTCGTGCTATAATCTCATATAATCCTTATTTTAAATGCCGAATCGCGTGGATGAAATTTAGACGCGTGGAATTGCGATCTCTCGATTTTTCGATCGCGATATTAGAAAGAAAGAATTTTCATGATTCAATCTTCGATATGCTCTTGCGTTTAACTCGGATTTCACGACGTGATCGTCGAAAAATAATCATCTTGTCAGAAAGCGATGGGTAAAAGTCTAATATAAAAATATGAAAGAACGGATGATATCGAGAATTACGGATTATCGCTTCGATTTTAGGCGAGACGAAATTAAAACGTCGTTTCGATCCCTCGAATGATGCCTTGATTTTTCAAAGTTACTTGGCTAACTCGCTCATTTCTCGCTGTCACTCGCATATTCAACGATTAACGCACTCGCTTCATCTTCTTATCAGGCAGGGCTAGTGGACATTTATTACTGCCGCGATGCATGGATTGCAAAGCAAGCGTGCATGCGGGATAACCGCAACAATGCGGGTGTATTACTCTGTCCTTTCGTTTCGCGATTATATCGTCATCGTACGCGGCTCGTACTGATCTCCATACACGGATAATCCTATGGATAAACTGTCAACCCTTAACGGCATACTGAAAGATAAAAGAGACAAAGCTAATGGAGCTAAACGCGAGTGCTCCGCCTTGATTGCGAAGTTACAAAAGCGCAGGAATGAATACGCAGGAGTGTGTCGATAGCAAGACACATTACGCAAAATTGCCGAGCTAAGTAATTTTCTCTCGGACGCTCGAATGGCGCGAATGCTATTTTTTGAATGATTCTGGATGAATTAAACGTCTTAAAGATAAACCACGTGCGATTTGCATGCGTGCAAAATTTCTCGCTCTATTTGATCTCGATGTGCATTATACGAGGCTATGTAAAATGCGAACGCAACAGATGTTAAATGGTTAATACGCTATCATTCGGATCATTCGTGTCATTCGGAAATAACAGATAAAAGATTAAAAAGTAAAGCGATTCAGGTTATCGCCGGGCAGCTTTATCGTTGCTAATCGATAGTTGTTAAAATATAAAAATATCGTGTCGATTAGCGTTAGAGTTTCATCGACGAAAAAAAGATCCCGTAAATGTAACGTCATCCCCGATAGCTTATCGGTTTCTCGAAGCAAAGGAAAATTAATCCCTCACTTACGGACAAACGAGACAAGTGGACGGGGTAGAATCTTAATTAAGGAGTCGACTACCGCGATAATGGCGGCTACTCGTTACGACTATTTCAACTGCCGACTACACCCTCGTGCGAAATACGAACCGCGCCCTCGTAACGAACGTCGCGATAATCTTATCTTCTCTTTCTCCTTTTTGCTCCGCCGATGACGGGCATCACGCGCGCATGCATGCATGCACGCACGCACGTACACGAAGAGCGATGATTTACCGCGAATAACGTTAACTAAGCGGCCATCGCGGCTCGCGGCGAATGGTAGATATAATTATCGCGACGCGATGGTAACGAGACAGCAATCGACGCGCGATAATGTAACGAAGTTTCATCCCGCCGCCGCCCTCCCTCCCTTCCTGTCCGAGGGTTGTTTTACGGCGCGCGTGTTCGCGTTTGACGAACGGTCTTTTAATATCGCGCCCCCAGCAACAGCAGCGACAACGAGCTCCGCGGGGAAATGCGGCGGGGTTGGGCTTCGTCGAAACCGGCGAAATGGATGGATAAGCGCCGCCCGCGTTACCAGTTACGTGGAAATTAAATTCCCGGCGTGTATTATATCGACGCGTCGACCGTTCGGTCGATCGGTCGGTCCATCGATCGGTCGGTCGAGCGGTCCGATTTTTCAAGTATCAGGATTTTCGCGCGCGGCAAGCGCGTAAATAACGGGCTACGTTATTTATCCTACGGCGAATCGGAATCAACGAACGGGAATTCGTATTGTTACGCATGGTGTAACTCCCCGTAAATGGATAATGCCGTAAGTGAGACGGGATACGGAGCGAGAGAGATGAAGCGCGCACGCGACGCGTTCGCGCATCAGCCATATCGCAACCATTCCGATACAAATATTCGAGCTGCACGCTGTTTATGCGGAACGTTTGTCGAAATAGTATTATTATTCCTTTCCATATTTAAAATACTGACGCTTCTGATACCGCGGATAATTCCGCGCTTCGCGAATTCGACGTCGCATTGCCGAATCATTTGTGTCTGTCCTCTTCGTGTCATTTAAAGGTATTACTGTCGTCGCGATAATACGTAGGGAAGTTATTTAATTCTCGCGATTGCACTCTAGATTTAATCAAGAATCTTTCCGCGACGATCTAGATGGCTCTCTTTCTCTCTCCCTCCGTGTCGTCCAACTTAGCATAAACGGCATAGCGTGATCCATTAGACGTTAAAAGTAATGAATACTAACGAGATCCGACTAAAGCCGTTGGCGGGCAAGCAACGATGACTGGATTTCGCGTGCATTTCGTCCACTTCATCGTCATAATGGGAAGAATAAAATTTCAACAATCGCTATTCGCTTTTTCCCCTGCCATGTAACGAGAGACAGCCAAAACTTCGTGATGTCGACATCGATCGATCGATCAGGAAATATCCCGTGCTACATCTCAAGATAATCTTTCACGAATTTTATTACGTGCGTAATGGCACTTCGTAGCGGGATTCTCGTTAAATCCGATTCCTTAGCGGAGTTACGAAAGGAACGAAACGGGCGCTGGAAGTGCCTGAGGAAGCCATGAGGAAACCTACGGCTGCTTCAACCGCGTGATCCAAACATATCCATTGGGGAACGATGCATCGCTCGTCCTGGGAAATATCACAGTAGACGAAACTGTATTTATTAGTGTGGGAAACTCGCGTTGTATCCCCGGATGACAGTGCGACAAGGACTTCGACACGACAACGCGCGAAACTTCGACCGCAAGATTCTTCGGCCGGAACGCGAGCAACTGTAACACACGAGAAGAAAGCGCAAGCGGTGACGTATATACGAGAGTTACACGGGGTCGAATGGAACGAGAAGAATTGCAGGGTCGAGAAAGATGAGGTCGAGAGTTAGAGCGAGTTAGAGCGCGCATATCAGGAAAAAGGAGGCGGAGAGGAGAGGGGCGAGATGGAAAACGCGAGATGGGTGACGGGAGATGAGGAGAAGGTGAGATGGGAAAGAATTGTCGCAGTTCGGGCAGGAGGAGATGCAGGGCGAAGAGCCGAAAGAAAAGAGAGAGAGAAAGAGAGAGAGAGAGAGAGAGAGAGAGAGAGGCGAGGGAGCGAGGGCAAAAAGCCGAGAGCGGATCGACGCGAGAGCGAAGACAGAGGGAGCGGACGAAGCACTTGAGACTGAACTTTGTGTGCTTTTGAATGCGGGGCATAAGCTACCTGTCTTTTGTTTCCTTGGGACAATGCGGTAGCTTATACAAGGCGGGCGATCGAGTGGGTGGCGGAGACCGCGGATCTCCTTCTTGCCGCTTCGCCGGACCGGATTGTATTCTTTTCCCTTTTCCGAAGCCACGAGTATTTCCGATGCGCGCCAACCACTTCTGCCACGATGAGGACGCGCACGAGAAGCCACACTTCTCGCGATCATCGGAGAGCCTTTTTTCGGAAACTGTCGCGAGAGTAAGCTCGTCGTGTTCTGCTTCCGGTCACGGACAAAAGTACCATGCTGCGCGCCTGTGCTCCGTTTATATCGGAATTGGATGTCTCTTTCTCTTTCTTTTGTTCGGCTGGGAGGTCTTTCTCTTTCGGTAGAAACCGGATTGTTCCCGTCGACGATGCATATATCGCCGGTCATTTCCGTTGGTTGATTCTACCTCCGCGCAGGGTCAACAGCTTTATTACTTAATTCCAGCAAAGTTAATTTCAGCCTGCTCCTTGCGTTTCTCGTTACAACAGCCCTTTAAATTTGTTCCCAACTTTGGAGATTTCTACTGGGACCGCGATGGACGTCATGTATACACATGACTCGTAAAAGTAACCGTGACATTTACGAATCTATTTTATATGAACCAACAGCCATTGCCAGCAGCTGTAGGACATCATTATAATCCCAATTAACGTATGTCATACTTTAATTAAAAATAAGATCTGATAATCAGGAAAAGAATTGTGTCACTAGTGTAGCACATTGCAATAGGTCCACTGATATAGATAAATCTTATTTTTATCATCCTCTAAATGTTTAAAGATCATCTTGAGTGCACGAACAGCTTAAAAATACATGTATGACGCCAAATCCCCCATATATGTCTGCCAATGATCATTGACCATTTCCGAAGCCTCCCTTCCGACATTGCTACACGCGGAGAGCAAATAATCAGCACGAAAACGAGAGGAAACGCGACGGGGTCCGCAGAGAAGCGAAAGCTAACCAACGTTCTAATTGGAACAACAACTCGCATCAAACGTCGACGGGAGCTTTACTCGTCGTCATCGTTGTAATCGGGGAACGCGATAAATACGGAGAGTGAAATGTTTGTGATTACACGGTCGAGTGATGCCGACCGGCTTCCCAGAATGAGCGACCATCAAATCCTCTTTCAGACAGCAAAGTAGTAAATCCTCTTTAATAACGTGTATACGTGGCCATCATGGCGACTGGACACGAAGGCGAACACGGCCAGTGAAAATGGGCATAACTTCGCTCGAGGGCTTATAATTATGCGCATGTAATTGTTGCTGTCTTCGGTCCACGCGAGGAAACATATTCTCTCTCTCTCTCTCTCTCTCTCTCTCTCTCTCTCTCTCTCTCTCTCTCTCTCGCTCTTCTGTCGTTGGAACAACAATAGCGATGAGCCAGATCAAGCGAGCGCGTAATTAATAATTCAATGAGTCGCATCCGAGATGAAAGAACGAACGCGCATAGACGCGCGTTTTTATATTCGTGTGTTTGTAAATGACGCTGCACATGTGTGCGAGAATCGCATAAAAATGATAAATATACATATACATATGTGCACATTAATAATGGAATTAAATGAGCCAACATTAATCAGGATGACATCCGCGTCAGTGCGATATTTGACATTACATATCGGAGATTTGATATCCCGTGACGTCAAAATTTTGCCGCGACATGTTCGGGGAAACATGAAATTAAAAACTTGGGAAATTTTAATTAAGCAAAATAAAATTCTGCTCTCMCCCCTGCCGTAATCGTGCCGGCGCGTTTCGCCGCCAAAGTTCAAATTTCGTGTTGTATTTACTCGGCGATTTACCGTAGCGTAGCGTTCGCACGGTTTTCCTCGTATCAATAGGAAGGCTGGCTATACATTGCATTTTATTTCCAGATATATGCGCATATATCTAGAATAAAAGCAAAAATTCGAAAAAGGATTTCCGTGACTAGAACGTTACCGAGATAATCCATGGATCGATACCGATCCGCGGAGTGTACGGTCGTTTCGTAGGATTTTCTGTATACACTCAGCATTTTGAATGTCTAAACGCAGAGTATGAAGCGTAGACGCAACGAGGACGACGAAGAGAAGGAAAACACGGGGAATGCAACGCAAACGGATACAAGCGTGCTCATTGTTTCCGCTCGCAAGCTTCCAAGACGAATCGAGAAGCTTAATCTTCGCGCTTAATGCACGAGAGCGACTTTCGCGTTTTAGTCAACACTGCAGACGCATTCAGACGGCCGTCCAGGTGTTCTGGTGTTTCGCGTTTTCAATAAAGAATTAAGAGGACCTTCGGAGCCGTGAGGCGCAATAAATCATAGCGTTTCACGGCGTCTCTCAATATCGGTAGCTCGTGTTGACTGAGTTCAAGGTGGAGCGTCTTGCACTTGCGTTCTTCGTCTCCGTTCCCGCGACGGACATGCGCACAAACGTTCGCGATGGAGACACAGCGTGGACGATATTTCCCGGGGAGGCAGATACGCGACGGCGCAATTTCAATATGGTTTCGGTATTATGATGGTGCTTGCTCATCGCGATAAAAACCGGTAGGCTAGCTCTAATCTGCACAGAGAGCGATGTTTCTCGTTTTAGCGCCGTCCTCGGCGAGGAGTGAGCGATCTATGCGCGAAAGATTGCTCCGACGAGTTCTCAATGCGCCTCTCCATGAGCGAACGCTGATATGATGTTATGATGCAACAGCTGTAATATAAAAACGCACGCACCTTCGTTCCCCGAGGATCTTCCTCGCGCATAATCGCGCGATCGCCGCCTCGGGATTCTCCGGAGAACGCGGGAAATTTTCGATTCGTCTTGGAAACCTGCGAGCATGCGTTCCCCCGATTTAAAATGCGGTTTTGCATAAAGTCGCGTGTATATTCGTGAATATTTATATTGCGCGATATATACACGATTAAGCAGTCGCGCGTGTCTTCCGCGCTCGACCACGTGCTCGACCGGGACGAAGCGAGGTTTAAAACGTCCGTTCACCCCTCGATATTCTCCAGACAGGGATTGATTTCCCTAGATCATCGTTTCCTCGGTCCTGCGTTACACAGGCAGGTTTACGATTATAACCATCGGCTATCAGGACTTCATCCTAAGCTCGGGCTTCGCTATCCGGTATGCTAAGGTCGGGCCGAGACTGGAGCCATCGGCGATATTAAGCCGCTCGATATACGTTAGACACATCTTCCCGTATCGCAATATACCGTATACGGTATGTATCGTGTACGGGCCGTGGTGGAGTAAAAGAATTCGCGATCCGTGGTCAGTGGCGTTCACGAGGGATTATCAGTGCGCGCAGCTGAAAAGCGAGGAGCGGGACGCAGGCGCGAAAAGGGAATTGCGAAAGGGCGTAATTTTATTTTTTTCCCCAATAGTGAAAATATCACGGTGCAAATAGAACGATAACGCGATGTCGCTGGCGTTATCCGAAACGTAACGGGAGCTAATTGGACATGCGACGGTGCAAGTTAACGAAATCTGGCGCGACCTGATTGAGCGCTCCGCGCGAGTTATTCATTCTTTCGTGATTCCTCTTCTCTCTTTCTCTCTCCTCTCGCGGCGGCGCGTTCCTCCCGAGTGTACGCGCGTGCTACGTGCACTCGCAACGATGGCAATCGCGGATTTAACGAAAAATCTATTTTTAAATCTCGCGGGACGGGAAAGGTGCGAATCACATTGCGTACACGATGGCATGAATAATCCGGCAGAGAGAGAGAAAGAGAGAGAGAAAGAGAGAGAGAGAGAGAGAGAGAGAAAGATAACGAGATTTCCTGCGGGCGGTTTAATCTGCGAAGCTGTAAACATCCGCGGGCAAAAATTATGCTCCTCCGCGTAACCGCCGGTGCTGTCCGGTGCGGAAAACACATTTTCCCTTAGAAATCTCGCGCGCAGTCTTGGATAATTGGGACAGCGATGTCGCGCTAGCGAGAAACTCGTGGAGCGCGAATTCGCACAAATTGTACTTCGTAGGTCGCTCTTAGACGTCCGTCGCATTGATTTACAGCGAGGCGAGGCGTGTATGCAATCCTCCTCAATTACGTGCGTGATCGTGGCGCAACGGTAACGGTAAGCGCACCGTCCGCGGCCATAAAACTCCATCCGCAGTCGCGACTTTCTTCCTCTCGGCACGAAATCACGAACCGTAGATATCGCGATAAATAATCTCGCGGCGGATAAAATTTATTTCACGAATATCCCCCTTATATACGGTCGGTTTTATGGGCAGCGGATAAACCTATCCTCTGCCACCCCTAGCAAGGGGCGGATCGGCGTTCAGCTGCACGGAACTTTGAACAACATTCCTGCGCGCACAGCAGTCCGTTCGACGAGCGAGTTACGACGAGCGTTTACAAGGCTCTGATAAAATATCGATTTATTTATCGCACATTCAATTCATGCGGATACCTGCCATTCGTATCGTTCGAGTTTTTTTCCACCGAGAATTCGGAGCGATCGGCGTTCAGAAAATTCTCACGCAGCGCTTGTCTCCTAACGAAATCAAAAACATTCATCGCTTATTCCTTACTCAATCACTCGTACACGGATCATTCTGTCCCGCGTGACTACGCGACTTTCTCGAATGAAAGATAAACGATAAACACATCTCGAGAATTCACCACGAAACGTGTTCGCCAAGCGTCAAATAAACAGCGTCACTTCCGATGTCTGATTCTGATTGTTCGTATTGTGGATGCTGGTCGCGCGCCAGATATCGTTTGGCACTCGCTTAAGATGAAGACGCGCCCTCGTTTCGGTCAACTAGAGAGTTCACGACGAGTCAAGTGCTGAACTCGTCACGCTGTTGCATCGAGAAAGCGTCGGCTTCTCATAAATTCGTCGGCCGCTCGCTTACATCCACTGACATCGTCGCGTATTTTTTCGACATCCGGAATTACGAGCGGCATATATCTTATCAAGTAACACGGTGCTTTGCCCGCGGGAGGAAAGGGACGGGGCGTTCCTATGCATTTTTCATAGTCATTTGGTTATACGCGCGATATTAAGCGACGCTGAATTTACGGCTGTGTAAATGTGTTAGCGCCTGCGCTTGAAGCTTGATTCTTTTTATTAAGATTTAACAGCCTCGGTGCTCCGCGCGAATTTTCAGAGTCCCTAATTTATCGAGAGATAAGCAAGAGTTACGTGGCACGATGCACCGTAACTCGGCGCAATTTCCGAAATCTGCTTTGAATTACCGAATAACGCGGCTGCGCGCTAGTTAATCGAATCGCCCTGATGTTTTGCTCTTAGCGATCGACAAGCTGCGCCGCGACAATCTGCATTTTGTAAGAAGAGTACAACAATGTATGTACGATATTTCTATCCTGATGGAATTAAGTATGATGGGTCTTCGACGCCTCAGATTGATGGGGCAATAAGTAAAAAGACTTTTATTCTCCTTTACAAAGACACAACGCTAATTAATACAAGGATATCTCGATAGGCTAGCTGACTCTATAGCTTCGCCGTTCGCGATTCTACTACTATCACTCTGCTTGCATGTACTCTCTGTTACTCTTTTGCTTTCTCCCGCATCCTCTGCTTTTTATACCCAAAAGCGGTACTGCATCTCAGAGATGAATGAATCACGTCGTCCCGCGAGTGTCAATGGCTTCTTTCGCGGTTGTCCTTTGTTCTGGACGCAACATGTCCAAACACGTGCACGTCGGCTTCTCTGATTACAAGCTTTTGATACATGCCGCCACCGATAATCCCTTTCCTCTATACTACATATATGCGACGTGAATAATATTTCTGATTTATATTTACGCTGTTAGCCATGATAACGAGACATTGCTCACGATTCACGCGTTTCGTCTACCTCGCAATTCGTAAGTCGAGAGCATGTTACACCGTTTTACATTCACGTATCTCCATTCGAATTACATTTTACGGCGATGTGCTCTTCGTGAGGCCAGCATGTCACGCGACATGCTCGCGTATCGCACAGCAGCGATATTCGCGACAAGATACGCAGGATAATGTTTTCCGCAAAGCCATGACGAGCTGCTCCTCGTTTTCATATTCGCGAGTGGTTAAGATTCGATCGATAACACGAAGGATATTTCCTTTACGAATACCATGTCGTCAAAAGCCTCGTTCTTCGGGTCCTTCCGTGCGCTTCTTCCGTTTTTGCTCTCGGTAACGCTATTTCCAGCGGAAGTGCAGCTTTTGACAGGAATTTCATAACTTTTATGATGCCCGGTGGCCCATTAGCGCTTATCGCGGCTTACTAGCGTCCGTCTCTTTCCGCGCAGCTTCCGTAGCGCGGTCCTTCTACAAAAATGCATCACGATATTCTCTCCTTCCTTATCTCTTTCTCTCTTCCTCTCCTTTTCGTTGTGTACACAGGAACGCGTCGTTCCGGGCTACACTGGTCTTCAGGGCCAGTGGCTATGGCAAAATGTTATTCGTGTGTCTGCATTATGCGGCCACTCTTGTGTACCTGCTAGCAACAATTACAATGTCTTTATCGTGAGCATAAAGAATACGGTTCCCCCTTTGTAGATTGTTGCTGATATTATAATTTGGCGTGCGCGGAGGATGCAATGCGTGTAAATATGGATCTTGAAAATTACCTGGATCAATTTAACGCAGTTCAAAGAGCAGAGAGACGGCAATTTAAATTTATTCCACGAGTGATGCTGCTGAAGCATCCAAAACCGCCGTGTCGATGGAGGCGTTGATGTCTCAATCGAGAGAGCCGTCGAGGCTTCAGCTCGGTCAGCATCATTCGATACAAGCGGAAATGCCTGCCAAAATTGTTAAAATTCGCTGACAAGCGAGAATTGATCTAAATGATACCGTATCGCTTCTCGCGTATCTTTAACAAGAGATCGCGATACGTAAAATCCTCCGCCGATAGCAATTCCCAACAATTAACGCCACGAAGATGACTAATGGCGACAAGATGAATCAGCTGACGATAACCGAGCGATACTCGAACGTATCATCGATTTTATGCACACCGTCAGCTAGATCTGGCGAATGAAACGTGATATCATCGGCGGGGTGCTTCTGTAAGGGATATTTTGGTGAAAACATCGATACGGTTAATAAAAATGTTCTCGACGTTGCGGAGTGACAAGTGAAATTGACCGTACAATCGCGCAGTACATTGGACGCACAATGTCAATGACATAGTGAGCCGTATGTCTTGTTTCACTTGATAGCGTTGGGAAACTGGATAACGGGATAAACCATTCCCCGTCCTATTTACCGTTCAAAGTCGTGTTATTTGCTATAAGTCGTTCGACAGAATCGCATAAGCGATCGATAAATCTACGGTCGCTGATAATCACGCGAAGCGATATCGCCGACGTATATTCTGCAGGCGAGTAAATAAAAATTTAGCGAAAATAAAAGCTGATATAAATACCACTATTATTTCACATATTAATTATTTTGCGATGCAAAATTGAAACCTGCGTATCCGATATCCACGTGATATTGTTTAATTAATGATAAACATATATGTATGCGAGCGTACGTGTGAAATGGATATAAAATAAACACACGTCACGTTAAATATAAAATATCACGCGCGCTAGGAAATCTCATATTTTTGCCAGATATTATCCGATATTAAATCTCTATTTGGCACTACATAATTCGTATCGTTAAATTCGCACTGGCGATCGAGCGTGTGTCAACGAACACTCCAGGTCATACTTTCCCTAATTGATTACGCCACGTAAGATTATATTTCGGAATGGGGTCGTAATTATGGTAATAAAGCTATATTGTTGCATCGTCGCGCGTACGCGGCCGCGAGATACGTTTAGGAACACCGTTTCTCGAATAATCTCTAATCGTCATCAAGATCGTTCTCGCGCACGAGAAGTAAGTAAACGGAACTTGAGTTATCTCTTTTCCCGTGCTTCCGGGGAAGTATCGCTATCTGATATCGTCGTTTAACATCGTTTAGATCCGCGCGGCATTAATCTCAGACAGCAGTAACGATAATGGAACACGCCATACGGTTAGCTGCTAACGAGAACAGATTCGTGCTTAAATAACGTTCGCATTCGTAATCCGTTCTCGAGAAGTGAAAAGCGAGGATGCATTCTTTATTGACCGCGACGATAAATATCGGTTCCCGGCCGCACGAAAACGCGCGAAAAGGTCTTCGCCGCTGAATTATTCCTCTCGCACGGAAGAGGTCGCCGATAATCGGGCGATAGTAGCCGTTATCTATATTAAATAGAATTTAATCGCCCTCCCGATTTTCCAGCGATTAACGCGTGCTGCGTCGCGGCGAGATCAAGAGCATTCGATAATTTCGCGTGTCGAAATTAAAATGCCCTAATAATTCGGTCTAACGACGACGGTAATAGCCCTAGTAACAACGACTCGATCAAAGACGCTTTCGAATATATTTCGTCCCCTTGTTATGAAATCACGATGTCGATCGACGACATTGAGCAATGTCGGGGATTTACGGAAAGACAGCGGGAGAGCTCTGGAAGAGGAACGAACGCATCATCCATCCATCTACTTATCGAAAGATCGATAATACACACACACGTGCAACGGGCTGCGTATCGAATACGTACGAGCGGCTTAACGGAGAGACGCAATGATTCCGTATGTATCCCGCGTTGCATTTCCACCACGCTGATAAGCGGCCAACAGACACATACGATATGCGCTCTCGTATCGTTTCCCATCGACAGAGGTGTCAAGCAGCGACAATATATTGTATTCGCGCAGTCTCACGCATGGGACAGGCGCGGACGCATAAATGCGACGGTCGTCGCGTGGTTCAACGACATCGTGCCGCCGACGATAAATACGGACAAGCCGGCAATATTTCGCGTCTGCCGCAATATTTCTTGTAATCTTACGATAGTCGCTTCCATCGTCGTCGCAAACACGCGACACTCGTCGCATCCTCCTCGGCCTCGATCGATCGGTATGACGCATTTGTTTTCGGAGTAAACCCACATTTCATGCATCTCCGTACGTTTTTGATGTTAATCGAGATGTCCATATGGAGACGTCGAATCTGAGATGATATCTCTTTCTAATGTTACACTTTAATAAAATGATGAGAGATAAGATTCCCTTCCTTCATGTTGTGTACCACTGCAATACATTTCGTATCGACTTTTTACATTAAATTTTATGTCAACAATTTATGTGATATTAAAATGTATCCAAATATGATTTGTTCAAACAATTGTATGCAGCAATAGAACTCATATTCAACAAGAAAGTGTGTGCATTATATGTATATAATCGTAGTTTAGGATAAACCTCGATGCATGTTAGTACACAATAAAATAATAACTAACATAATTCTAACTTTTCATAGAAACCTGGACGGATAGAAATTGGCAGGTCATACGTGTCCGCGAATTAATCAAGCAAAGTCCCGTAATGCGCGCTCAACATCGCTCGTATTATTTCGCCCGCGATGATTACGTGCACCGCAATGGAAAATATATATCGCCGACGGCGATGCGTGTAATATAGACACGCGGGACATTCTCGAATAACTCTAGCCATACGGCGATCCATA
This sequence comes from Eciton burchellii, assembly GCA_020341155.1. NCBI lineage: Eukaryota > Metazoa > Arthropoda > Insecta > Hymenoptera > Formicidae > Eciton > Eciton burchellii. The sequence goes on from JAHMML010000009.1 coordinate 3,219,538, forward strand.
CAGCGATGCAATTAATTCCCTCTTAGTTGGTTTGCCAGAAACACACGTAGTTTGTCCCGCGATTAATTCCATTCATCGGAAAGAGGAATGCCCCGCGCAGCGCGGCGCTTTGCGTTCTCCTGAAAATTTGCGAGACATTATCCGCGCGTGTATGCGGCTTTATCGTTTTAATCGAGGTCCGGCGAGACAAATCGCTGCACGGTGCGAAGCAATAACCCGGGACACCGTAACGCCATCATGTTCACCGTTCGCTTTTCCGATATCACCTGGCCAGGGTAAGAAGAGAGCGGAGAGATCGGAATTGAGATCCACATCGTTTGCATATCGCAGGTGCAACCGCCCCTCGTGTATCCGGCGCGCGTCCGTGCACGTGCGTGCACCAACACGGAGGGATGAACACGAGAGAGATCGCTGCGATCTCCAATAATATTGCATTATCCAGCTCGCGTCGTCGTCGTCGTCGTCATCGTAAAGGTAGCACGGCCAGCGCGAAAAGCCGAAGCGAGCGGAGAGAGCTTATCTCGCCGCTACATACGCGGCAAGGGCGGTTTGCCCCGAGAAAAGTAACCCGATATCCCTCTCACGAAGGACACGAAAAATATTCTCGCCCGTGGGGATGCATCTCGCGCGCGAATCTCGCTTTATGTGCAATCGCGCCCGCGTGCGTTCGTGTCCGCGCACGTCGCGCACACGATTGATTGTTAGACGATGGTCCATGTCGCGTGTAGGCGCGAGCTGTCTCTTTCTTTCCGTGTGCGGATCTTTCGAGCAGTCCGCTGTTGATATTTCTCCTTGAGACTCGACATCAACGGCGGTTCTCGCATTACGGACTTCTGCAAAGCGGATTTCGACGGGCGCGCAATTCCAAGACCGCGAGTAACAAGACGTTGCTCTTCGCTGAAGAAAGGAAATGGAAATCTATCTGGATTCCTTTATTGACTATATATTACGCGTGATCGCTTCCTTTCTTGTCATGTGTTACGCCGTTGTCTATGATTCGTTATCAAAGTGACGAATTAATTCGTTGATGCGGGTTATGTTAGCTAAATTCAAAATTGCTTGCGTTAGAGGAACTATAATGTGCTACTGGAGGATTGCAGGGCGCTGACGCGGCCAACGTCCTCCATGGGCTTCAGGAAAGTGTAAATTGCGGTTTCCAGGGACTGCCGGGAGGTATTAAATACGTTACGCTCCTCTAAGCGTGGAATATTTCGACGTTGTCGTAATTTGCAACGATATCAACGAAAATATAGCGCGCTAAAGACGACATCAGCCCGAAGCGATTACAACTGACTCGCGTAGCTGATGGCAAATGGCGGTGCGTCTATTAGAATCACAAGCACATGAGATACGATCGTAATTAAGAGAAACGAGGACAGTGATGGCGACTCGTCCGCGACGTTGCTGAAACTCGAGCAACGAATTTACGTCCGGTGTCAGATTATCCGACACCGATAGCGACCACTTTTACTGGCGTGGCGTTTGTTCAGCGAGTTGTGTAAGCCAAACAAAGTGGAAGGCACATCTCTCGCTTGCCGATTTAGAAGCACAGCGACGAACTATATACTGTTTTGTCGTCTCCCGCCGGAGCCTCCTTCTGTTTCCCTGTTCGCGCGCCGAGGTGTAAGACGTCATTTCCGGGTTTGACAGCTCTGCATAAATTACGCGCGCGTAACGCGCGCCTCTCCGCCGAAGAAGATGGGTAGCCGCAGTTTACTTCCGCGGCAAGCGGGATAAACGGGATAGAAGAGGGTTGCGCAACGGAGAGCAGCGTGCATCGCGGTGGATTTAGTTTTTCATTTTTTCGCCACGGCGAAACTAGGCAGCGCCCTCGATTGCGCAGAAGCCCTCCTAATCCCGCGGAAAACGCCTCTTGCATCTCGCGTAAAAGTCGATTCCTCCTTCGGCGTCACGGAGAGACTCGAGAGACGCAGCTTGGATGCATAAATCATTGCGCGCCGTACACGATTCGATTGCGATCACGTTCGAGAGATTAATTCGTCGTAAATCATTCCTCGCAACGATGTCTTTCTTTTCTCCTTGGTACTCCTTGCCCTCGGCACGTAGAGATGGATCTGAAAATTCATGATCGCCGGAAGAGCATTCGTTGATAGCAAAGAACCATTTGAGAAGTACGTACGTGAGTACGTTTTCACGAACGAGAATACAGATAGATATAAAGGCGCTCGTGAAATCTGTAAAAAATATCGTCGCATTGGTGGCTTACCGTGTACCGTAAATATATTAACGTAAAAATATATACCTATATATAGAGTAAAAATGCCCCGCGCGAGAACGCGCCAGTGTGCAGTAACGGCGGTAAATTTATCGGCAAAAATATTTTATCCCTGAATAGCAATTATCTGTTAAGCTTCGTCTCGTACCGCCAGCTTTTAGTCTCTTGTTCCGTCACGATGATAAAGTCTCTCTGATAACTCCGTTAGCGTTTCTAATCCTGCAATATTTAAAGTTGACTGCTTGCGCGTAAACCCCCTTGAAAATCAATCCCCGGTGCTCCGGGGACTGACCATATACATAAAGTTCAAGCCGAACATGCATGTAACAGATGCAATAATGGATGGGGTCCATATAAACGAAGAGATGCGCGAAATAAATCAAATGCTTCATGATTTCAGCCAAGCGTTTCGTTTAAGAAGCGTCTACGCAGCAAAAATGTCGAAATGTGAAAATATCTGAAATTTCTGAGCGAATCCGAACGATAGTCAAAAATTAGAATTCAAGTAATCCAGATGTATGATCTCACGAGTTTATGAGATCGAACGGAACGAGATTGGAAAAATTTATCATCGAGGAGATCAAAGGTCCCGCGTAATGAGAGACAGAGAGAGAGAGAGAGAGAGAGAGAGAGAGAGAGAGAGAGAGAGAGACGGAAATAAGAAACTTAAAAGATTAAAAGACCAATCTAGATTCGGATAAATTCGAGATTAAGAGAGCGGAAACGACGTAACTTCGAAAACACTGCGAGCGCATCGATGTTTGCAATCTTTACACTTTTACGGAAATAATTGTACCTGCGAGCAATTATCCGATTATTCACGTCGGATCAAAAATCGAGCATCCTTGAGAGGAATGTCGATTTTTCGCAGACCGATAGATATCGAGAGAATTTTGATTCGCGAAAGTTCGGGTCTGCCCGCAAATTTCATAATTTAATGTCAATGTTATGATTCAAAGGCAATCGACTAACTGTTAGACCGACAATATGTTAGACCATCAAACAAAAAAATATTTACGAGAATGTGCATGGATTGCCACAACTGCAAAAGCGGAAATAATATCGAGGGTAATCGAAGGATGCCTCGCTTGTCATTCCGCCGGTTTTCATAGAAAGAAAAAAAAAACCCTGAAAAAAAGGAAGAGGTCGCAAGGAATTAAGGATTGCATAAACAGTGCTCTTTCCGTTATTGTTTCTCTCCTCACCGTTCGTGCTGTCGTTATGAGCAACATTTTAAATCTTTCATATGTTCGCTGATATCAATATCTCGATAACGTATATGCATGTAATAAAGGACGTGATTACATCAATATTTATGTAACGTATTTTCGTCATACATAAAAACTCGAAAGATTTGCAATGCTCATGCATGCGAACTGACATGCCGCTGATAAACAGATATTCGGATATTATGCGACACATTAGGTTTGTTTAATTTCAAAAACTTGCAATCGATTTCTATACTGTTGATTGAACGCATATAAAGTGATACATTCGGCAATTCTAATTGACAAAGTCTAATCAAGCTTTTGGATTTATAGATGTAAAGAATTTTCCGTCATAAATTTTCCGTCATAAATTTCGCGAATGCTTCCCGAATTTTGCCGCAAAACCAGACGAAATTTCTCCTCTCATAATAAGGTGGAATTTTGGGATTCGCCCTAAACGCGAATCCAGCTTTTATGCTGTTAAATATCTACCGCCGAGAAAGACCCGAATTAACTCCGCGCGTCGCCTTTTATAGAATTCCCGATACCTAAATATGGATGCCAGCATAACGATCCCGGGAAAGCCACCTAAATGCGTCGAGTGCGATTTCAATTTCAAAGCGGGGAAAGCCCCTTTAAAGCGGCGTGCCGATTCTATGCGATTAAGTTATCAAGAGACAATTCTTGCCTGTATTATTCGGGAGATATTTGACGATACTTAGGGAATTGCATTTTTCGAAATTTTTCGTCGAAGATGTATTATCCTACGCGACATATAAAAGTCGCAATGGGAAAAATGGGAAAAATAAATTTATGCGTAGTAGTCAGCATTAGTAATATTTTAATCTTTATTTTAATTTCCAAATAATCCCTCGAATAGTGAAATTATCATGCGAAAATTATAAAATATCCTCTTAAATATATTCCTGTTAATTCTTTTATATCTGTTTATAGAATAATAAAAAAATGCTATGTTATCAGTTTCACCATGCAATTCGAATTATCATTTAGAATTTCCGCTCGACGTGATAATCGCTGCGTCATGAATCAATCGTTACGATTCGCGAGTGACAGCGCTCGTTACACAAATAAGCCTCTCGTAATTGCAATACGGACACCAATCGTAATCATCGTCGCCGATACGAGCACAACGAAGCCAAACTATTCTCTATCGCGCGTCTGTTTCCAGACGCTATCACGCAACTTTAATAGCATTTCCTCTTTGAGCGATGGTGATCTGCACGCATGAAAAATCCCTTTTATTGCACCGGCCGCTTGCATGTCTACGATTATATATATGTATATTCGCGCGTATGTATATTCTCGGCACATCGCTGATTATCACGCGACCATTATTTGTCCCCTCTCCCTCTCCTTCTCTCTCTCTCTCTCTCTCTCTCTCTCTCTCTCTCTCTCTCTCTCTCTCTCTCCTCGTAACTATTTCTTATCCACCTTTACGCGTTTCGCGGGAGAGCGAACGGTTTTGCAAAGTCGTCGAGCAGCGTGAACCGCATTGTACAAGAAGGGTGTTTCCGATTCGAAACACTCGCCGTAATGTCCGGCGGTGCGGCGCGGTTCTCTTTTCTTTCTTTTTTTTTCTTTTCCTCTGACACGCTTCGGAAATGCGATTTCGTGTGCAATGAGAACGCCGGGTTTTACCGAGCTACGCGCGGTCACGGCATCGGGCCGCTGCATGTAAATTGACCGGTTATCCGAGACGGGCATTAAATCACTTTGTCGACAATAATGCGTGTTCGAGTTCTTCGTGCGGTCTCACCGTTACGTTCCGATTAATTCCGTCGAGCCTTTGTTGACAACGAACCTTGCGGATCAGTTGAACGACTAATTTTCTTTCCTCTGCTCGGAAAGTGGAACGCTCACGCGAGAACATGTCGAAATCGCGGTTGTATGATCCGTTTTACAGCGGGCCGATAAGATTCGATCGAACGAGAAGCAAGCGGGAGATTAATTTGCGGGTGATTTATTTAAAAATCAAATTTTTACGTAATTGTTAGCTCGAGGAAAGCGGCGAGGGAGAGATTACGTGAGTGATAATCCGATGAATGTACAAAAGTTGTTTGCATAGGCAACACACGCGCGCATGTACGTATATGTATCGCACGTTTCCTTGTTTCCGCATACCGTGCGTTTAACGTTGACGATTACGAGACATGGCAACAATTCTGTGCATTTCGCTGAAAAATGCGAGCCACCGAGCTCGCAATGGTGATTATAAAGCATGATTAGATCACGCGATTATTAATTGGCAAACATTGTAGGACGCGTTCGCACAGCGAATTCTCCCTTTTCTCTCCATCGATCATTGTATCCGATTGTATCCACGTGAAAATACGGTCCATTGAATCGCGGCGAGCCTTTTTAATCATCGTTCATTCGCCGCAAACGCGAAGCGCACGATGATAAAATTTCCGACAACACGGATTTCCATTCGTCGGCCATTGTCTCGCCATGTAACGATGCAGCTCGCGATGGCCGCGATGCAGTTCAAACAGCGCAGCGCTTTCAAATTTCTGTCAAGTTTAGGCGCGCATTTTTTCCCCTTTCCTCTGCATCCACGGGGGAGCTGACAATAGCGTCTCTTGCTGAAGAATAAAAGCGGTATCGCGCTTTGACGGAATGCACGGACATCGTAAATAATTTGTCACAAGTGATCAGTTTCTTTCTGCTCTTCTACTGAAGACGTATGGACGAACCGTTGAGATATTCTAAAGAAGGCCGAATACCAAAATCCGTAATTTTCAAGAATCTTACCGTAAAATGCACGCGCAACTCATGCAGGTATCTCGCGAGGCATCGCATCTATTTTTCACTCTATCCCATATCGTACAGGATTATACCGCGAGATAATAATAACAGTGCGATAATAACGTGCGCCTCGATAAAAGCGCGCAACATGCGAAACGTGTGCGAATTGAAAACCGGACGCAACCGTACGCACTGTACGCACCGTACGTGAATCCATTTCACCGCGTCGCTTTTACTGGCACGCGTCACCATTTAACATAATAATGTTCGTGTGTATAAATACACACAAAGCCGCGCTTTATAAAAATCCTTTCCGGCGAGATGACGCCGGAGTCTCCTGCTTCCTTTCTCCCTCAACCGACTACCGGAAGAGCACATTCCCCGATTGTCGTACGCGAGCGTATCTACTCGCGTCGCTGCGTTTCCGCATCGCTCTCCATGATGCGTGCACGTATGCGTCTACGTATGTATGTGTGCTTGTCGTCAGCGGGTGACCGAGCGAGTCTGCATTCACTTTTCCTTTCCGAATGTGGCTCGAGCACGGCGGCATTGATGGAAATCTCGCTCAGGATGTGACTTAACGAGCGCTAGACTGGAAAATGCGTGATGCTATTTTTTGTCCGCGCCCCGCGTGGAAAGTGCACGCTTTCGTGCATTTTCCGTGTTTCAGTCGGCGGGCTTTCTCTCTCTCTCTCTCTCTTTCTCTCTCTCTCTCTCTCTCTCTTTCCTCTTTCATATCGCTGAATCGCGGAGCGTCTCGCGGATTGCATCGAGTGACTCGCGGATAAATCATTTCGTCGCACCTGAGGATTGATTGATGCTGGGAAGCACTTCGAGCACTCTCGTCATGTATTCATGTAGCCGCTAAAGATACGCGCGAGCCATCCATTGTTTCCTCTCTGTTTAGCATTTCCTTGTTTTACGGTATTTATCCTACCGTCAAGTCTCGGATGTTGTGGAAATATTACACGTACGGATGGGCAGATACGTGCGATGCACGTTGTATTGGCAGATTGACTTGTAATTGATACGGAAACAATGTATATTATATCGGAGAGGAATATCGGAAAGGCAGGCATTAAAAATGTATTTATATCGCGTGCGTGTACGGTTTATTGCTGCACAATAACGAAATTAATTTAACATCGGCCGTGTCAATATTAAATATCCATTTAATATTAAGCATCCTACTAATTTACCATCAAGTTCTTTCGAACACGATGCACGCCGCAGCAACGCGCGCATTCGGGCGATCGTTAGCACAACTGACTTAGCTTCGACTTTCTCTGCCTGACGTGTTTTCCCGCTTGCATATCCTGAAACTTGATAGTCGCGTATACGCGTGCAACCAGCGCGACGGCGCGGCGGCCGCGCGCTAAAAAAGATTTCTCTCAGGACGAATATATTCGCTTACCGCGAATGGAGGCAGAGCTATTTCTCCGTGCGCGCGGAAGTAAACGAAAGAGAATAAAATTTCCGCGCGGGTTTCCCATTTCGCCCTCTGTCTGCCATCGTTTCCCCGCGGAGCATGCCACGGAATCGGCGTGTCTTCGGCTATGCGCGCGTTCTTATTTTCCGCTGCTGCTGCCGCGGCCTTCCGCGAATGCGTATTCATCGCGCAGAATTATCTGCTTGGCGCCGACTATGCGGCGAGAACCCGCGCGAGCTAACTGGACGCTCTCGCGAATGGATATCTATCGGTAAATTCAGCCGGATAATTTCCGAAGATTACACAGTGCAGGAATTTATAACTCGGCCGAAACGTGCAGAGAATCCCCGAGTAAGACGATGTCGAAGGAAATCCGCGGCGGGAGTTTTCGGGATATTAAAAGGCGCGGTGGATTCGTGCATCATAATCGACAGTATTTTCCGGCAACTCGCGGATATCGATTTATCGAGACCCTCGGCTGCTTCATCCGGGATTTATCCAAGGTTGAATCAGAGCTGAGCGTGCACGTCGGCCCTTCTGCCTTCGACTTTCTGCCCTAAGTAACTCACGTTACTGGCGAAAGCGGGCTCGTTTTAATTGCGAGTCGGACGCGTGCTGCGATGTCGTCGGGCGCGTTAATTAGGATAATTAAGATAATTACACGCGTCCCAGTCGGACGACTGGGATACGACAGGCCGAAAGAAGCAAGATGATCGTTTCCTCGATCTCAAGCGTCGCGGTAATACATAGGGGCGCAATCACCCCTACAAAATAATGCGCATAATTTGTCCTCCGCCCGCCGTGATCAACGAGGAAGCAATTATCAGGAGATTGCTTGCGATATCGCTTGCTCTGGGAGGCGGAGAGACGGGATTAATACTTTATGAACGTAATGCGCCATAATGCCGTCTATATATCGCTAAATGTAAATTCGGGCATTAACTTTTCGTGCGGCCTCATTCAACTTTCACTGCCCGATTAACCCCGGAGCTTTTACCGTTAAGAGCATCGCGCTCGCGCGAAGAAGAAGCCTGCCGGCAGATCCGTCCGATTTCTTTTCGAATTTCCCGGCGATCTATGTATACACGCGCGGATGGCGAAGATATTTCGGAACATTCATTGCGGATTATATCAATTACGCCGTAAATCCGAAAGGCGGCATTATTGATGACCCCGTCAAAAAGGCGACGCGTTCAAAAGGCATTCGCGAACTTCCATAACGATAGAAAGCGAAAGCTTTATTCACTCCGCTCGGTATAAGCGGCAGCTCATAATTCCGCAAAATTTCAAAGGCTTCCCTTTGTGAGCCCTGGCGGCGCCATTATAATGTCTCATCGTTCGATATACCAAGTGAGTGAGTGAGTGAGTGAGTGAGTGAGTGAGTGAGTGAGAGAGAGAGAGAGAGAGAGAGAGAGAGAGAACGGCCATCCCTCAGCGCTTTTTAACGATGCAACGCGCCTAGGAATTTATCAAGCTCCACGTCTGCGCGCATTATTATGCAGCTCACGTAACAAAATATATCTCTCGTCTTATCAGACCTACTGTATGCATTCATTATTACCGGCATTCCTCATCTTGCTCGCGCGATGAGAAAACTAAGAATAGCGACGACGACATTAATTTGCAATTCTATCATCCCGGATTAATGCAACTTGTGTCTTGTGTTTACTAGGCACTAGACTTGAGGCATTAAAATGTTTCACGTAATGATTCTGATTCTTATATCTAATGTTACCCGATTCATATTCACGCGGCCGATCCTTTGTTGCTCCTACTTGACACGATACGCTGTTGAACTAATAAAAAGAAAAGAGTAATTTCGAGGCCAAAGGAATGTCTTACGTCTCACTCACCCTTATCGAGCGATCTGGCCAAGAGGATTGTCGGCAGGATCAGGAAGACCATGTACCACGAGAGCCGGTCCCGCATCCTCGCGAGATTCCAAGTCCTCCTGGAAAATAAACAAACGCTATTACGCATCGCATGCTCATTTCGATTCGCGACGTTTCGCGTTCGAGTGAATGCAGGGAATGCATTCTTCAAGCGGATCTTGACCCACAGGCGGTGAATTTCATTTATCTCGCACTTGAAAAATCACCTCGCAATAAGGCCACGGCAAGCTGAGATACGGGCCAAAAGAAACGAGATTTTCCATCTTTCACGAGTGCATATATGAAAACGCAGGAAAGAATGGGATCGGATTCGCGGCTACATTTTTCCTGCGGGCTCGCATTGATACGCTCGTCGAGTTCATCGAATTTTCATCGCGACCCGGATTCGTGTTTATGTTTTATATTTGCAGCGAGAAGGTTTACTCTCTATTAATGTATCCGTTTTTATTACCAGCGATCCGTACATATACACACACACAGACATATATGTGCATATACATATTTACAATTTGTAAAAGTGGATATTAGATATATCTCGAATCGAAACATAACTTGATCGACTAATCCAATGAAATAAAAAGACGGGAATGGAAAATAAATTTTCAAAGCACTCTTTTGACGCTCCGGGATACGCGAATAAATGTCGACAAGTGTGGACTGCTTTAACGCATCATGCTCATCGAAAGCTGCAACGAAATATTCCCGTCGTGCTGTTTATTTCGGCATGCGCGATGCAGCAACATTGTTGCGCCGCGATGCGTCCGATCTCTGGAATAAATGTGATACCACAATTTCCGAATTGTAAAACAATTTCACCGACACGGGACAGTGCTCGACGGCGAGAAGTTCGACGTTATGCGCAGCACGAAGCGTAAATTCACGTTGCGGAACGTGGCAAAAATGAGGGACGTTACCGGTGTCGGAAAATCGCTGACGTGCCGGCGCTAATTTCGCGCACTTCGCAACGAATGCCGTGGTATGCCGTTGACACTTTTCACACGAACGTGAACTTGGTGGCAATGATGTAAAATTATTCGCGATCAATTCGGAACGTACGAATCGCGACACTTTCCCTCTCTTCACCGCGGACCGCGACAGTCTTAAGAAAACGATCGCGCTGCTCGTTGCAGCAGCCGTAACTTCCGTAACGACTTGGATGCCTCTCAGCTGCGACGGAGAATTAAACAGCAGCGACAATTCAATACTCAGAGATATAAGCGTACGCGAATTACATAGCTCGCTTCTTCATCGATCATTTAATCTCGATTTTAACTGCATTCCACTTTGTGGTAGCGATGATGATCGAACAATCTCTCGTGGAAGGAAAATGATCGATCATAAGTTTCGATCGACCTCACGAATGCATCGATACAGACGCAGAACTGATTCCAGATATCATTCCGAAGCAAATATTAATATACGACTACTCTGCAAAATTTTGCATCACCCTCTGGATGCTTGCCGAGGCAATGCCGAGCGCGTAAACTGTCACAAATTTTTTCCGCAAACTTCCCATTGCGGACGCGTGCTTGAAACGCTGAAGGATTGCATCGTCGATTCCACGGACGGAGCTTTCCACTGCGAGCTTTTGATGTTCAGCAGAGGAGAATGGCAGAGTTAATGAACGGCGCGTTAACGAGTCGGGATTGCGCAAGACATCGATCCCTTCGAAGATTAACGCTGCAATGCATCGTATTTCACAATGAGTGGGAAGAAGTTAAGCTCTTGCGTAACATCCTCTTGTTCGTCCGAGTCTTGCGTAACGTGCAATCATACCGGTTGCACGTGCCGATTAAAGCGCATCGAGAACAGAGAGAGAGAGAGAGAGAGAGAAAGAGAGAGAAAGAAAGAGAGAGAGAGAGAGATTCGCGGTGTACAGAGACAGTGTTCGTTTCTGCGACCGTTGACCGCGTTAATTGGCCCTTTAAAGTCACGTTCGCAGCGAGATCGCCGCAGGGGACGCGCGCTTCTGCGCGGCGAGGCGAGAGATGACTCCGATGAACTGTCGCTGATATAAATCGGTGCGGATTATTACCGAAGAATCGTACTCGTGTCGGCTTTAATTGAGCGCGTTGTTTTCAGCCCGATGAGATCCCAAATGCGATGCGATTAACGCCCGACGAGATCGAGCGCGTGTCTTCGTTAGCGACATCCGTGTCGCTAGCGCGATGACGAGCGCGATGACGAACAATTACGAGAGACAGAGAGAGGAGAGTGGAGCTTAACGAATGTGTATAAAATATTGACATTCTGCATGATTTTTACGGTACACCGTGTACGATAAATGATTGGAACTTTACACACGAAAATACGAATATCGCGTAGGCTCGATATTCGCTTTTTCGATATCTTCGATCTGCTATTTTCGATGTCTTACTGAGATATAGTCTCGCTAACATTCGCTCGAACAACTTTCGAGCGCTTCTCGTTTCCTCCTTTTTTCTTTTCTTCTTTCAAAAGTCAGAAACTCGCTTTTGCCGATTGTATGAGAAATCTCAAATGGACTCATCCGGATTTCGATTTGAGAGCAATCAAGGGATCAATTGCACGTGGCTTCGGCAGCGGCGATTATTTGCAGCAAAAATATCCCTCGGATCAGGGATAAATTACAAATATCAACGGATAGCGTTAAAAGCACTTTTAATTTGTCTCGTCGATCTGCTCGATACAAAAGCGCGCGACGCAATGACTAAACTATTGACTCATTGTGAATGTATCATTATGGACACGACGGTATCTGTAGACCTGAGCTATATTTAGCTCGATTAAATTGTACGTGTTTACAATGATTCGCGGAAACGGAAGAAAAATATTCTGATTAAAGTGCACGGAAAATGGTTCTCACAAAGACAGAATTCGTGCGTTTGAATGTCGTCTTTCGATTCGAACGTACATGTTCAATGCTGAACATGCATTATTCCTCGGATAATGCCAAATAGATCGTACTTTCAATCTAACCGCGCCATTCGCGGTGAAGTTTCTTTTTCTCCCCTTAATGATAGCAAGGCCGATTTGATAGCAGAAAGAGAATATCGTGCGTGCACGAAAAAACGATCTTGTTTCACTCTCTGGCTCCCGCCATTCTTCTTTCCAGCTTTCAGATTCCTCTCCGCGATCTGCCCGCGCTGAAAGTGACTGGCGCACGTTGGAATCCCGCTTCATCCAATACGCTCTTATTAAAAGCGGCGTAATCGCTATTTATCCACGTAATCGCATTGCGCGGATCGCAAATGCCGGATGAGTTTCAGTTTGGGAGCGCGGAAATTTGCTTTCCGTTCGTCTCCCTCCCTCCTTCCCTCCCTCCCTCCCTCTCTCTCTCCTTCCTCCCCCGTGCGGGGAGATAAAATAAAAGTTTAAAATCGCTATCCAATTTACCGATCGACTATGTCCGGCGCGCGATAAACGAATAAATTTTTATCCGAGCGCGATTAAATTCCCCGGAGAACACACGGACGTTCGCATGCGGCGATAAGCGATGCGCGCCGAAAGTTTCAATCCGTTTTTGGATCTCGGGCCGGTTAACGTCTCGAGTCCATCTTGACGGCGATTCTCGCCGTTGGAATCCTATTTTACGTCAGGCCGTTGGATCATTGACATGCTTACTTTCCGAATTATCTTTCCGCCCGGTAGATTTCCCTGCCGCGCTACGGACGATTTTATTCGCGCGCGAGCTCGATTTCAATTTAAACTCAGGCTTGGAGGGAAAAAAGTTTTCCCCGGGAGCTTGGCTCCGGTATAGATATTCGCAGCTGGTCGCATCGCGGAGAAGTTCGCGGCTATTCGCCAGAGCCGTCCTCGCGATCGTCGAACGAACCGGAAATTATTGCGCGTGCACTCAAACGTGCACCCGGATGAAATCTTGTTTAATGGAATAATACATCAGAGCACGGAATATTAACGCTGTTTCAATATTGATGGATGGGCGTAACTGACGCCCGTTTGTTTGACGCACGAATTTCAGCTCTCGGCGATAATTCATGCGATCTGCATCTGATTCTTGCGGCCGGTACTCTGTCGCGTTTAATCTCGTTCGCGAAGTTCGATCGGCATGCTGTCCGCCTCCGGGTGTACCTTAATTTAAGGATAATGCGCAAATTACGCGACGCACGCGTCAAAATCCGTCCAAAATAGATTCGCGTTTACGCTGCAAAGCGTGCAAACGCGTGAATTCGTAAGCGCACAGATGGAACTGCACCGCGCGAAGAACAAAGACGGAAGCTCAAAATTTCGAATGGACAGCCGGATAATGTCGATTGTAGCTTTAGATTTTCAATATCCGTGATTACTTCTACGCGTTGCGCGAGCAGCTGTTAAAATACACCGAGTAAGCTTCGTCGAGACGCCGGGCTGTCTCAAAACAGTCGCGGAATATCCGTTGCAACTTTTAATTAAGAGACAAGTCGAAAGTGAACTCGGTGCTAGCGCGCGGCATCGGGATAGGTATTCGTAACGGCGCGTAATTTATTGTCCGAGTTTGAGGATCCCCCGGCCACGGTACTTATTTATCGCGAGCTCGTGCTTTATGTACTTAGTTTTCAGCCGTTTCGTTCCTCCAAGTTTTCGGATCGCGATTCCTCCTCCTCCTCCTCTTTCCGCCGGCTACACGCCGGCGTTGTCATCGTTGCGCTTCCTTGCACTCGTGAATCCTTTAGAATTAGGTATATAACTGCCATATAAAATTCGTTATGTATAAATGTACTCGACGTGCCGCGTTACGCCGGCGCGTTTACGCGCAAAGTGTTTTCGAGCCATCGCTCGCCGTAAAGCACTCGACCATCGACACGCTAATGGTATTCCGTTTTTATCCGGCAAATGTTTACCCCCAAACCCCCCGGTTGGCTGTTGCGCTAATGGAAGTAGCAAATTCATGCTGGGAGAGAGATCTTCCCTCTCTCGCATTGTCGGTACTCTTTCCTCTCTTGCATCTCAGAAAGCCTGAGGCAGAGAGAGAGAGAGAGAGAGAGAGAGAGAGAGAGAGAGAGAGAGAGAGAGAGAGAGAGAGAGAGAGAGAGAGAGAGAGAGAGAGAGAGAGAGAGAGAGGGGGGGGGGGGGGGAAAGAGAAAAAAAAGAGAAAAAGAGAGAGAGAGAGAGAGAGAGAGAGAGAGAGAGAGAGAGAGAGAGAGAGAGAGAGAGAGAGAGAGGGAGGATACGACGGAGGATAGCAGTAGCTAGGTGACGTGCTTCGGCATTGCCTACGCAGGATCTGCCAAAGTCACGTTCAGAGATGCAGTCTTTAAACTGTGCCGATGGCCGACTTAATGTTGTTTAGAGGAGTCGCGAGCGTCGCTCCTTAATTTTATTTCGACGTGTATAAGAGGAAACTTGGCACGCGCGCCGCTCGTCCCATTTTCAGCAATTCAGCAAGCCAGACAGAGATTCGGTCCCGTCCGTTCTTATATCCTCGCGGCCAACTTCTCCGCTCGAGAGTTTGCATCAATTATACGCCTTTGTTCAGTAGCAAAGTACTTCAGAGCCTTCCACTGTCCGCTGCGAGTTCGAGCGTTTTATTCGAATAGCCCTGCCCGTTTCTTTCCGAAGGCACGTCACGGTCGAGCAATATTTATATGCATTAAATAACAGGATTTATTATGCACGGAATAAGTAACTCGGCAGTTTCGGGAGTTTCGCTGCTCGAGCTTTAGCCGACATTTGCCGACATTTCATCAGACGGATTTTATGAGCGGATTGAATTTGCATTAGCCTCTAATTCGAGTAGATTAAGAGATAAGCAGCTGTACAGGTGGAATTATCGCTGGATCAATCGAGTATTCTGTATTACCGGATCGCTACATCAACGAAAGAAATAATTGAAGAAATCGCGAAAAGGAACCGTGCAGATCGTCTAAATCGTGTTCATGGTAAACGTGTCAAATACAAATCCATAACTCGGGTAAGTTGAAAATTTCTTCTCTCGTAAAGTCATCTTCGCATGAAAACTTTCATATTCAATAATTCGTGTCCCGTATTCGAAGAGTTTTTAATCAAGGAACTTTTCAAAGGGCTTTTAATCAGTTCTCGAGAGCGTCTGCTCTTTGGGCGAGTAAACTCAATCTGCAGAAACAAGAGGGCGAGCCGCAAGTTCCTTGGCATGCGCTGTTTCTCCAATCCAATAAAAGCATTAATCATTAATACTCGCGTTTTTATTTATTCGACAGATCTTTCGCATTTCATTCGACTATCATAAACGCTCCGGGTCTCGTTATCAAATTTATCATCAACGATATCCATCAAGATTATTATGTATTCTGCAGCATAATGTAGGAGTAGCATAATGTAGGAGTAATCGTAAATATATTATGAGAGCAAGATCCCTATTGCCGACTGTTTATAAGAGAGATCTCAAGAAATCGCAAGGATTTACATAAATACAATTCTCGCTCGAGCAATTCGAGATGTATCGAATTACGGAGGACGCTCGACGGAGATTCCCCGTAGCAAAAGCTAAGAGGTCGTCGAAATGGGAAAGGCACGGTCCGTTTATCGGCGTCTCATCCCACGAAGGTAACGAAGGTGCGTTTCTCGTTAGGCGAAAAGGAGAGGAAAAGAAACGAGATCCAACCGAGCCTTCTGTCGACGTCATTATTTGCCGCCTTCCCTCCGCCCGCATGATGATCGAAATAAAAGGAACACCGAGATAATCTTTTTCTTCTTCTTCTTATAGTGCCGTACGCTCAATGTAGCGTGTAGAACTTCACGTGTCCATCGCACAATGCGAATCGTGTCCTCTTCTGCACATTTGAATAAAGTGACAGCGTCTGGGATGTCGTAGCAGTTCCTGATGTTGCGGAGCCATGAATATTGTCTACGATCTGGTCCTCTTTTCCCCTCGATCTTTCCGATGAGAATGGTCTTTGGGAAGATGTCTTGGGCCCTCGTAATATGTGTCCCAAGTACGATGTTTTCCGTTGTTTGACTACATTCAATAACTGCCGATGTGTATTGGCACGGAGCAATTTCATTGGACGTTTTGTCCAGGAGATTCTTAGAAGCCTTTTCAATGTTCACGTTTCGAAAGTCCCTCTATTCTGTTGAGGAACTTAACCTTGAGTGACCAGGTTTCTGCTTCTGATCACACGCAATCTGAGATTCAGAGCACTTCTTGCCGCAAGAGGTACTTATCAAATCTGGCGAAGATGGCTTTAACCATCCTTATTTTAACTTCGCCATCGCTATCCCATTTGTCGTTAAATGTGAAGCCTAGATATCCAAATTGACTTGTGCTTTTAATCGGCTGATCGTTTATATAGAGAATTGCATTATTGTTGATGGCTGTCAGTGTTGAGTTATCATTAGCTGCAGATTGTTAATAGGAATGCCATTTACTTTATTTATATGGCTTTCAAGTAATGCCAGCTAAAGTATTTTCAAATATTAAATAAAAGCGATGAGAATATGCATCCTCGCGAACTCTTCTGGCAATTCTTATATTGCCGACTTGCCAAGTGACTTAATTTGAGCTTTGCTGTTTGCGTTAGAAGAATCATTATCCAAATTGTGTACCCAAAAAAAGACAAAACGTGTTTGAATAAGTTAACGCGTACCATTGTATTCAAATATCGACAAGCAGATTAATCATACGTGCAGCCTCTTGAAGTATGGAAGCCGATGTTATCGCGAATGCGCACGATCGTGTCTTCGATCGTATTTGCATCGCGTAAAAGTTATGACTAATGACATCCAATTTATATCCATAATATGTATATCACCCATCGAGTCATCGAGCTTGCATGAAAGCTCTATTGCATTTAAATACGGACCGGCGATCGCAATAAGTGTCTGGCTCTCGTTAGCCAAAACTGGTCGATTGTAGTTTTTTGGGCACACGATTTGAATAACGATTCATCTCCATTGAAAATGATGGGGAAATTATTTGTTCGATACTGCGAGATTATCTGATGCAACTGCGCGGTCTTCTCTTCGCAATCTTCCTCGAAATAATCGTTGATATCGCGCATCGCTTGATCGAACCTTTCCACTTGGCGTAACGATCGATGACACTTTGACACGGACGCTCGTCACACGGTGTAGTATGCTTGTTGCAGCTGTAGCTGTAACTTTAGCTGTAGTTATAGTGTAGTGTAATCTAATAATGTAATGTCAAGTATTCGTCGAGTCGAGTATCATCGCAGGCATTTATCTGTTCTGCGAACCAAGCCTTGAAGGCCCTAATAAATTCGAGGATGCAGAAAGTCATTCTTTCGATGGAACGCGGAGAAGACGTTCGGAAAACGTGACAGAAGACAAGCCTGTTGCAGTCCCTCGTCGAATGCAGTTCGACAAAAGGCGACGGAAAAGCTAGACGAGTGTCTCTCGGTGCTTGACTTCCTGTCGGATACCTTGTGCATCCGCTAGGCGGATTTGCGCGGAACCAATAAGGAAGCGAGTCAAACAGGGAGTTATAGCTAACGAGAAAAGTACGAGTAACTAGTAACTAGTAACTCGTCTCGTTTACAATATGCTGCCATGGCGTGCGTTACTCCTGCACCGGAACAAGATGCAATAGCGAGATGCGGAGGCAAAGAGAACGCAGTGCAGTTATTATGAGTACGATAATAACTGCGATATCTCGAATAATTCGATAATATTGTCACACGATATAAAGAAACGATCTTGCAATTTTCTATCTCGATTTAGTAAGAGTTTCGCGCCAACGATGAGTCACTTTCGCAAATATGAGAAAGTTTCCTTCATAAAACTTTTTTTAATTTTATGTATTTATATCGTATATTGATATATCTATAGGTGACCGTACAATCGCTAATCGGTTTCTCTAACGATGACGATAACTTCTCGGGAAAAGGATGTATATTGGATGTATGAATGAGCTATGTTGATACTTGAAATATCGGATTTATGTTTATAAATATTTATTTATATTTTTGCAAATTAGACGTCTGAATATAAGACGGCTAAATATAAGACGGCTAAATATAATTTCCTACGAAAATAAATCTCGGTTGGAAATTATATTAGAATGTAGAACACAAGGCAGAGAATGATATCAATATAGAATACTGGCACGTGTATTCTTGGACAGCAATATCGAAATTCTCTCAAATCAATCTCAAATCAATTACATCTTGTTTCATATTTTATTATTTCTTCGAGGGGGGGAAATATGGAACATCGCGCGAAGGACGAGACAGTGCGGGGAGGGCCAAAAATAATTCCATCCCCAACTTTAATTCCAGTCAGAATAGTAGCTAATTATACTAATTCCAGAAAAGGGTGCATTGCATAGAGACGGCAGAGTTACGACCGATACGAGAGCGAGAAACTTGCTCGAGCGATGGAGCGACAAAGGAAAAGAGAGAGAGAGAGAGAGAGAGAGAGAGAGAGAGGGAGGGAGAGAGAGAGAGAGGAGAGATGGAGAGATGAAGAAAGCAAAAGGCAAGCTCGCTGGAGGCAGATCGAAACGCCTCTTTAACTAGCTTGCGGCTCCAAGTTAAGCTCGGAAAAGTCTCTTAACCGTGCTCATCGGCGGATTGAATAACGGCGCGGAAAGTTGGTCGAAAGCGCATGCCGGAGGTTACCCCAACTGCGGTGACGGCACGTGAAACTAATTATTCCCGACAAATAGCGATGAGTCGCTTGTACCTCTCGCTAGAGAAGAGACGCGATGAATCATCTCGAAGAGATGAAAGAGAAAAAGAAAGGGAGAGAGAGAGAGAGAGATATTTATCGCAAAGCTACAAGCCGCGGGCGCGCACGTTATCGCTGATGAGCGCATCTTCGGGAACATTCGCACGCTTTAAGCTGCTGAACCGGATCTCTTTTTCATTCTTGTAATTTTTCACGATCAAAGGGATTGCATCTGCGATTGCACGGAGCGAGACGCGAGACAATTAATTAAAATCGCGTTACTGCTGTGCGGATAAACACAAAGAGCTCTCCACGCTGGCGAGACGCGACTAATAGATGTCGATCTAAAAATACGAAGAAACTCGGGGAAACTCGAGAAGGTAACAAAATACTTTTCTCATGCCCATCTCCGGGGATCGTTATTCCTCAATTTCCGTGAAACACCCGCACCTGTCGCCTCCACTCTACTGTGCTCCTCTTCTATCTTTTGTATTCGATTCGGGCCGACCTCAATCTCGCGGACGGATCGGTCGTTGTAAGCCGTCACAGGGCCGCGCTCTAAGAAATTATTCTCTATTACGGTAATGAGCAGCGCGAACGAGAAATACGGCGGGGACAGGAGGAGAGCAAATAGGGGGAGTTGAAAGAAGATCGGGAAACGGAGGGGGCGTCCCCGATTTAGATCGCAGTCGAACGGATAATCGCGAAATTAAAGGCCAATAGTGCGTGGCGCCTTAACATCTCGCCTGCCGCGAGACGATTACGAACGATCGACGGTTCCCTTCGAGGGCGTGTCAGCAGTCGATGACGAATCTCCATGTCTGCTTTCAAAGGAAAACGGCGAATCTTGCCACTTTGTCGAAAGGAGAGCCATACCACCTCGGAACGGGCTCTGTTTAATCGGCTGACGAGAAACGGCGTTCCAGAATCGGAACGGAACGCGCGAATATCGGAGTTCAAAGTATTCCCAATCCGACTATCCCGAAACCCAAAGCTCTCGTTAAATTTATGCAATTTATGTGGAACTTAATTTCTGCGTTAAAAATATGGATGGTACGTCGACGTGCGAAGCGCGCTAAAAGTTGCCCCAAGTCCTTCGTATTCATTTCCCTGCGAATCCCTTGCCCCCTTCCTCCTCGCCATAACTCGTAATTATCGCGGAGCACTTACAGCGGAAAGAACTTGCAAACGCGCTCGAACCGAGTCTGAGAGACTATTTTCACGGCGGGAAATATTTCGCTGAGTAAATCGAGGGAACTTTAACGTCTCAATCAGCGGGACTCCTAGTTGCAACTCATCGATCCTTCCCATTCCCCTCCCCMCCCCCCTGCCCCSCTTGAATTGTTTTTACTATGAAAGTTATCCGCTACATCGAAGTAATTGCCGTTCGCGTTACATCCGCCGGAAATGTAATTCGGTGCTGCGCTCTGCGCCCCGCCGCACGTACGCCGATATTCATAATATCGCGCCGACATGCCGGCGGATAATATTATTAGAAGTTAATGAACTCGCTCAACTGCGAATGAGGGACCAGAGTGACAAAACAGCGCGGTAAGGACAAGGGGAACCTCCACGAGGATCTCTCACGTATACTTTGCTTCCTTCCTTCTTCCCTCTCTTCCTTCCTTCCTTCCTTCCTGCCGTCGATTGCGCCCTTCCGCCGTAACGCCGTTCCGGTGAACGCTAACGCCCACCATTTATTTAATTAATTCCATGCAATGTCCTCCCCTTTGCCCTTCGATGGGACAAAAAAGGAAACGCCCGTGTCACCGTGGATACGAGGGTGGAATTCGTGATGACGTGAGCATAGCCTGAATGTTCTATCTTGTTAATCCCTTTCCTTGCCCTCAGCAAGCGAGACTCATCGAAGATGCATCCTTCGGGAATACGAGGTATCATTCGCGCGATGTCCTGCGCCATTAGACTCTTTCGGGCTTCACAGCTTGCTATTTAGTCGAAGCGTTTGCCGAGTCGATCAGATTTAATTATGAATGCGAATGTACGTGCTCGAAGCAAATATTCTGCTTCTTGCTTCGTAAACAATTTTCCAATTGCGCTGTTAAATCTCCTAATTGATCCTTTTTATTAGACGGTCAAGTAAATAATGATAATAATCAAATAATTAAACTTTATATTAAAGTTGCGGTTACCTGAAACGGGAAATAAGGCCTCATCACTTATGTGTGCTCACATTCGTGGAACTTCGATCCGTCGCAGATTATTTTATATCAATCTTATTTAAGTACGGATAATTAATCGACATTAATGATGTCAGGCACATGACAAAATTGTGCAATTGCTGTCACTCTGACGATGAGATTTCATTCTACTGTCGCTTACAAGAAAAGTGTCGATCTATCGGAAGAAGCGCGGTCCTCAAAAATGAAATGTTATGAGAGATACTTGATTGATGATTTCTCGCATTTATGTCATTCACAATTAGCAAGAAGATCGTAGAAAAAAGATTGCATAATGTTTATTATTTATTTGGGACACTAATTGATCGCGGATCTTTTGACTTTCGCAGCGACAAGCGGCGAGACGAGTTTAGCTCTCGCAGAGGCGCAATTCGAGCGATAGCGTATAACGACGCAACGTTGGGCGAATTAACGCGACGATCAAAGGGTTAAACTAATCTTGAAACTGTTGTGACGGGCCGGTTCGATGACTCGAGAGCCGGCGGTCGCCGCTAATTGTCACGCATGCTCGCCAGCAGATGAATGATTTCCCGATAGAGAGACGCTTTTTCACAGAGAGAAAGCGAGCGAAAACGCGTTCGCCGCGCGTTTACGCGGCGACCGCCCGGAAACGCGACGCGGATCAGTCGTGGACGTTTTAATCGAGCACGGGCATTCGCGTAATGCGCGCATCAGTGGTCGCATTGCCGCGATACATCGATAAATACGCAGCATACGGCTGATCAAATCTGGCCGTTTCATTAAAACGGCTTCGACGTCACGGTTACGCGCGCGCTCGCTCACCGCGAATTGACGCACGCGTGAAGCGTTAACACAGTCAGGTCCATCGCGCGCGCGCGCGCGCGCGTGGAATCGACTGTTGGGATGCAGTCGGCGCAACCGATTATTATACGAATCGCGATCGCGCGGCGTGTAAGATCTTGAACGTCCGCGCGCTCGAGAATCCCGTCTTCTTCGCTTCATGCGATATTTCCTTTATCAGCGAGTTTATATTTTGTCTTACGAGTGCTCGTATCGTGCTTGTCGATACATCTCGCATTGATTTTGCTCGAGATAGCTATAATTCCCCTCCCTTCTCCTTCCATCGCAAAACTCGTTATCGTTATTCGATGAGGAGCATTTTAACGTGAGAAATCCGGCTCGGCCTGGAATCCCTGGCGACATATGTAAGCGAGCCCTAATTTCGCGATAGCACGAGTAGCTGATAAAGTGGCTGCATCTATTTTCTATGAAATTTCCATAAATGACCCAAATACCACATCCCTCGGTATGTTAAACGTATATACACGAGCATAATCTCCGTGCCGGCGCTCCAAAGAAACGAGTGTCATGCCGTTGCACACGGTATGCCTGCTATGTAATATGGCATAGTCGATAGCACGCGTGTAAAAATATAATTCTGAGATGCCGGTGTTTCGACATCCCATTATGGTTTCGGTGAGAATTTTTCTTGAGATCTTTGTGAAGTCTAATACGCTTGTGAAAAGTGAAACTCGTTCCTTCTTCGCATTTCGAGACGGTATTAACATTTTTTCAATCGAACATGATGTAACTCTCCTCTCGAGCGCGATGACGCGTTGTTTCTAATAATCACGATAATCACGTGCTGCAAAAGACTTCATTTATAACACGAAAGAGATGAACATTGCCTCAGGATGTGACAATTTTGAAGCATATATTTTCTCGCCTCAATGCGTCATCACATTACGCAAATATTATATCATGCGTAGTCGATGTAAACGCGCCACTGATAGCGTGTAGCGATCGCTAACATTATTGCGAGATATAAAATTTCTTTCACCGAACAAAACAAAGCGAGGGAGCGGACAAGCGTTCCACTTCACCTACTCTGTTCATTTGCTTTTTATCGCCGCGCTTTATTGCGGACGCATAAAAGTATATCCCCGTAAAAGCGCGAAATCGATGCACTTTCGAGTACAAGTCACATGCAGCGCCCTTAACGAACTTTAGCGAAGTGCACTCCGCTTTCGTACAGACATTCCAGGCGTAACTTCCGCAAGTCGAACGCTGCTGAATGGAATGATGATTCCTGGAATGAGTACTCCGCATGATACGCACTGTTGCATTCCACTTATATATGGAGTGCATATGCAGCTTCGAGGCATTACGTCGTGAATTACAATGCGGCGGGTTTATAAAGCGGCTCTGACCTCTCTACGAGACGCAAATCGTCCGCGTTCTGTATCGTGCGAGCCATGATTCCACTTATTGCGGTCATTCAGACTATGATTGCATAATGGGGGAAAATAACGCGCTGTTGTGCAAGAAGAACTCGAACGCGAAGCATGCAAAGAATATCCGAGACAATTCCGAGGATAGCCTGATAGAGATAACACTCTCGCAAGGCAATCTACATTATGCGTGCTATAACATCTCGAGATATCGCGCCTGCATTGTGCATCGACAATGAGGAAATGCCATTCAATCAACGCGCGTCTTGCAAACTCGTCAACAAATCAGCACGAGCTTCCCCGAGAATCGCGAATCGCGGACAGCGAGCTTCGAGGACGGAAGAACGCCCTGTGGGTCTTCATGATACACGAAAGCAGTTTTTTATTTCCTATCGCCGTGTTGTTTCTGAAGAACAACTCGAGAATAGAATCGGGAGGCTTAACGCGGTAAATTTGCTTTTTCATTCGGTGCATCATGGATCTGCATGAGTGCTTGGCGTTATCCATCAGATTATTCATCGGGACATCGAATACACACGATGAACGCTAATCGGAGAAATCGGCTTGGTGAATATGGAAAGACCGCGTCTATTAAAGCGATCCTGCAAATCTGTCCGCCAGAATGGAGGCGTAATGTGCAACGAGATCGAAAAAATTCGCGACTTTTACTAACAACAGCAGCTACCGCTCCGCGACTTTCAAAAGTTGGATCGATGCGCGTATCGTCAATTGGTGAATCTTTCAAAAAGAAAGACGAGGAGAGAAGGAGGAATCAACAATGACACGGCGCGAGCATGAGCGGTTTGAAAAGCCACGCGGCTTCTCTCTCCGCGCTCTCTTCTTAATTATGCACCAGCGAGAGATTCCGCGAGAAGTGCTTGGCGCAGCTTCCTGATTTTCGAGCGAGAATCGCGGCTCCGCTAATTAATATCAACGAAATTAGGTCGAAAGTATCGCAGCGTCAAGGAGCGCGATTCCTACGTTGCGCGAGCAAAAACATCCTTGCGGAGCGTTCTCGATGCTATCCCTGGCGAGCTCAATTGAAGATTTGCGATTTGTGTGCAAACAACGAAGGTCCTTACGATATCATCGTGCGCGCACGAGTCACGTTTTATTTGCGTAAAATTAAGCGTTATCCGCCGTTCATTAATTAAAAGTGCACTCGGATGTAGTATCGATATTATGAGGCATTATGATGATAATCGACGCTTGTTTCGTTATATTGGAGATGCATCGCCGTTTTGTGAATTCCAGATCGATATTTCCTATCTCGTATATACATATATATGCGTTCTTTTCAATTCGATTCATTCTGCTTTCAGAATATTAATATACGTCCGAATATCGCGATATCCGAACGCGCAACTTTATGACGGCTTACGCACAAACTTTATCACGGCATGCCCGAAGTAATTGTACAGCGACTGCGAATGTCATGATTAATTTATCCCGTTAATGGCACACAGAACCTTCTTAAAAGACGTCCATGAATAACAGTCAGATTTAATTCACGAGATACTCGCCGGCTGCAGAGGAAGAGGATATCCGGTTGTAAGGCTGAAATTCTATATCGCAGATGCGTCGCGGAAATGGATCAATGTCCACGCGAATGGATAGCAGAATCTCTCGTGTGCAGTTCTCCTCTTATTGGGCGAGATATCTGTGTCATCGACCGTTGACGCGTGAATTTTAAAACACAGCGTGCGACTGCCTCGAACGGAGGCGGCGATTCGTTAAATTCGGGAAATCGCGAAATTCGCAATCGATGACTTCATTATACGCGCGCGGAACGCGTGACAGAAGGGGAAAAATGTGTTTTACAGCGCGTGTAGAAAACATTTATTATAGTGCAACAAAATACAAAAGGGATTTTCTCTTGTTCCGATGTTACGTGAAGCTATATGAAGATTAAAGAAAGATACATATGTATACACATATACGCACACACACATGCATGTATTAACACACAATGCTGTCAAACTAATTCATTATTCTTCTATTCAATATCGATATAATAAAAGAGTACATTTTTCGCCGAGAGAAATATGCTTTTGTCGTTGATCGCACGGTGATGTATGCGCATATGTATATAATATACGTATTGTGTATTAAATCCAATACGCGATCCAGCGAAATGGGGTGCATATAAGAAGAGATACGACAAGGGAAAAACCCCCGGGAGCCGCGGGCTTGTTGACGGTTAAAAATATAAACCTCACCGAATTCAATGGAGAAAATGGCGAGCACGTGATACGTTATCTTCCCACGAGCATACGTGGATTCACCGTGAAAATGGCAGTCCTCGTCGCGAGAGAGAAAGAGACAGAGAGCGAGAGAGAGAGAGAGAGAGAGAGAGAGAGAGAGAGAGAGACTTCAACTGCCGTTTTGTAGGATTTATTATCACCGCCTCCCGGGGAATAATAAACGCTTAATTCGGCGCGGCGCGTATATACACGCGCGAATTATTTATTTCTCGAGAGCGGCGCCGGAAGAATGAAGCGATGCGGGAAAAAGGGAAGCGACACACGCTCCGCTCGGCGGAGCGTCTTGACGCAGCGTACACCTTATTTTCGGTGCCTCGGAAAAGACGGATGGCCCTCCGCAGCGGTTTACTTGTTCGCGCGTGCGGTGCTTCCGTTGTTAGCGCGGAGATGCACGCGCGGAAAGATACGCGAGCTCCGCGGACGAGTAATAAAAGTCGGCACACTTCTCACGCTGCTTCTTCCACTCCCCCCCATCCCCTAAGCCTTCCGCATGGCCGAACCCTTTATAATTCTCGCCTTCGCAGAGATTTTGCTTATCTCTCTCGCTTTTCCATTTTCCTCGCTCCGTCTAGTCTCGCCTCGTCTCTCCCAGCCTCTTCTTGTTTGTGCACTCTCTCTCTCTCTCTCTCTCTCTCTCTTTCTCTCTGCATCCCCGCGCATCCCCCTGTATACATACATCGTGTCTCGTGTTGCTCCTCGCGATGCACAATCCGCTCATTCATCTCATCGCGTGAAACCGACGCTCGTACATAATCGCAGGACGAGAAACGCTCAAAGCGCTCGCTAATAATCCCGCATAAATATTTGCACGCGCTGTGAAAGCGTCGTGATAAATCGAGAATGGGAAATCGACGTGTCAGTTGAACGAAAAGGTATACGCTTCTCGAGATTCCGCGAAGCATCCATCACGAAGCGCCGCGTGATTATCATATCATCATTGCGTGAACTCGTCAATTCTCATTTCCGCGTATACGATGACCTTTCTCTCGAGCGACGTTGATGCTTTTTCTCAGTAAGTCAGCGATATCGAAAGCGATATCAAGGCTGAAAGCCACATGAGAAATTTAGAAGCTAAGTCAGTTAATGTCAGTTAACGGAGAACTGGAACGATCGATAAGCCGATCAGGAAACGATTCTTCTCGTGATATCTCAGATAGATAACGAAACTCCGAAACCAATCTCCCTCTCGCTCTTTCTTTTTCTTTTTCTCTGGCATCCACGCTTTCGCTCAAAATGTCATGTCATCGTAAAATTTTTATTGGCCGCAATTGGCTCCTCGTGGACGCGAACATTATCGACATCGGCGCACACGTATCTGCATCGTGCAACGATGCGTGTCGTACACGCATGGTATCCTTTATTTATATCATCATGCATCTCTTACCGTTTCTTCTAATATAAAAATAATCCTTCGCGAGATTTATTCGTCTCTCCAAGTGCGCGAATGTACATGCCGTGAAAAAAGTGGCTGGATGTATGTAACAATTATAATGATAAACGATCTTCGCCGGCTCGAAAAACTGGCGAGAATATACTCGGCGAGATTTCGATAGGCAAACCGGCAAGCGTACACGCTGCATATTGCATCCAGAGATTGCAAATAATAAGTAAGAATAAAAGGGAAAGTGCAATATAAAATTACGCAATAGTCCACTGAGAGAGTGAGAGAGAGAGAGAGAGAGAGAGAGAGAGAGAGAGAGAGAGAGAGAGAGAGAGAGAGGTGAAAGAAGAAAAAGTGCGTATCCCACTTTATTGCACCGCGTAACGCCGAGGGCAATAAAGTCTATTAGAGTCCTACTATTTCTGAGCGGTAAAAGTGAAAACCTGCGAGTTTCCTCGCAGCGCGTTTTCGTGATCCCTTTTGGCGCGATTTGGAGCCGCCACGCTACTTTCTGGCTTTAATGGATCCACGTGTCGCGACACTGCATTGGAAATGGAGTCCATTGAATCAGGTATTTTATCGAAATGAGTATATACATATCCGCGTTTTGTATGCGTGTCCGGTCGGCTGAATCGTCGATCAGCGGAAGGTCGAATACTTGAAGATGTTCAAAAGACAAAACGCAAGCATATATCCGAGCATCGTATTAGCAGCATCGAGCAACTGCCGCAGCAGTTGTTGCCTCGCGCGGTGCTTTAATTCATTCGTTTAACTTTGATACATGCCGACATCCGCGAGAATATATATTAATCCATTTGATTCCCGCGAAACGAGCGTAACGCTCGCGCATAAACCACGCTTCCTTCTGCGAGATGCAGCCGCGGCGGATCCGCGTGTTTTAGACAGCGGCGATACTCGTGCAGCGAGTTCCCGATTAATTTCCGGTGTCCGGAATGCGGAATCTTCGTTTCCGCACTCGAGAAAAATATTCGCCCAGAAAGCCCGGCCGGAAACTTTCACGGAGAGCGTGTCGCTCTTTACTCTTCATCCTCTTATTTCGCGATACAGCGCGTCCATTCAATCGGAACCAATCCTCGATACGACGCGATTACGTGACTGACGTCGATCCCGATGAGACCGGAAGCTACCGGAAGCTGCATGCTTTTTGGCAGCACGAAAGCGAGAGCGCGCGTGGACTCGGTGCATGTGCCGCGGATTTTGTTTCGAAAGATAATCGGATTGCGAGTTCACGTCGTTCGTACACCGCAAACAGAGAAAACCGGAGAAAAATCATGACAGGTTTAGTGTAATTCTTCTTCCAAGATTCTCGAGCCGCCTTTTAAGTCGCCGCTCACGGAGAAGATACTGTCAGCCATCGCCAATTCCACTATGCAATATGCACGCGATATGAACTCGCGCGTGCACATACGCGCAGATGCAGCCAATCGAGTAAGTGGCCGAATGCACGACTCGCTCGCGGCATCGCGAGAGCGATTGGTCGGCTACAATAGGCGAGAGGGCCCTGAACGCGAACGAGGTAAATGCACCTCGTCGCAACGCGCGCACCGCGTGCAGGAACTCCTCGGTACGCCGCTAATGGAAAGCTTTCCGTCAGCGGAATCGATAAATGGGCCTGCGGGGAACGTTTGCGGAGGGTACACCGTGTGGCTGGCGTGTGCCCCGTTCGGCGACGTTCCTTACGTATGCATCGAATCCACGGAGCTCCCGGGAGCGCGACTACGACAGGACGTCTTCGCTCTTGCATGAAATTAACGCTAACCCGCGACTCGCGACATGCATTCCCCTTTCGCTCAGGCTTCGCTCTGACTCTCGAATTCGCGAAGGAGAGACGAGAGCCTGCTCCTCTGTCTCCCCAGAACAACTTGCGGCTCGCTATCGTTTTTATATCGGTTTCTTGATCTTCGTTCTCTCATTACAGCATGTTCTCTCTCTCTCTCTCTCTCTCGTGTTGGGGATAAATGATTTTTATTTCGCGAATAATATTGTTCTCCGCTGCAGACGCTGTAGTAATACTACCGCTGACGTAACTGCTTGCCGCGAGGAAATCAAATACGAAGCGTAAAACGGCGAGCGACAAAGGCGAGCGAAATCTTTGTGAAAGGATGAATAACAATTGAAAGCGAGCTGGCTGCTCCGCGGCTGTGAGAACAGAAAGCTTCGGGCGATAAACACAGCGTCGATTGTTAGCGTGCAACGCGCGCGCGAGTTGCAGTAGGTGGTCGTAGGTGCGATGATAAATGCGGCGTGCTCTTCATAAATATGTAACGCGAAGAGTAATTTGTAACGTGGCTGGCACCTGTTCAATCCAGCGGGAAAATTTATCCGAAGAAGAAGAAGAAACCATCGCTGGACCCGCCGGTGCTCGAGCGAAGGAAAGGACGCGCAACCGGAAAAGCCATTCAGCCGTGATTGCGTCGCTCCGAGCTGCTTGAACGCGGAAGCTCGCGAGGTCGCCGCCGAGCATGAGCCTCGTTATCACCGAGAGGTTAAAGGTTGATTCGTTGACGCGATCGCGGGGGATGTCGATGGGTTAAGCTGCGGGATTCCGCGGCCGCGACTTCCGATTTACGTTACGCTCCAAATGATTTTCGCTTCATTCTTCTCGCTCGTCTTCTCTCCGCTTCTCGCGAGACGGAGCGTGCAACGCGTGTTTCAAAGACGCGTTTCAAGATGGATTCTGCGAGTCACCGTTGCAGCGCGTTCAATAGCAATTCGCGGCGCGCACAATGCGCGATAAGTCGCTGATTAACGAAACGCGGAAAAACGGGCGCTTTAATCCAGGTCGCGTGCACGGCACGCGCGATCGTATCGCGCATATTATTAAGATGGAATCACTGAGCTGAAGGAACGATCGGCGCGTGCGTTGCGGATCATCAGGTGTGCGAAATTACTAGCACAGGTCAAGCTAATGACGTCGGTCTCCGATATCGATAATCGGATTTGGCTGTCGTGGAGCGGCGGAATAATCTACCGAGGAAGATATTTCAGCGTCACTCGCAACTATATCGATGAGCCGTCTTCAAAGTCCGAGGAATCGATCGCGCGACGTGTCGGCGCGCGTGCCGACGCGCGGTGCGAGATCTGAGGTCGCTATAAATCGCGGATATGCAGAGCACGGCTTTATGCACCGCGGTGTATAAGTTTTTAACGCGAGAGAGAGAGAGAGAGAGAGAGAGAGAGAGAGAGAGAGAGAGAGAGAGAGAGAGATTGTAGAAATGAGCGACGCATTAACCCTGAAAGCAATGCGTGTCGTAACCGAGCACCTTGCGAGGTCACGTACGATTCCATATCTCGCGGCACTTGGCGAGATAAATCGCAGTTCACGTTCGATCACGCGGATTCGATAAGGAAAGTGTGTCAAAAGGCTGTTCTCGTTTTCCTTGTCGAGTGCGATTTTATGCGAACTTTTGCAAAACTTTGCAAGTCTAATTGCATATTGTTAACTAGTAAAGCTACAGCGTGACCGCAGCGGCATTTCTGTCCTCGTTCTTTCTGCTATCTCGTCGTGGCAACTACGAAAGAACTAAGCAAGATTTCGCCATGATGCACGATCGAAGGCATTCGTTTCGGGAATAATAAAATGAAACATCGTAGTTTATTGTAAACCGAGTAAGACAAAAGAGCGCGCGAATATTCAATGCGATATGTTTGAGCGTCGATTGGAATCTCTTTCCGCGACAGCTAAGCGCAATTATATCAACAGTTCCGGTTCATAGTAGCTTTTCATAATAACTAACAAATTTTCTGCTGATACATACATACCTCGTCAAATATTCCAAGAGGGATTGGTTAAATATTTGTGAAAAAATATCCCGCATGCGAAATTGGAATAAAATATCGCATTAAAGAATTCGGGAATAGCATTTCCATAATGCTTGTCCTGATCAGGGAAACGATCTCTCAAAGAATCGCGTTTCTTTGACGCGAATTATGCCGCTCGAAGCAATTTATCTTTAAAAACTTAGTTTGTCCTTTATATCGCGACTCACTCAAGATAACACATAAGAAAATTCCCCAACTTACAAAAGCCTCAAGCGGATAGATAAAACGTCAAGATAAAACTGCACATAACAACAGAACATAAACAAGTAAAACATAAACATAAATTGTGCGCACGCATATTCCTTCGATCTCAAAAATGTGTCATTAAGCGAGTCCATCGTTCGTCGCGCGATTAATTGTTCAATTAACGAAATTTAAAAATGCATCATTGAGTTTCAAAAGCCTTCTCGCTCATATCTCTCTCTAATGTCGAAAGTCGAAAGTGCACTAATGTGCACTAATGTCTATTTGCCTTCCCTCAACATGGCTCCTTTCAAATTTCGAGTTTACTTTATGACAACTGTTCTTGCTGCGTGCTGCTGCGTTTTACTTCAGAATCATAAAGTAACGTTAATTCAATCTCTCAGTTGTTGCGCCCGTCCGAATTCACCCAACTTTGGAATCTCCCGGAATCTGTCGGACGACGGTATGATATCGAGAGAAATGCAACGTAAAAAAGGATCAAACGGTCGACTTGTCAACGATTCAATCGAATCTCAAACTTGTTCCGTTCCGTTTCGCAGGCTTCCACCTGCGAACCATCCTCGCGAGTGCTTACATTCTTGCCACTCCATAATATTCGTCAGCCAGCGGCAGAAATTCGACTTGTCCCTCGCGGCAGGTCCAACAAGGACGTTAAATTCTCTGCCCGCGCGTTTTATCGCGCAGATATGACTTCGGTGAGCGCGTAAGGGCAAGAAAGTTCGTCCCGGCGTCGATTATGGCGAGTTAGCGGCTGATATAACGCGCGCGCGAGTCTTCAATCTTCTTTCGTTTCCGTTAGGGGAGGTTCGCAAACACGCTCTACTATCCGCAAGCCGACACTTGCAATCTGCTGGAACACGTACGTACGTATATATACGACAGTAATGCCACTTAAACATGCGGAGTCACGCGCGATACAACCGCTGTTCCGCCGATATCACGTTTGCCGATGCCCGCCTTTATTTCCTTCCTTCCTTCCTTCCATCGTCGTCGTCGTCGTCGTCGTCATCGTCGTCGTCGCCACGAAGGTGGCCGGTTTAAGCAAGATTTAAACCGCTCGCCATTATTAGCAGAAGCGCAGCTTATACCGATAACTTTACGGTAATAGACTTCGACATGATATATAAACCCGATCGCGATCGAAAATTTCGTTTCGCATTAATTCATCGTAATATCTTCTAAACGATCTCTTCGCCAGGTTCTCGGTCATTTTTTTCGTAAATTCGGTAACGTAGGTTGCAAGAAAGATCGTATCGAATCAAGAGATGCGAGAATCCTCCGAAAGAGTAAGAGAACAAAGAGAAATACCTGACTGCTTGCACCCTGCCGCGTGTTAGCCGATCGTTTGGTATTCGGCTGCAAGTGTAACGAAACTTTTCCGCGGGCTGCTGCAATTCTCCAAGACACTCGCAGATACGTGCCACGGAAAAGGAAGAATCTTCGTCTTTACGATAAAAAGTTCCTTCCGCGACGCGGTCCTCGTCGATTAGCTGCGTGAGTCTCGCGCAACTTTCTCTCGAGCGCGGCATAATCAAAGTTTCATCATGTTAAAGCGCACTTAGTTTGTAACGTGCCGCGAATATCAGATTAAACACGGCCCTGTTAATGCCCTTTTTACATTCCCGCGAGAATCGTGTCGGAGGAATGTGCCATCCTGGCGAACGCACGGATTTGTTGCCTACATATTCGTTCGTCGATAATTTTATTCGTCAGTTTTATATGTTACGCGCGCGATTGGGATTTCCTAATTAATCACGTTGGAAGTACGCCATCATTTATATTTATTATCCTACGGCAACGTGATATATATTTCAACGTAATAAATTAAACTCTGTATAACGAAATCTTCAGCGAGACTTAATGACGTGACACGTATCAGTATTCATTAATTTTAGTATAATTAATATACAAAGTAATTATCGCGCTTGAGTGTATCTATGTACGCACATTTTATAATATCTTTTATATCTTTCATTAAATTATGAATATATAAAGATATAAACGTATCGTTTAACGAAGAATTTTCTTTCACTATCTTAATGTCACGTTACATTACAATTTTCATGAAATAAATTAAACGTGCAATCTTGATCGATAACGCATTTTACAGTGGAGACTTACAATGGAGACGTACATTTGATTGCAAGGCTGATATCTTCTCCCGAGGATGTACGAAAGCGTACAGCGTATCGCGTTTTTCTCAAGCCAGATTGGATATTACGCTTCCTCAAAGAAAACACGACTCCATATGAAAAATGCTAACAAATGTCGTATCCTTTATAGAAATTGAGGTTCAATAATAATTTGTTAAAAAGTAGGACACTTGTGTGACAAGAATATCTTGTCTAGAAATACGAACATTTTAATCGGAAAATCTCAGTGAAAGATGAACGAAGTTTGAATGCATTTATTTATAGAAAATGTGCAGAAAATACACAGTTTTCGCATTATGATTTCCAAAGTCTAATCAATAGTAAGCACGGTTTCAAATAAAATTGTCATTTCCCCGAAAATATTGTTGCTTCTTATCAGATATCTTATCGGATATATGCAATTATTTTCTTCCATATATATATATATATATATATATATATTTGCAAGTTTTCTCTTGATAATTCATGTCTTTCCGCGACATTTATACCGCAGAGGTCATCGCTCGACATTTCTTTCTTCTTCTAACATCCGAGATTTACACTTTCCTAGGATGCGCTTGAGATTTCGCGGAGCCCATAGCCGAAGGGCCGGGCAAGCTTGTGGTAATGGAGCACAGTTTGTCGCAAAAACGGAGACGACGCGCGCTCGCAAGTTCGCGGAAGGTCGATCGCCGTGTCTCGTTAGCCAAATAAACGGATCGATCTATTTGGCATTAATGAAGTTTCGAGGGCATCGGCATGGAGCATTTAAACGTTCGTGCCGACCGTCGACGATCCAAATTCCAAAGTCGACGGCAGGCGACGACAATAGCGAGATGGCCGATTCCAGAGTTAACTTATGTGCCATCCGTTCGCTCGCTCGCGCACTAAAGCTTCAACTTACGCGAACGGCGGAATTCAAAGTTGACAAACCACGCTGCACTCGACGATCCGCCGTGTTCGCGGAGTTCCATCCGCTGTAACCGGATGTACCGCGGGAACGACAGGTGACAGCTTTGCCGCGACAGGGCATTTACCGTGGACGATCGCGACGATCGTTACGCGCAAGAAATATCCGGTCGCGCGCAACGCCGCTACCATCGCCGATGACTGGAGATATCTCTCCAGCTGGTACGCCTCGCGTTTCGCTAACAAGAAGATTTAATATCTCGTTCCGGTACTTGCTTCCCGGAGACAATTAGATGACTCGCGCAGTCCCGGTAAAAGCTTTAATCTTCTCGTCGTGCACGGCAGTACCAATATTTAATCACGAGTGCAGGGGCTTTCTGTTGGGACATTGTTAGCGCCGTCTGGGAAAAAGGTGGATATTCTTTATCCACCGTCGCGCCACGCGACCTTCCCTTATTTCTGTTTGCAGCGTTTGAGCGCGTTCTTTCCTCCGCGAGGGAAATTCTCATATACGTGCGCGTATCGATGCGATGCATTATCTCGAAGCGATCATGAGCGAATTGTGAGATCATTAACTCGAAGTTCGCATCAAGTCTTATGCACGTAATGAAAATATGTCATTTTGTTAAGATTCACGGCAGGGCTGAATATTTTCTCGATGCACTTGGCGTTGATATCGCGGGAGAATCGACGTTAAATTTATCAAGAAATTCAACATCGAAATGGAGACGTTTTGCGGTTGACGTATACGTATCGATAGCGTCTTCATGCTTACGATGTATATTCGTACTTTCGCTCTCCAGGGAGATTAAATCCATCAAATGCTCACCGAATCAACGACATGTGTCGGAACAGAATAAAACCGTACAACAATCGAGAATAACAAGCCATAGCCAAGCCACGTGAAACAAGATCAATCAACGGAAGAAAGGCATTCATATTTTTTACATTGTACCTCTGCATTCCCGAACGCCGAGTTACTTCTCTCTCGGTGAAACTCGATTCAATGGAACCTCTGATAACCGTACGTCCTACGCACGTTCTACTTTCGAAGCGTACTACGTTCCGACAGTTCTGCCGCATTAAAGAAATACTTAAGGCGCGCCGGTAAATCAAAGTCTTTTGAATGGTTACAACAGGAGACGAAAGTTCGAATCAGAGCAGTGAGAATCATGGCTTCCCCTCTTTTTCCTTGCAAAGCGCGGCAAGCGATCCGAGTCGAAGGTGTTTACTTCGACTGAAAAGTTGCCTGGCCGCGCGTGTTCGCGTCTTATCGCGAAAAATTATTTTTGTGCTCCGTCAAAGCGCAAGTTTCTGTCCGCCCTGCCACGCGCGGGGGAAGAAAACGATTCCGAAAGTCAACTTAAAAGTCGCTCAGGTAGCTGGCCGGCTCGCTCACGTGTGTCACGAACGTTAATTTATGACACGCGTGTCGTCGGATGCGATAACGTCGGATTAAAGAAGGCTGAACGAATTAAGACTCGGCCAACTCCGCGACGATTCTAGGGGACGAAGGGAGAGGGTCTGCGGTTTCACAGTCCTCGGTGGAAACGTATGGTAATTCTCGTAAGCGACGGCATACTCGGCGATTATTTTGCAATTTCGCGTAATCGCACGTTGCGTCAGTTTTACGCTTAGTTAAACCTTATCTGTTACATCGGCGGTGGCGAACACTCCGCGATCGTTCCAAGTTGGTTATTAATCCACCGCCGTTCGCGGGTCGGGAGATTATTTTCAATGCTGCGCGAGCTTTTAAGCCATTTGCATAATCGTGCCCTTTCACCACAACGCTGCGCATAATTGCCCGTTGAAATCCCCCATTTTATGATCGTACAATCATAATTAATTCAGGGAATTGCGCACGATGCTGTTGCGCGTTTACATCTCTGATAGTTTCAGCTGTACAGCAATTATTTTTAACCGCTTCCGCATTAGACGCGACGCGGCGCGCCGCGGCGCGCCGTGGCTTTAAAAATTGACAGCGATTTGCATCGCGTTCGACGATACTCCCGTTGCATTTTGTTTCACTTGTTATTCCTCGCGTTCGCAGGAGACGATTAAAACAATGAACATAATTACTCGATACTCGCTGATGCAGAGTCAATGCCGATGATCGAAATCACTTGATATATTGCATGCAATGTAACGGGATAGTTCAACGCAGCGATGCTAATTAGAAGCCTGTTTAATGAAAATGGCGAATTAGAATGCGATATGGGAGCAAGATAGCGTCAGCAGCGAAATATCGTGTAGCGGCTCGTTACAAAGAACACACTTTGGTGTATCTACGCGCGATATCGATCGAGGTCCATTATCGAGATTCATTCTCTACTTTGTAGATCTTGTCACTGTTCGATCGATAATCGCTGGCCGAACGCAAAACGCTATTTAAATAGCGTCGAGATATAAAAATTCGCATAAATCATCGACGTCCTTTCTGATGCGGGCGCGCATGCGCTAATATCGCTGCGTGTCTGTATTAGTGAATTAGTGAACGAGGAACAGCTGATCGGCTACAGGCGATCGAAATTCGTTAATTAACGAAATGTCAACGGCTGCATAACGATAAAATCCACGCGGCTACGTAATTACGTTCTAAAGTCGCCCGGAAACATCAAGTTTTTTATCGACCGTTCCCGTTAGCAACTTCCGTTACAACTGGATTGTTATAATAAGTTAATTGTTCGCGTTTCCAAATTGGGTTAATCGTTAATTACTGCGCGCTTTGCTTTTCATTGACACAGAACGGCTGATTGAACATGATGGTGCAACTAATTGCATTACCATATTCCATACGGCTAAATGTAGCGAGCCGATCTGTATTACTGAGCATCCGCGTTATGTTTGTATTTCTCGTGAATGCTGTGATTGATAGAAACGCGCATACCACATTTATATCCAACGACTCAGCTGTGAGATAATTTAGATAGGGAATTCAACATTCTCGTAGAGGTGCGCGCAAACACGAAATCATCAAAACAAGTCTATCAGCATTCTGCGAACGAAATACGCACGCACGCGGCAATACACATCCGTTGCAACGCAATGTGTATAAAGAAAAAATTATTTTCCTCCTTGCGGTCAGACAAATTCTTCATTCGTGTGATGCTTCGCGTTGCGAGCAATGAATGCAAGCCCTGATCGTTTGCGAATCATAATCGGACGTTTAAGATTGGACAACCAGAGTGGTCCGCAAAAGAAACGGACAACTTGGCGATTTTGTGCAATGCACATTTATTTAATGCGTCCAGATACAATATAAATAGCGTCTGGGACGCGAAATTCAACGCTCGATATTCATCGATCTCTGAGGTTTCCTGAAAGACTGGTTTTAGAAAACACGCGCAATCAACCGATCGAGCATTATCGAAGAGCCGTTTGATAGGAAAGCCAATACTCTTATCACCTATCGAGAGACAAACTAACCGAATGGCATAAATAATGTCACGAGCTTTTGACACGTAACAATGCGCGCACTTAAATAATAATATCAACGAAATTCTAAGATTTTAATAATCCATAAATGACGAGTCCTCGTAACAAATGTAATTAATTAAGGAGATACGAAATGTGTATAAAAATTGCCAGTTTTGTGACAAATGATATTCCGCAATTTTCAATCCTAGAAAATATAACTCTTGGATGGGGATTGGCATAATGGATCCGCCATGTAATATTCTGGATATCTTGATGAAATTTCTCGCGGTATGCGTGACCACGTTCGTGTTGATTATGTTTGTCAGACAAATGAAATGCGATGTACTCGGAGGTGTAGCAGCTCAATCGATCTAAATCGAACCTTTCGATATCCGTTTCGTTACTTTAACAGCGAATTGATACGAGAATGAGGTCATTAGCTGCAGTGTTGCTTAATGAGAAATCCGATACTTTTGTTGACGGAAAATGAACAGCGGACATGTACATCATCCATATCTCTTCAATACACTCTTTTGTAAAGCGAGATATACACATTGTGGCATGATCACTGTTAAATGTCCAATAAGCAAATTGCGGTTCGCGTAATGAAGCGATGATATCAGTTATTAACGAATGTCCAATTATTAACGCATTCGTCGATGTTCGCTTCTCGCCGCAATTATCCGCCATGATAATTTCCTTTCCTTCCTTTGCCGTTCGACGGTATCCGTATTGCGATTGCCTACTGATATAATCATTCCTAAGCCGGTAATTAAGATCAATTTATGTCTATTCGGTATAACGTGATATAACGAGCGGAAGGAGGATGAAAATATCGAATGTGCTTTCCCGAATACGGATCGCTAATCAGACCGCGAGTTGAAAAGGCGGGCTGACATAATTCCAAGACATCGATATAAGACATAATGTAAGACATCGATAGAGATTACAGGCATGAAATAATGTAATTAAATATGTTAACATATGATTTATAAATACATGTAGAGAAAGATCAAGATTTCACTCTCGCTGAGAGGGAATGACAGGAATTATAATTCTAGATCATTCCTATGTGCGTCAATTTATCTTATCAGCCAGTGTCCTGGTATCTGCCTTCCTTTGCACTAGCAATCCCAATTACGGTAATGAAAATGGCGTGCTTCAAACGAAACTGCCCTGTACGTATTACGATAGTCATTAACGAACGTGTTACAGTTATTTGCTGACCGTAAACTTTTCCCATTCATCGCGGCTGTTGCGAGATGTCCTCACGCTCAGTCACGTTGAACGTTTGGCGAGTTGACCATCCGTGTTCGCAAAATTACGCAGTTTCGTTAATTTTCGTAAAATGTACAAACAGCCGTCTCAATCCGGGCAGATGTCCTTTGAATATTACCTTTTGCCGTATTTCTATGGTTACCATAGTTACCATTAAAAAAGAGCACGGTATTAAAAGTAATCAGTAAAAAATATGTATGCCGCTTTCAAGAACTGTTTACAGTTCCCTCCAGAATTCTGTAGGTTTCGAAATAAAATGAGATTTTTGCGTTTCCAATTAACTTTGCAATGTGCTCTGTCATTTTCGTTACTCGTGCCGGAACGCGAAAGCAAAATGACAATCGATGAACGCAAATGTTTGCAATAACGTTGTACAAAGGAAGACTGCATTGATCGTTGGTCTAACGAAACATGGAATTTTCCTTGTACATTGTTATTAAAACGTGCATACATTCTGATATTAAGCCCTGCCGATCGCGATCGTACTGTAATAAGTTCGATCGCAGTCCGATCGCGTAGGTTATAGTTCGGTGGTATAGTTCGTGGTAATTTCGATAACGGAGCCGCTATTTCTGCTAACGCGTTCAAACAGTTATTAGCATAGTTCCGCATGCAATGACAGTACAATTTGTCCCTTTCACCAAAAACGAGCTGGGTAACATACGAGCGAGCCGCATAATGCCGTTCGGTTATATTTTCAAAACGTTTGGTTACATGAGCGTGATCATCTGATATCTCGCGATTCAATATTCGAAAATTGTCCCGATACACACAGCTCTGGATAATAACTCGGCATCATTTATTAACTCACGTTCACCTATCATCGCCTTAATGTTTCACAATCCGCGCACATTTATAGCAGCCCACAAAATCTGACTATCTCTGATAATGCTTTTTTCGTCTCTTTCTCTCTCTCTCTTTCTCTCTCTCTCTATCTCTTCCTCTCTCTATTTTCTTCTTAAATATATCACTCATAATTTGATGATTATGACCTTGATAGTAGCAAAAATCATGAGAAAAATCATAAAATTCTTTTGAGAATAGTAACGATTTGTAGCGATCGTGAAAGTATTTCTGATTATTACATTAATATATTAAATATTATATTAATATAATAAATCAAATAATTAATATATAAATCAATATAATAAAGAAACGAAAATCGATTCATTAGTGCATAAATCATAGTGTCCCAGTTTCCCAAAAAGTTCCTTGGATATTTTTCAGGTATATTTATAATTGTTTCGAAGCATGAAGAAGAAATCGATATACGATATAACACAACGTATATAATATATATTATATATAATAACGTAGATAACATATTAATGTAGATAATGTATCACAATTAATTATTAGTCTCTATTTAGCGAATGCTTAATGAAATTAATGATGTTATATGACAGATTATATTTGATTTCTGAAAAAATATTCCAGTATTATTATACGATATTATACGATACACACTACGCTGTTTCGAAACTCAAATGATTTGATAACAATTACTATGCTAATTATTAGCAAATACTATTTAAATCTCGATCCAAACTCGATTCATCTTGAATGAAAATAATCTGAAAGTATCGTTGGCCGCATCTTTTGCCTGAACTTTGGAGCAAAAAACACATTTATCGCATCTATTCTCTCCCTCTCTCTCTCTCTCTCTCTCTCTTTCTCTCTCTCTCTCTTTTTCACACAGTTTTTCACATACTTTCGAATTTCCGATCTGTGTTATTAGATCCTCCCGGCAATAAGCTTAACAAATAATTAAAACATCTAAAATATGTATGTAACAGGAAATGCAAACATAAGCAATTTCCTTTAACAACACAGATATTTATAGTGCGTTTCGTTTCGTGAGAGCTACGCTCACGAAATTCAATATTGCAATGAAAAGTATGCACGCACGGGAATCAAGTTAATACAACGCGGATATATCAGTCATTAATAATTCAAACAATTCGCCCTAATTTGCCCGGAGGACGAATTATATATTGATTAGTGTCATTAATTTTTCGATTAATTATGGCTTCCGTGCATATTAATCATTCGGTAGTGAATGTCGTCAAATGATGACAATCATCACTTGCAGAGCCCTTTAAATCGTAATTAGCGCACTAAAGCGCGTTCATTATTGTATGTGATAATATTCCCACGCTTTGTGGAATAAGCTGCGCCCTCAAAGGATAGACAACATAGTAAACGCGCCTGCATTACTCGATACGCAACAGATTACGATTACACATTCCGCATACAATTTTCGTCGGCATCAAACGTGCCGGCGATCCTGATTTTGTACAGTGAGGTATACTCGGTATGACTCGGTTGTGTCTAAAAGGCAATAAATAGCGAGTCAAGTAATTCCCTCGAAGAATTTCGTATCAAGTTGTCGATGATATCCTGTGCTCTTTCTCGTCTCGTAAAATAAGTCTTAAAAGCCGAGCCTCTCGACCGAAGCGCGCGATGCTTTTAAGAAAATTATTCCATGCTTTAAAGATATCCCCCGCCGTGCGATCGACGGCGATGTTGTTCCCGGTGCTTTCCGGCGCCGAGAAGAAAAGGAACTTTGGGATTTTTAATGGAAAGCATTGTGTTTCCCTGCGCCATGTGACACGCCGCGAGAAGCGAACTACAATAATCTCGCGATTGCCAGCGAGTTCGATTTCCGCCTGATGTACTCTCGTAGCGATCCTTACACATTATATATTACACGAGTCTGCAATTACTCGAAAGAAAACCGCCTCGCTTTGGATTCGCTTCTGCTCCATCGAGCACCGGCAATGTTTATCGAATGCCGGTAGCGCGCGACTTTCCGGATATTCCACTAAGAATTCAGATTAAAAAACTTTTGGGGAAAACGCCACCTCGGGAGTCTTTCACGAGGACATTCTGCTGTCTTTTAATTTGCGTGGCGTGTAGCTACGAGACAACTGAGGGTGGTTTCATCGAGCTTGTGATCCTTCTAGTAGCTATCTTGTCGGTCGATAAAAAATATCCTGCCCTCTTTTCGCGAGGTGAGCTTAGCTCGGCTGCAGACCGTTCGACTGATGACTCAGGACATTAAAGAGTCCTCCAGATAAGTTATCACGGAACGATTTTCCTCGCTTTATCTCGTCCCAGTTTTAAGAATCGGGATTGGATCGGATTATATTGATTGCATTCGGTCTGCGCATAATCCAGCGCGGCAATAAACGCCGCATTACGCGCCCGGAAATAATAACAGAGTTCGCGCTACGAAGCGATTAACTTGCTAATGTAATTAACGTTAATGTTGGCCGAACGACCCCGACAACATCTCAATCTGAATATTTCGTCAGGAAATTTATTTTACGATTATTCGATTGTCCCCGATCAAATACATGCGCGTGATAACGCATTCATTTCCGCGTACGTGTTGTCGCTTTCCTCGCCGCTGTGAATCTATTTCCATCGGTGAATCGGAAAACATACATGTAATTCGTCCTCTGAATGGAACGAATTTTTAAGAAAATTCAACAATGTTGAGCCAAACGATGATTGATTTCTTAGATCCAAGAGCACTCTTAACGAAACAACTCTTAACGGCTGGGACGAGGAATTAATTAACGACAAGGTCGGCCAACAAATAATAGCGCAACAAATAATATCACGGTCCGCATCGATCTATCAATCCATCAAGTGTCATTATCGGTCGAGCCCGCCTTTGACCGCTCGTGATCGTCAGATTGATGGATCATGTTTTTTTTTCCACAATAAGCACTTCACCCTTTGCTTCGCGTTTACCCGCGATTTTTCCTTCCATAATGCCGCGTTTTAAGTTTCCCCTTTGAGACGGAAGATTGAACGACTCCTCCTCGGTATCGATCTACCATCTTGCGCCTCCGCACCGCATTATCATATACCGGGTGTGCATGTGGCCGTATCTGAAAGCTTACGCCGCTCCCACCGGCTCTAGATATCGCGATATAGGAAAATTGAAATTTTACGACGATACCGCGGACGATTGTATGCGTCCACGGCGGGGAACGTGTGTTCCACGCGAGAGCGAAGGACACCCCGTTCTCCCTCCGATGTCGTTGGAATTCGTTTCCTGACATTGGTTTGAACTCTCGTGCCCGTTCTTACTTGCACCGCACGTGCAAGCGAAATGGCTATCGTATCCACCGACCTACAAGGCGTCGTCCACGATACCGCTTTTCGCCTCGATTTTCGATGGCTCGACGATTCGCAGAACGTAAGTAGCTGATTCTAGCTCGCTGCTTTTAGCGAACTATCTTCAACAAATTTATTGGCGACGAACAATCGGTGTCTAAAAGCATCGGGAACTCATTCGTT
The DNA here is from genome assembly GCA_020341155.1 of Eciton burchellii. NCBI lineage: Eukaryota > Metazoa > Arthropoda > Insecta > Hymenoptera > Formicidae > Eciton > Eciton burchellii. The sequence continues at coordinate 3,262,783 of JAHMML010000009.1, forward strand.
AACATTTATTCAGAGACTTGTCTCTCTTCTTCAATAGTTTCCATTAAAACGATACCGTTCAAAAACTTGGGCACTCTTGAACGCGCCATGATTTCGTTTATTAAATCATACGCTTTGTTACATATTAAAAATCACACACATATACGTAGAAATCGTATTCGAATATTCGAGATAGCGGAAAGAAAGGATATCATATCTTGGGTATTTTTTCATTATTTTTTATAGGAAGGATGTTTCTTCTTTTTTCTTTTTTGATTAGAGATCAAGAACGCTTCACTTGAAAATTTTATTCGAAAGCAAGATCTCGATGTTTGATAACCTTGTATATAATTCGTGATCCATGGAGCCGGGAGATAGTCAATATTTACTTAAGCAACGAAGATGCATCTCCAATTAATGAGAGATCATGCCGGTATTGTGAAAACAGTAGACGTGTATCATTATGAACGTCGTCGATGGAGAATCATTCGATTCTCGCGTTTCTGCGACTGGTTGTGACAAACGATGAATCGAACGATGCGAATTTTGTCGCAACGTTTTTCCATATATCATGTGCGCCTGCAATATCTGCTACGCCGAACAATTGTCCAATAAATTGCTACGTGAAATAATTAAATAAAGACTGCGAGACGAGTTTGTCTCATTGCAGCAATTGTAACATCGAAATTTGATCACGACAATATGTCGCAGTTTACGAGAAAATTGCTATTAATTTCGCTGCTTTTACGGCGGTTGCTCATAAAGCCCATGAGTCAGGAAAATCGTCGGGAAATCAACGGGGAAATTCGCGCGAGCAAACATCGAAATCAACGACGATCGCAACGACGCATATATCCAGTTCTCTTCTTCCCCCCCCCCCCCTCTCTCTCGTGATCAACGCTCTTTCACGGGCCATCTTTGCCAAGATGGAAACGAGACGATGGAAAAATGCGCGTGAAATTAAGCAAACGGCCGACAAAGCAAGACTAATTAGCGCCAACGTCGACAACGGCACGTGTACGACGTGTCTTATACGCGGAGCAGTTTCTCGGCGTATGAGCAAAATAACTACTTAACGATCCGGTCGCCTGCCTATGGAGCCCGACGCGATGGAAAAGTTAGGTACCTCCAGTGAAAACGAGACGCTTCTGTCGTAAAGCTGCCTTAACAAATGCCACGTACAAAACTTTTCCTTCCTAGTCGCGAGCGGCTCCGTGTACACGGCTATTTTCCGTGAGGAAACTTCATGTTATCTTGACTTCGCCGCTGACCCCGATACACGCTGGCTGCCTGGCCGGAATCGGCACTGCCGCGTCGTAAAGAATACAATTAAACTTGTAAAATTTGCTTTGGAACAATTTAACGAGCGCTCGTAACGTTAAACATTGAAACCGATGGCGAATTCTCGCCCATCTGCGCCTCGGAGCTCTGATTTTCTCTCGGAGAGGTGCTTGCGATCGATGACGATAAGGCGAGCCATACTTATCGGGCACGACAACTCGGCAATTTATTCCATCTTTTATTTCTTTATCTCTCCCTCTCCCTCTCCCTCTCCCCTCTCTCTCTCTCTATCTTCCTCTGTGCGAGAGGGATTAATCCCCGCGGTCTGAAAATCGTAATCATATTTTCGTTCCACGACATCTCTCGCTACATTTAATCGACGCGTGTATTTCGTTGAATGTATAAACGTGTATAAACGTGTATAAACGTGTATGAAGTTACGCAAACTTATATCCTTTGGTATAAAAATACGGACGTTATCCGTTATTTAAACGGTTTTACATCGTGTTTACATTGGATATTACAACGACGCAACACATTGAAATAGGCGGGTTATTGTACATTGTTCGATGCGGCTCGATAAAACCGAAAGAACCAGTGATGAATAACTAATATTTTCGTGGAAATTGCCGGTGCCGGGACAAAACTGAAAAAAGATTGTCAACGTGTGAGTGCAAAAATCGCGTATTAATTTTGTTTCTTTCCATTAAAAATATACGAAGCTGTATCGGCCGCGTTTATTTACGAAAATACAGCAATTGATAGAATCAGGTCTTTCTCGTTCGGTGAATTAAATGTCGCGTAACGTGCGCGTCGAATCGCTGAATCGACGCTTTCCAACGAAACAAAACGCGCCGGCGTTGCAAAAAGCGTTGCGAGGGTCCTTATTATTCCATTCCACGATATAAAATGCGTAAAAATAGACAATGATGATACGTCGATGACGACCGCATCGCTGGAGAACGTGCCGCCATTGATCGATGCGACAAACATTTGGCCGGCATTCCTCAGCAATGCCGTCGTTGAGGAACGCGTCCGCGAGATTAATGATCGATATTCAACATCTCGCTCCGTTTTCATGTGGTCGCATAGCGATACATCCGCCTTTCGACTTCCGGCATCGAGACCGCATGTCGTCGCACGAAGCTTCTCGTCGCTAGCCATCCAACTTTTTTAATGAGCCGGCAGCTAGTTAACCGACCGACCGAGTTTAGCGGGAACTGTCCTTGAGCAGACCGCGACGCGAACCGCCACGAACGAAATTTGCAGCCTGGATGAAAACTGCGGTGTATCGATTACCACTGAAAACGTCCGCGGCGCCAAAACGAAATTCCGCGGACAGACGCGCGGCCACTACCGGCTACCCTGCGGTACCAATTACGCACCGTTACGTTTAAAAGTGTCACGCGGTGACGAGCGGGCGGGTAATTGAAAAATTTGTCCCTTGAAATCGCTCGGAGCGACTCGGCAAAATATCGTCACGTGGTTAACTCAGCGACTCGTCGCGATGTTAACGCGTTAGCGTGAAACTCGGACGCGTTTCTCGTTGTCGGGTAAAAACCGACGTTGGCGGCTGAGAGCCGGCAGCACGCCCATGTCGATCAACTTTATTCAGATTACAGCGTCACGTCACGAGGTGAAATGTATTAAAAGAGTTCGATGACACGGGACCGGATCGATACCGCCACCATGAATTAGCAGCTAAACCGCGAGCAACGAGCAGCTGGCTATGCTACCGCCAGCAAAAGGGAATGTTCGATTTTTCATTCCTTCTCTTTTCCTTCCCTTCGTTTGACGGCGCAATAAAACGATCCACGGGAGATGGATCAGCTCGTGGTATTCTAATAACGCCTTAGCCGTGCACGAAAAATATTATTCCCGTTACACATTTGCATTTCGCTGTTTGACTTACGTGGTTTAGACGCGATAAAGCCGCGAGTCGATGAATGGATTATTCGGAAGCGATGGCGAACTTGCGCGCGATCCGTTCTTTCATGTAAATCCCGTGCATGCTCGCGCGACTCCAACGAAGCGCCCGGTGATCGACCCTTTCATTAATAAAAACGGATAACCTTAATGTCCGTTGCGGCGAGAAGGGCAAAAAGAGGAAAACCGAACGAAGAAGCGATCCGCCATAAAGAGCGACGAAACCGCCATCGGATTTCCTAATGACAAAAAGTCTCGCGCGCATCCGCGAAACTCGCCGGTTTACATGTTTCGTGTCCGGCGTTCTCGTTTACCAGCGCCGGGCGGCGGTTTATCGGCGCGATTCCGCGCGCGACGTTTCACGCAAATTACGACGTTTCACGCAAATTACGACATCGCATAACGAGACGCGTTAGATATGTACGCGCGCGAACGATTCGACCGGTTCGAGCGAGAGAAATTCGGCAAATGCACGTGTCACCCCGCGATTTTCCATCGGATCGCTTTCCATCGTTTCTGCCTTTTATTTGCGACCGCGAGGAACATTACGCGTCGACGTTACCCGAACGCGAATGTCGCAATCGCATACCTTCCCGCGACGAAGGGGGATCGAAGCTCATCCGGCGAGAAAGAGAGCGATAGCTCGCTGATGCGATTCAAACAAGTTCTCGCAGCCGTTTTTTCTTCTCTTATCTCTCAGTCGCGTTCTATCCATCTCAATCAATCGATTTACAAGATGTGAAGATATTCGACGAGTTCCAAGATACTTACTAATTAAAATGGCAACGACCAGGATTCGCGCGTGTAGATCTACTACAGATCCGATACCGGGCCGTTAAAAGGGATCCCTGAATGGAAAAGGGTAGGGACCCTGCCGCGCGACTGGACGCGCGGCTCGTAAAACTCCGCTGGAAATTGGAAGTTTATCCTTCGGGGAGGCTAAGTAAGCCAGCTCCTGGGAGCCTTTCGATACACATGAATGTCGTATTTATCACTGCAACCTGTCCGACGGAGTTTATTCGCCGTGATTTCACATCACGTTCCCAATGACACGCGTATCGCCCTCCGCGGTTTTACCCGAGATCAGCTGGGGTGGGACGGATAGATTAGGAGGTTAAATTAGTTCAATCGGGAGACCCGCCGGCACAACGATGTGTAATTATGCGCCGGTGCAATCACGCATTCGTGATTCTATGCCTCCTCCATCTCCCCACTCACGGATCATTAATGTCGAGGAGCAATTCCAGCGACCGCAACTAAGCGAGGTCGAATGCGGGTTAATCCATTTTTGTTAAAGGAGCCGCGAGAGACGAATAATCCATTCCGCGATGCGCGATTCAAGAAGCAAGAAAGGAAGCGCCGTAAATATACGTGCAAAGGTCATCCTCTTCCCTCCCCCCCCCCCGTCCGTCGCCTCTTCGTTACGTCGAACAGTTTTCCCCTGTTGTGACGTATTCATCGCTCGTTCGCCGCAGCATTGTAATCCGTCTTTAATAACTCAAAGCCGCTCGTAAGGGAAGAATGCGCTTGTTCGCATATTCAGCGGTAACGTTTATAAATCGTAAAACAAATCCCGCGGACGGATTAACCCATTGATTCCTTTATTATTGGCCGTTAACCCAGTTTGCCGGGTTCATCGACACACCAGTCGATAGATTATCGACATCGTGTGTGCATCTTCTCACGGTGTTCCGTCGAGATGGAGAAACGGCGGCGAGGACACAGCCGTATTAAGGAATCGATAAGGAGTTTCAGCATGCTTGAAATGACGGAAGATCCGCCAACATTTATCTCGCGCAATACTCGCAGATTTCTCGCTTCGAAAACGCGCTAAATATTCAAGCGCACTATCCGTGAAAGCCGGCAGGTCTTACGAGGATTCAACTCGCGCGACTCGGTCTGCCAGCATTGTCGATCCGAGTGAAAAAATCATTCGCTCGAAATGGGAAGAAAGGAAAAAACACCATTTTACGATCTGCGCCGAATGTCTGCGACATATATATGCGATTTTGTACTTTAATTGCGCGATAATGCATCTTTCATCGACATTTCGTTATTCAGCAGTTACTGTTTCATAAGCGTTCAATTCTATCTGTCAAAACGAGAAAGAGATTATGAATAAACATTCTGCTATTAATCTCGACTATTGTCCATTGTCAATATTTTAACAGCCGTCCGATTCGTATTCACGCAATGCCCGCAATTTTAATAAAAGTACGATATTATTACGCTTTTGGGTCATTAATCTCGATTGAAATATAAACGAAAAACCCTCGATAGCATTATATCAATCGTGTTCAGCATTATATCAGCATTATATCAGTGAAAGGAAAATATCGCAATTATGTATCTCGCTATTCTTAGCAAAACGTTATCGTTTATAACAATCAGTTATCGTCACAATTATTCCAATCGAAACGCTCGCGTAATTTGCTCGATGGAGAATAGAGCATATTATTATCGCGTCTCATCATCAGAATCAAATCGTCGCGCGATTGATGAACGATCAATCACCGACGGCGTGCGTCAAAGAAATTCACGATTCAGAATCCTCGCGAATGCCAAAGGACCGGCAAGCATTCATCGAACGATGTGGTTCGCAGGCACCTGATTGCCCGAAACTAATTAGTGCGCTATAATGCACGTGTCTGACTCCAAAATAGCTCGGCTCTGCTAGGCTCTCTAGCGACAAAGTCTCTATCAAGTGCTCTATCGAGAGCAAATGTTTGTCCGGTGCTTTGTGCCTTACGGAACACGGATTTCGGCTGGTCGGCCATGTCGTAACGAATTTCGGCCGGCCACGATCGCCATTAGCGAGATATTAGCGTCCCGAGTGAGACGCATGCTCGAATTTCATCGCGACGAGTAGTCCGAAATTGTGATAATGAAAATTTCGTTGCTACGCACACGTGTTCGATATAATTAGAGGAGACTGAGATTCGGTGACGGTGATTCGCCGATTCAGCCGCTCGCTCTGTAATTGCATTGATGAAACACCCGCGAGTACGATGCGCGAGCTTATGACACATCTATCGCGTAGCCGATAGCAAAATAACTGCACACGCTATTTGCGAGTACTAATGGGCCGTTAAACGCAAACTTATCACATTCGGGGTCCCGATCCGTTGTACGTATTCGCGTAATTGCTTCGAGCATTGATATCCCGCGTAGCTGCATCGACATTACCTCGACGTTGCAATTCGCTTGGACACGTGACATGAGATACTCAGATATTCCATAACAATCGTCTTGACATAAATAAAGACGTTCAATCGCGCATCTCTCGACGGGAGGATTCCAAGGGTAAAACGTGCTCGAGCCACGGATTCGCTCGAGCACGATTCCGATAGACGGCATAACTTTGAATGTTAAATGGCCGCACGAGTGGAAGTGATACTGATTAAACATACGGACCACGTCAGCGGGACCGCTGCTGTTTACGTGCTTTTTGTACTAATTAAACGAAAACTAATTAGCTCGAGACAACAGCGCACAATGCGGGAGCATAATTTTTCCGATAAAAATAATTATCCGCAAAATATACCCACTATCGTCCGCGGAAATGTTCATAATTTCCGCGCGTGCTTTTGGCGCGCAGTATCTGAACGTGATGGCTAAATCGCAAGGACGATCCTACTCGGAGATTTTAACACGTTCGTGGAACTCCATTAACGACGGCGGACGTCGATCCTGGGACTTCATCCGCCGCGTTCCAGATCCACCGAAACGACAAGTGGGACGGCATGTCTCTGTCGGAGCATTCGAGGCACTTGTTCGCGCTTTGTTCCTTCTCAACAGTGCGTACTCTCGATTCCAGTAGCGGTGAGCTCCGAGCGCATCTGTCGCCGATATATCGCCTCGTACGATTCGTGCCAATCGCACGCGTAAGGCACTACCCGAAACTGCATCCGCGGATCTAACAAATGGGACGAGCGTAAACGAGATGAGTTCTAAAAGCTGAGCGGGATGAAAGTTGCGTCATTGACACGACAAGCATCGAACAGATGCTTTCGAAACGTACATTCGTACTTGTACATTCGACGAATACCAAATCTCTGATTGAAGCACGTCATTCAAGCTTGAATTCCTTGAACCACGGATCTGTTCGTGCGCAACGCTTTACTTTGGAATCTTTCCAGCGAGTACATCGCGAGACGCAAGCATGAACCATCGCGCTTGTCCATCTTCATTTATGCGAACAACACAATGCACGCACGTAATTACATCACGACGTACACGTACTGTTGTTACAACGAGTAACGTGATTTAAGGAGACGCGAATAATGCACGATGAATGCCCCATCGTGCCACACGGCAACACGAAGAGTGCCGAGGATTGTTTCAGAATAAAACGTCCCTTATTCTGAGTAGCATACGCTGTTGACGCTCATGGATTAGTCTCGGGATCACTCCGTATATCGCGTCTAGTGGGTGAAGAGAGGGACAGAAAGAGGGAGAGAGAGAGAAAGAGAGAGAGAATGTTCCTAACGGATTTGCCATGGGGAGAGTCGACCCACCTTCCACTTCCGCTAGAGAGGAGACGGATATGGGAATGGGCGTAAAAGGACGCGCAGGAGGAGGAGAAAAGGAATGAGAATCTCAGGATAATGGCGGCATAGAAATCAGTGACAGAAATGGCTCGGCTTATTTCTCTGGAGGATATATGCCGCCGATATATGCTCCCAGTACGTCCGCGAAAGAAAGAGAGAGAGAGAGAGAGAGAGAGAGAGAGAGAGAGAGAGAGAGAAAGAGAGAGAAAGGAGGTATAGAGAGATCGGAATGAGGAAAGCGTTTCGGCCTGCTGTTGAAAACAAATTGAGAAGCTTTAAAAATTTCTCAGTCCCTCGTCCAATCTTTCAATGCGCGATCGTCGCTTTTCTTTTTTTTTTTCCTCCCTTGCCATTTCTCTTTTACGTACACTTCCGGCTCTTCAGCTGACTGTTTCGTTCTCCTTTCCCGGTTTTCCCTACAGCGTATTTGTTGCTATCCCGTTTGTCTTATAATAATGCCCTCAGCAATTAGTTGCGCGGCTATACTCGGCGTTCGCGCATACCAGCGCTCGTCTCGCGCTCGTATTTTATTCCAATAGCGGATACTTTGTCGGGACTTTGCCCGTTTTTTCCGTTGAGTTAACATTCTTTAGCGATCGAGCTCTCGCGCCCATCCCGTTCCCTTTATTACCGTCTCCGATTGATACTTTGCGTAATCTCGTGTTAATCCGTTCATGAGTAGTTATCGTCACCGATTCGATTCGACGGAATTCGAATGAATGCGATTTGTCTGCGCGTCATTATGGAATGCCGCGCGTTATAGATCCGAGTGCAAGAGAAAAACTAACAGCGAGAATATAGACGGTGTCTCGGTCATTATTAATGCGATTCCTTTGTTATCCGCGCGCTCTCTATCCTCGAGTATCTTTTTAAGAGCGGAAGGGAGAGGAGATAAATAGACATTACGCTCGAGTGCATTCCTTTTCCTCCTCAATTTCTTTGCTTCAGCAACAATGCCACTCATTTAGATTTCTCTGCCAATGAGCTTTGGACCATCTCAAGCCACGTATCTTGTTTCAGGCTCGATCGTAACTCAATCCATGGAAATAATAAATAGTTCGATTCCCTCGGAACCTTTCGCAGCAGTTCGACGTTATTTATCCGGCTTCTTTCCCAGCTTCGCTGCTTCGCATCGCAGGCGACGAAGCTCCTCGCGACTACCTCTCGTCGCTGCGAGATGAATCAGCAGTTCGGTTCGAGAGACACGAAGGAAGCCCGTGGTTTCTCGGTGCACGTTACTCTCGTTACAGTTTCTCGGTTGCTTCCTGTGTTTGTTTGTATCCCAGGAAACGAGATAATGCGCTCGATTCGAAGTCGCGAGCTCCCGAATTCAAACCAGGATTTTTCGTCTTGGACCATCAAGATTCAATTCCGCAAATACCGCTTCACAGCGGAAACACACAAGTGTCGATTCTGATGCGTGCGTATATTCTAAAATTCTGAGATTTGGCAACAATCCTCCCGAGATTCGCATTGACGGATCTGGGAATCGTGATGTCTGCAATTTAAATGTCACTTCTCTTCCGGACAAGATCACGTTATACCATTTCTTTTCAGGATTCGTCTTCGTCGACTTCGTCTTTACTCGATGATAAATTAAAATGTCGCAAGGACCGAAAATTTATAAACTATTCTGGATTCTGAATCGTCCTCGTATTTGCACATTGATCCTATACGCGCAAAAGAATATGCAAATCTTTAGACTCAGTTTTAGACTCGATCGATATTTACCATCCAATTTCTTTCTTTTCTCTTCTCTACGGGGAAAAATGATCATTCTTAATGAGAGAAATAGAAAGAATATCTTGCTCATCTTCGATGAGCTTTTATAAACGTTGAAGACGTCCTGTATAAAGATAGCAGATGGCAGAAAGTGTCCTCCGATAACTAATCTATCGAATCAATACACGTTGCTACGCGCGAGCACAGTTTCGAAAACAGTTTTGTTAACGAGAAATCGTGAGAGTTAAGTCCTTAGCTTCAAGAACATAGGAAGGAACCGTTTAAGAGAACATCGCACCGCGTCATAACTAGACTTCCGAGAATCAGAACTATCCAACCCTTTAGTAGGCCATGGTAAGCTTTCTTCCCACGAACTTCTGCAATTTATTAGGGACACGGGAAAAGGAGGAGTATCGGAACTTGGCTATCGGCCAGAGCTAAAGGAGTGAAAAGATTGCCAGTGGTAGATTACAAGCTCGGCCGGAATGTTTAAGCATTTTTCCAAACATTCTGCAGCGGTTCGTTAAGCGAAAATTGCGCCGTGAGTCAACGCGCGAAGAATCATAACAACGCGCGACGTGCCGGCGTTTCAAGCGAAGCTTCTTAATTCTCCTATCATTTTCTATTCATTATTCCCTCGATCGATTTGGAATTAATCTTCTTGCTAAGAAAAGATTAAAGTTACGTAGGTCGTTCCTGAATTACGAGCGAGTGGAAATGGAAAGGTTCCCAAAAACGATTGTTTTGATCAGAAAGATAATTACGTGGCTAAATAAATATTTTTATATTTCTGAGCGTTGCAAAATTTATGGATCGCGTAAACCCTATTACACGTGACATTTAACGAGATTAAATACATGTGACGTGGAACGAGGATTGAATTGATTCCATGCAAGGCAAGAAAACGGATAATGAAATTTTAATTGGATTCTAATATTCATTTAGATTTCCATTTTAAAGAGTTTCATCGGAAATGTTTATTAAAAAGGAGACGTTCGTAATAAAATGGCAGAATGAAAAATTAAACGACTTAAAGAGGACTTGGAAAAATAATATTTCTAGCAAAACGATTTACAGCCAATAAAATTCTCATCAAGATTCTATCTCTCAATAAGATTAACTCTCGAATTTCCAAAGACAAGCATATAATAAGAAATTTTATATGACAAACGAATACGATAGCCTCGAAATAATGATATTTATATCCGAGAAATAATGCAATTTCGCTCAGACTGCTTGAATGTTTCCAATTTATTGGATTTGCATTATATCTAAAATAGTCTTCCATCCGTTTCAAACGTGCAAAAACATTTACTCCATCGCTCGAATCAACGATGGCCGCCGAATAAAGGCGCAGAAACGTGAAAAATTTTTAGCAACTATGCGGTTAGTTATGCCCGCGTAACCGGGAAACGTCCGAATGATTTAACGTGAAGCATCGATAATTTCCCATATATCCCGTAACGCACCGCGTATCTTCGCGGTGGAGTCAGTCGACGTGCAGCGGGATGCGACGAGTATATCCAGCCGGAACAGGTCGGAGAGAGAATACCATAGCAGGAAGTAGAATGGGGATTACGAAGAGCTGAATATTTCATTACGGAACCTGCATGGAAACTTGCGGAATGATAATACTTTATCAGGACAAGTCCGCCTGCGGTCTTCCTATCCTACTATTCAGCCCCTTCCTTCCTCTTTCTCTCGCTTCCTCTCCTGCCTTCCCCTCTCCTCCTCTCCGTGTCCATTTCTGTCTTTCACTCTTTTCCTCTCTCTCCACCCCTCTCTCTCTCTCTCTCTCTCTCTCTCTCTTTCTCTCTCTCTTGCAGGGAAGAAGGATTATTCTTAACGGGAGAGAGAATATTTTGCACTTTCTACAGCGCGCGGCCACTCCCGTGACCGCAATAATGAGCAAGTATAATGAAAATGCCGTATTTAATAACTCGGCCTATTTCCATACGACGCTAGAGCTGAATATTTATCGATATCATCGGCGTATAGCCGCGAATAAAATTAAAGTTTCATTGTAGCGTTACATCAAAAATTCTAATGCGCCCGCCATCGTTCGATAGATTCTCAACGTTAACCGGTGATAGTTAGCTGCCGTATTCCTTCGATTATCTTGACGCGAATCTGGAATGAACTCTCCATTTTCGGAAATACGCGAGTCCCATCTGAGAATCGGTATATAAGTTGCGTTGGCAGACGCTGTGCCGAATCATTTGCGCAAATGTCTCAACGCGTCCCACGGGAATGAATTCCTCTTCTATCTTTTCTTCGTAAACGTTCGATCCATCTGACAGAATTAGAAGGTCATAGGTGCGATATATAATACCGTCTGATTGAAACTTGAATTAAATCAAGCGGAAGCAATTCGCCAGGACAGCCGGGAAGAAAATCCGTCCGCGATCCTTAATTAGATAAATACATCGAAAAATCTGCCGCAGTTTTGCGCAAGGATTGGCTGCTTTAATCCCGATCGTCGGACGATTCAATCTATCGGCGCAAACCCGCGAGCTGCGCCGAATCAATGCCGAGTTCTCCGGCTTTCCCTCCGCCCTTCCTGATGCCGGCGACTCGTGCAAACACAAGGTTTCCCCGTTCTTCGTTAGCATAGAAAATACTTCCGACCGATACGAATGGCGCGCGCGCGATCGAACCCTGAATTAATGACGTGACGCCCCGCGGGAACGATACGCTATTCGTTCGTACGCTATTCCCGTGTCCTTACGCCGTGCGGTCCACGAGCGGGGTGAAGAGAAAAACGAGAGAGAGAGAAAGAGAGAGAGAGGGAGGGAGGGAGGGAGGGAGAAAATGGATATCGCGAAAGGAGCGTCTTCCGATGCGAGGCGGATTGCTCTCCGAGATGGAATTGCTCGACGGAAACCCCTCGCGCGCAATAACCAGCGGTTCCTTCTTTTTTGCGTCGTCCAGTCAGGCGAGCCACACTCTGGGCTCGTTGCTTTTGATAACTTTATCCGACACGACCGGCCGTATGTACTGGTACCATCCTCTCCACCGGTGGCACGTATCGTTCTGTCACGATTTATCATTGATCCACGTACATATAGCTACACTCCAAGCCAAGTTCTCCGGCCAATACACGGGAGACATGTGTGCAAGCCATGGGCGAGCCCGGGCGAACTTTCTCCGGACCACGAATCGCCGATTGCGCATGCGCGGCAAACTTAGGGAAAGCCGCTCGCAACTGTCGGGCGTACTCGTCCAATTGTTCCGAATTATTTTCCATCCCGTACAACAGATCGGCACGTAGGTGCGGTGCGCACGAAATTGAAATCAATCTGGAATGCAGCGCGGACGTGTTCTCGACGCGCCTGCCGGACGTGAAGAACGGCTTTGCTCTTTATGATTTGATGAATCGGGAGAAGCGCGACAACAAATTTCTCTTAATCGCGATGTAACGTCAATGTCGAGATCCTAAAGCCGAGATCCTAAAGATAGAGAAGATCAAATCTGCGAAAAACTGAATCATAGGTGAAATCTGACTGAAATTTAATTTCTGTGTTTTCTTTTCTCGTACCGATTTGTGTACCGATATGGAATCCGTACAGAAATACAGAAAAATGTCGAAAGGTTAATTCGTTCAATGTAAAACAAATGTCAACGAGTCAGCAATGGAAATAGAGATACTCAGGTTCGTTGCTGAATATTTGGCTGCGCGATTATATCATAAAACATCTAAAAGCATTGACACGCGCGAATGTCGCGTGGATTTACAAAAGCACGCGTGATATCAGGGAAAGTTCCAATCCATAAATCTCGCAAACGCTCGTTTCATCGCGGACGGATCAAATCGCGCTCATGCAGCGAGTACGCGCGCTTGTCTCCAAACGGGTGTCCATTTTGTCGCGAGCGGCTCTGACAAAACGAATAGCCAGTGTACGTGCTACGCGAGTCACGAAGTGCTGCGCACTTCTCCACGATTTGCAAACCTGAATGGAAACGCTGCGGTCCGCATTCGCGCTTCAAGAAATACGCGCGTTCCGCGGCGCAATGCGACGCGCCTCGCTCGCGTATTATCCGCGAGCGAGCGCGCGGAACGAGAGCGAAGGGCAACAAAGCGGAACTGCCGACATCCTACAGGTTGCACGGGAATACAGAAAAGGTTTTAGGGCCGGATTAAAGGATTGCGTCGGCGACGCAGCGGCCACGCCGCGGATTGGCGAGGCTCCTGAACGGAGACGAATGAAGGTGCGGACCACTCGAGCTGTATATCTTCGCTTGCTATAGCGGCGCGTCATTTGAAACACGGAACGCCACTTACCGCCGTAGTAGCTTCCATCTTGTAAAATATATGTACTGGCTGCGGTCGAAATGGCAGCGCGGCTTCGCTCGCGGGGCGACTGCCCGCGAAAAAACAGCAGCTCGAGAGATCGAGAGCTTCGGAAGCGAGAGCGTTTCGGGCGAGCAACGAGCGCTTGAATTGACCGATTATGCGCACCTTTAGGTGCGAAATACCTAATTGCGAGTAGATGGAGATCGCGCGAGGAAACCGCTCTCGTCACTTTAATCGATCGTCTAATCTGAGTTAAAGAAATACTAAATCTTCGGATACGACGGAGTCAGAGGACGATCTTGGGATGTTATAACGGCGCTGGGCACGCAAGAAGAGGACGTTCAACTCACATCTCCATACGACACTCGCGTTGCGCGTTTAAGTTTTAAACTTCGTCAACTGTTTCCTTCTTTTGTTTTCTGTTTACTCGCTCGCGCAAAATTGCCGTGTAATCGTGTACGCGTTGTGTGCCTGTTGCTTACACGCGCGAATCCGATTATGATAGGTGATGCTTTATTGCAATCTCCATATTTATTTCGTTCCACCGGCGTTGCCGCGCAAAACAGATCCCGTTATTGAGAGTTGTAAAAAGGGAGGCAGACACGATTCGAAAGCGAACGTCGAAAAGGGCGAACATTGGCGCACCGCCAAAAAGGAGATCCGATACCATTCAACTGGTACCTTTTTTTTTGCTCATCGCGAATTTGACATGCCAGTAATTGGGAGGTGACCTAATTGTGTGTCAGTTACTATTACATCGCCGGGAATGACAAACTCGCACATATGAAAAGTGGTAGAGTAAAATATGGTCTTGTAGAAGTGCTATCTAAATCGCGTCGGACTTATCTTTTCCTTCGGAGAAGATTTAATCATTCGTTAGATCTAATACGCGCCACAAATATCAATCGTGAGATCGTACAATAAACTAATGAAATATCCTATGAAAGATCTAAAAGTTTCCTTTATGTGGAGTTTTAATCGTTTTAAATCTCCACTCTATTCAATGAAACATTTGTTTGGTTGCGCATTTAATGCTCGGTACATTTAATTGTTTGATGCATTAAATGAGAGAGATAAAAATAGAGCCTTCTTGTTTTGTTTTGTCATCCCGTCATGTTTGTTCGCACATGCTCGTCAAATAAAAACGGGAATTTAAAATAATTTTATCCGATCTTTTATTTTGACAGATTATAATTTCCGCGAGTTTGGTATCGCATGACAGATTTGTTTGTCACGTTTGCGAAATATCGCGGTTATCGCTGACGCGTGGAAAATATTTTGACATTTTAAGAGAACATGTCGCTTGGCTATCTAGCTTCTCGCTCAAACTAAACGCGAGTCTATCAAATCGCAAAATCTTTGTCACTGCTCATTCTCGGCAATCTAAAACCTGCGCTTCAAAGATCCTTCTTAATCGCGCAATAATACGAATAGTAACGGAGATAATCATTATCAACGCAAACATCATTAATGATATAATTAATAGGGTGAGAAGGAATGTGATAGGAATTGTATTAACTATCCCCACATAAATAGCATGTGTTAATTATTCGTAAATTGAAACTGTAATGTCAAACGGAAAATTTCACACGCGGATAAATGCAAAAATGTGTCAGAGATAGGAAGAAAAACATTTTTGTTGTTCGATCTGCATATATAATAGCCGGCGCCAATGGAAAGATACAGCAAGCTCTGTGCAAATATTTTCATTACATAATGTTATATGTTCATAATTAGAACTAGAAATGTATGTTACGAAAAAATTTTAAAATAAACCCGCGAGAGTACGCGGCAGTACCGAGAGCGAAATGTTGATTACAAGATATTTTCATTTCTGAAATCTATCGCAGAATAAAATTAGTTTATTTTCATGGCGAACCCACGCGAAAATGCTCGACTGATGATGCAAGAGCGAAATGGAACGAGAAGAACCATATAAACCGGTTTAGTGATAAATACAAAACGCATAATTCCAAATCGGCTTTAACCCGCAAGAACTTTACGAATTATATCTCAAGTTCACACCGAGACTCGATTACGAACAAGATGCTTTAATGCTAACTCCACGATTCATAACAGGCACTTTTTCGTGGAGCAAGTAGTTGTAACGTGCTCGCTCTACAAGTTTGTAGATGCGCGCTGAAAGCTTAATGTAATCTGCGAAACACTTAATGCAGCCTTAAATCGCCCTTCCTCAAGATTGGCTTGAAAGCAAACAAGTTTATTTACTTTGACGGCCATAAAATAAGGTTTGCCGACGTCTAATGAGGCCGGTACAAGAATGAGTAAAGCGAGCGCAACATCAAAGTCCTGTCCGAGCGAGCGCTGAATTGGGACCATAAAATTTAAAACGATCGAAAGTGCGCTCGAGAGATACAGTTATCCTCGCGAATCTTATTCCGAAGGAGCAGATACGATTTTCAAATGGGCTTTCTCGGGAATTAAAAATATTTATCATCGTTGTTTGCAATGTAAAAATCGCGATAATCGTCCAATGAACCGCATTAAAGCATAGTTTACCGCTAGTGCCCGGCGTCGTTTCGAGTTCGCGATCGACAGGGCTGATAAATGTGAGAGCTGATCGAGTGCAGCGAGCATATAATTTCGATCTTCAGCCGGCGAATATTTTTTTCGATTTCACAGCCAAGACTGCCTCGCGTCGAGCATTCCACGCTGCGGATTGCGCAATCTGCCTTCGTCTTGCGCCCTCGGGGCGTGCGATACGTTACCCTCTGTCAACCGAGAGGGCCAAACGACTTTCGGTGAGAGGGTGACGCGCAATTCCGCCCCATCGTGAGTGCACTGGCGCGGCGCAATGGCGCACTTTCCATTTCGCTTCCTCGTGCGGACCATGATTACCTCGCATCGAGGTTAAACAGGGAGCTCTCGCAGACTCTTTCACGAGGAAAGGGGAAATAGAGGGAAAGAGGAAGAGGCGACGGCGCGTCGCCCATGGCGGCGCGTAGTGTAAATTTTCAAGTTCATGTCATGAAAGACGCACCGCCATCTTCATTTCGTCTGTTCGCTCCACGAGAAATCTTTTAGCTTCCACTAGAAATTTAGCAGCTTTAAAGAGCGAGAATGCAGTTCTCATGGTCGATCTTTCGTATGTGTTTCCTCCAACATGTGACTACGGCAGCAGCGCGAATTCGGTCCAATCCTTCATAGCATTCGTCGCATTATCATCGTGTTGGTCCACATGTCCACTCGAGCTGCCGTCACGAGACATCGGCACGGAAGTAACGAAAGAAGCAGGGACTCGTTTCCATTCTTGCGAGCGCATCGCAAGGCTTCCCGATGATGTACGAGACAGAAAAACAGGCTATTCTTTAACCCGAAGGAGCAACATTTCTCAAGCCGGACCCTCCCTCGATGAACGGGGTAGGCACGCCCGTGTTCCCTCCACGGTCGCTCGAGATGATGAACGGCGCACCGGCCATAAAAAACCAATTTCAAGATCAGCTGCGTCTCGGACAAGTGATTACCGGATTCGGTTGCAATTCGTTGGAAAGATTTGAGAAGGAGCGTGCAGGAAAGCACCACGCGATCTATCGATGCTCCATTACTCCCGCGGGGGGTACGCCAACCCCGCATAGATCTCGTTCCATCCCCCGCTGCTCCACGTTTTCACCCTCCTTCCCCGTCGCCATCCACTTTTCCCTTTGCGATACGTGACCAGAGAGAAAGAAGCTGTTCTGCCACATCTCCGGGCTATAAGAAAACGAAGTGACTCGCTTGAAAATCAGTCCTAGTAGCTTGCAAACCCCCGCGAATGGCTCACTTGGGCGGTTTATCATCCATTAAATTTATTCGCCGCAACGAAATGCGAAAACGTGAGAGCGATATGCCCTAACGATAACGGCCGCTAACCAACGCGAGCGAATATCTTCTTACGTTAGCGCGTAAAAAGAAAGCTGTTCCCCTTTCTCAAGGAAAACGTCGATTGTTATCGCCTCTCTTTCTCTGTAGTTGATAAAGTCATTCCGAAATTGATCGGATCAGAAGAGAAGGACGGGTCGATCCGATGAAACGCGAGTTGCGAAGCAGAAAATGCTCTCCTAACAAAATCATTACATTCTTCAACGGCTTTGAAACGTGAGAAAATCTTGTTCCTTGTGACGAGGAAATATAGTTTGTCACAAACGAGGTCGCTTTCTCAACTAGCTAAAATCTCGCTCGAAAATAAGAACGCGCTTCAAAGTCGGAAAGACGAATTTAGGAATTCAGAAATAAGTTCTCTGTTTGATACAATTATTATTGGGCGCAATTATTAGAGAGCTTTGAAAAGATATCACTCGATTAATAGAGCAATTGACATCTAACAGACGGAAAATGTCTTACTCGCGATTAACAGACACACGCATAGATGTAAATGTATAGAGGAATATATACAAAACATAGATTTATAGGAAAAGACATAATCCCTTCTTTTCGACCACGCCAGTCTTGTGGATCGCTCGTTCCAGATAATATCTCTACCCGGAGAAGGGAAAGTGTAACACCTCTTTTATCTCACTCGATGAGGAGCAGAGATAAGCGTGTAAATTTGAAAACTATTTCATCGCGACGTTCAAGCAGAATTGTTTCGGATAGTCGCAACAATGCTCGAGTAAGCGCGGCTCGCTTCCTCTTATTCGTCTTACTTTTCTCTTAACAAGTACGTGAGCAGAATGAAGCCTCCAATTTCGTTTGAATAGCAAGCAGGAGCCTTTATCCCGCGCGGTAACGCGTAATTACGTTCATCCGAAGTCCGATACGTTAAAAGTATGTTCGATGTGTGCTTTGATTCAAAACACTCCCTAGCGCACGACAATTGCATTCGTCTTCTTTCTGTTTCTTTCTCACGAGGCGATCGCGCCTCGCGAGGTCTCCCACGACGTAACATCCGGCAGAAACGGACGCGGAAGGGTGAAAGCAATCGAGCCATTCTGAGCGGTCGTCGCATCACGAAGCTTTGTCCCTAATTCTGCTCCGTTAGCAACCACTCGTGGCCGGAAACAAAAGAGCTCCCTTTGCCCGTTTAAGCGTTCGCTGGTCATCGGACGAAATCGTTGGAGAACCGCGCGCTGAAAATCGCCCCATTGATCCGCTGATGGGTAATCCGCGTAGCCGCCATTAACCCCGCGCGCATGATACGCGCGATTCCGGATGTACGTAGCCGAGGCCCAAGGCTACACTTTCATACGGCTACGCGACCGGATGTGCATACGTGTCTGACCCGAGCTGAGCTCTGCCGGTTTACGAGCAGCTCGCGCCTGTCGTTCCGCTGTTAACGCTTCGGCGGACGGCGGACGTTGATACACAGTTGCACCGAGCGGGATATACCTGCATGTATAGAGAGAGAAAGAGATAGAGAGAGAGGGAGGAAGAGAGCGCATATATACAGGATTGTTCAAGAGCGGTGGTCGCGCGACGAGATATGACATTGCACAAAACGGAGCGTGCACGTAGCGTGGCGGCTGTTACGTTCCACGACGCGACGGCGGTCGACGACAAAAACGGACAGCAAGGGGATTTACAAGGGCCGAATGGCGTTCAGAGAATAGATAATATGCAGGTAATAAGAGCACCAGAGGATGCCGTCATATGTAATGAATGCCTCGGCGCAAGAACGTAGTAATATTCTCCCGGTAATCTTCTCGTCGCTAATTATTCGAGTATTATGTTAAATGTATAATTCGCGATGTTAGACGGATCACGATTGGACCGTACGAAAGTGCAAAAGCTGGATGATAAAAGGAGAAAGGTACATCGGAAACACGTAATACGTGCGTATTACGATCGAAACGACCGAAAAATGCGCAATGACGAGAATGAAGACTTTCTGAGAATCGAGAGACGCCGCAACGTTCAAACGCGATCATTGTTTATCATCGTGCAGCGATGCAGCTTCTGCGGCCAAGGATCAATCCTAGCCTTCGTTTTATACTTTTACCGACTTGAATGCTCCGCCATTACTCCACAAGCCTACCTGGCGCAATTGCTAATAATAATTTCAAGCAAATTGTTATCTGACATTGCCGCCTGCCAATATGTCACGGCAACTCGGCGGCGGCAAGATTTTTGCGCGAAACATTACTCTAACGATGCACAGAGTAAATTTTAAACTGGAGCAGCTGGACAGGAACGGCGTAAAACCTTTCAAGTTTGATATCGCTGAACGGCGCGTGTCAGAGATTCGTATGCTGTCAAGGCTCGATTCTTGATAATGGCAATAATTGTCGGCGGCCGTTTAGAACAAGACAATGCCTGTCACGTCGATGCTCGACGTCCGAAGCAAGAGTTGTATAAAGGCAATGTGCTCGTTTCTCGCCTCGAGAGCGTCCCGCATGCGTGTGTATGTACATGATATATACAATATGTATATATTTACACACACACACACACACACACACACACACACATATCGGTCGCGTAGAGCTTACGATTGATCCATCGAGTGGATCCGTGCCGAGCAGCGATAGTGAAAACTCCTCATTGACCATCGGGAACGAGTCCTGAAAACTTGGCTAAAATTGGATTCCGTCGACTTTGCGAAATCTTCGGGAAACGTATCAATTCCAAGTCGCGATCGGAATATCACGTGCAAGCCTCATTCTGAACTTATTCCCCATCAACTTACCGTAGTTATCGATAGCAGATAGAACGGACGCAACTGGCATATTAACCAAACATTCATCGATTGTAAGAACTTACCGCGAATTAAAAAATTTGCTTGTTCGACACGAGATTGGAGCAATACGTACGAGAAGCGCGCGAATAAATGATCGAAGTAACGAGCTATTTTTATGACACTGAAACAAAAAAGAACACTGCTCATGTAATCACAGAAACGTTTTTCCAAAGGGATTAAAAGTTACGGAGAATCGATCATTCGATTACTCGATCACGCATCGTTACGAGATCCGCGGGTGCCTCGTAAATCTGTTTTCTCGCGAGGAGGAAGACTCGCGCGCTGAATCTTCAGCCGCCTTGTTAGAAATTGGTATCGACGTGTCATGGTTCGATGGTAGCCTGGCATCCAACACGCGAGGGGGTTTGGGACTCTTCAATTTACGGAAGTGGCGTCCCCGTAATACATCGTCGAGCTAAAAGTGGAGCAGAGCGTGATAGTATCGGACCAATGCCAGCCAAGGTAAGAGTAGGATGGTTGAAGGAAGGTAGAAGAACGGGTCACCGTAGATACTCGACATCCATTCGTTTTTACGATCGAACTGTTGCCCAAAGTCTCACTCTACAGCTTTATTTCCGATGGTTTAAGAAGTGAAGAGCACCAGGAATAGAAATCGTAAAATTACTTCTTCGTTTAGCTCCTAACGCCTCCTTAAGGAGGAGTGATTATAAATTAATTTAAAGCGTTTGATTCTATAATGGAAGACTATAATACAAGGATTTATTTTTATTAGGCTTAAATTCAGGGTCTAATACCATTACATGTAATATGATCCAATTAGTAACGCCGGCATTTCTAAAAGGATTTAGGATTTGGATAAAAATGGAGATAAAAATAAAAATTAGGCAACGAAATCAGATTACCATCTAATTGAGCCATACAATTATTATCTTCATCTTCATTATGAGCCATAAATTTACAATGACTTTGCGAAATGAAATGAGACGTAATGCATACGAAAATAAAAATACTCACGCATCATTTTAATCACTTTAACCGTAAATCCGTAATGCTCTCGTTTCTCATGACCGTTAAACACGACCATTTATTTTCTGCTCGGTCAAGATGATCCACTAATTAATTACTAATACATTATTAATCTATTATGCATGTTTCCTTTTTATATGATAAAAAAGTAAATAACGCCAAGTAAAATTCCAATAATTGTCATTAATAACAGTTAACGAATGTAATGAATAACACTTTACATTAAACATTCGATATAAATATTCATAATAAACACAACAAATATAAAGGATTAGCTATATCGCAGTCGATTATAGAAACTCTATGTACATAATGCCTATTATTGATTGTATATTATATGCGCACCTTATTAATAATTTCAAATAACAAATATATTAGCATAATTCGTAAAACAACAACATTTGGATAATACACATACACATGCACACATGCATACATTATGCATCGAGTATGTCACACTGATAAAATCACAAAGCGCAAGATATAACGATACGGCGGACTCTACTTGAAGATTATTTTTCCAAAAAAAAATACACACATATATACATACGTATTGTACATATGTATACACGTATGTACCGGCTATTCCCACATCGCGTTTCCACAAAGCGCGTCCTTGTTTCATACCGAATCGTGTCTCCGGCTGCACTTTTCCCGGAGCGCAGTTGAGACAAATTGAACATTAATAATTTCCTAAGTGGCATGCAGAAGAAAAATTATCGTCATGTCATCGCGCTGAAGAAATATGAGCAGGCTGCAATTATCTAAATATAGTGCACGACATCGACCTCGATAGCAAGCGGGACGATGGAGGAATAAGGGTACATAAGGGGTGAAAGGTACGGTGAGGGGAAACGTTTGCGCGTTTCTCGCAGGTGTCATCATCATTGCTGAAGCGCATCATTCCGAGTCAGGTGACTGCGTTGCACATGTGTCGACACATCGACAACTGCCACAGTCATTACAAGATAAGTGTCTCGTTCTGTCGCTATCGATCGTGGCCGTCCAACGCGCGCGCGTTGCGTTTCTCGTTATGGGAAGCGGCCGACAAATAGGCGGCCATTAGAGCGCTCTTCCCTCGCGCGCATTTCCACGCGCGCGCGCCTCGAGCTTTCAGGCGTATTACTCTCCTTAACGCGGCCGATCGTACGCGTAATTACATACGATCTTGCACATGGAATACCGGCAAATATGCGCCCGCAACGGCAACATTTGGACGTCTCGGCGGGCTTGACGAAATAACGATTTCGCGCGATATCGAGTTTACGACGCCACGTTCATTTTTATCGAGCCGCAGGACGTCGGTCGCTTTATGCTCGATATCATTTTCGCATATCCTGCGATGACATCGTTTCTTCATCTTTCTCCCATAAACAGGCATCGTTGTCTGATTGCCACGCCTATCCTTGCTCAATTAACATCGAGATTCGTCGCATAACTGGTTTTAGTTTGATCGATGCGACCGCTATGGAGGCTGCGGCGTGTCCGCTCGGATAATTACGTGTGATATTAGCTGTAACTTTTCTGAACTTGTGTTAGACGCGACAGTCGTTCAATTTGTAGCCCGCTACGGCTAACTTGACATTTCGACATTTCGTGTGTGTGTGTGTGTATATATATAAGCGAGCGCGATTACTTCCCTTTCATCTTGCGCGGTTTCCTAGTCTCTTATCTCCGGTGACCAGAGCGTACCGTTAGACGGCGGAGGAAACGATTAGCGGCAAACTTTCGGCTTAAAGCAATATTCGGGAAATCGCAAAAATCTCAGCCATTAAGGAGTTTCGCGAGCCAAGTTCCTCCTTCGAGAGCCGTCGACTTTCGAAATCCGCCGAGGAACCGAGAACGTGGCGAAGGATACGGCACAGCCGTTCGATGGGAATCCTTTGTTCGCGTGCAGATCGGTGCATATGGATGTGCGTAAAACGCCGATTTAGTTTTAAAACCCGGATAGAGCGAATCTACGTTAAAGAGCATTATGCAAGCTGCAAATAACTCCTCATAGACCAGAGTGTTGCCTATTCGAGCATCTTCGACGCTTCTGCCGGGCGCTATCGCGTTTATTTTCCAATTTAGGTCAATTTGCGGCATGCATCGATGTCTGCAACGGCATATATATATATATATATATATATATATATATATATATATATATTGATATGACGTGTTATTCGTAGCTTGCATTATCTCGCGCTCGGCGCGCGCTCTTCCTTCTCACGGTGGCATCGCAGTTTTGAAAAATTGCCGTCATGATCCGACGTGACGTGTAACTTCTCAATTTAACGCATGGAGTCCGTCGCGGTTGACTCTCGTTTATAACGAGGTAAAATTCTATCTTCTACGCCGAGTTTTATCTCGCCAGTTTTCGCGCGTATCGCGTTAATGGGGAAACACGACGCGATAAATCCGCCTAGACAGCAATAGACCGAGCAATAACGATCGCGATTACTCCGAGACGTTTAGGGGCGGATTATTGGCCCATTGGCTCGTGTCATCCAGCGGTTTTATTAATAATGCGAGGTATCGCACAGATATCACGCCATCCGCGATAACGGGACGAGAAATGGTGCCGTTTTACGTCCTTCTCGTTATTTCGCATCCTTCTCGTAAAATGGTTGCGTTGTTTCCTACTAATTAGGCAAACCGATGCGTCACTCGAACGACTTGAATAGCGTTCCGGCTAACGTAACGTCGCGCGATTATTATAGCGCAATTCTCGATGTAATAAATAATGCACAGCGCTAGTCAAGCTAATTACCAATTTTCTCTGTCATTTTCCCCGGCTAATGGCGCGGCACTTTCAACAGCGTCGTTGTTTTAGCGCGGTTTTAGTCCGCGCTGTTTTATGACTTAACGACAACCAGACACGCCAAAGCACCAACGGGGTGAATGCTCCCCGATTTATCGCACGTGGAATTCGCGCGGCATTTCGCGCTTAATTAAATCTCGCGAGGAAGCAAACTCGCGACAAGAGTGCACGCACGCGTGGACGAGAAAAGACGAGGAAAAAAGAAAATCTGAGAAATCCGACGACCGATTAGAATTCGATGAGGGGGACGGACGTATCCCGGGGATGCATTTTCGAATTATCGCTACTCGCGAGTTTTCTCAGTACGGGCTTTCCCATTCGCGCTCCGCCGAGGAGCAGTACGTCTACGTAAGCGTCAGCGTCCGCATAACAGCCATGTCGCCCTTATATGCAAACCTCGTCCGCATCCACGCACGTGTGTGTGTCATATATACTATATATATGTACACATATGTGAGAATATATAAACGAAGATGCATCTACATCCGTACGTATTCACGGGGAGCGTTTTCCCGTCGCAAATCTCGCCGTGAAATCATAATGCAGAAAATGCACCGGGCGGATTACGATCTTATTTGTCGTGCGCGAAAGCAGTTCGTGAGTTTGAAAGAAGGGTTTCCCGTAAACCTACGAAATTACCGTCTACGGCTGTGTTCGGTGCTCTGTCGCCTGAGATAAGAATGAAGTGACGAGCGGGAATAGAAGATGCGCATTCTCGCTGGATGCATGCCCCTCTCTGTCATGCTTTGTTTCTCTCTGTCGTGCATTCCCGTGATGATTAGAGATGAAGATTTAGGCATCACCAGTGTATCGCGAAGCTCGAGTAATCGACAAAACACAACTTTTTATGCTTGAGAGTGAGAGCGAGCACTGTGCGCAACTTTCACATTGTAGCTTTAAATTGCATCGATACGAAACTTAATCCACTAAATCGTTTAATTCTCCAACTTGGTCCGTTCGTTTCGCTAGAATGTTACGCTGAAGGCCGAATGCCTTCTCTGACATGGTTCTAGACAGAGACTCTAGAAACGATATTTGTAAATTTCCTAAGATCCGACGAAATTTTATAACATTCCATGATTAACATACGAAAGAAAAAGTTTAAGAAGTCATTAAGAGGTCAAGTAAAACATTCGATTACGTAGCATAATAACATGCTACATTAAATTTATCGCCATCACGACGGAACATTTCGGCCGAATGGCCAAAGTTAGGCCATTCAATCTTGCTGCATCAGCAGACATTGTCGTGTCTGGATAAGATTCGGAATCGCGAGTCTAATTCGCGAGAAGCGGCTCTAATATTTTCCCTGGAAATACAAAATACGTGACGTCATCGCGACCGTCAAAGGGCCAAGGTGCTTTCATTCGGTAGAGAAACGAAAACGAAGGCGTCGGCAATATCGCTCCTAAGGGCGCCGTCTAGATCGGGAGTTTATTGCCGCACCGAAAATCTCGAGGCGGCAATCTCGAGATCGGTGCCCTTTATCACGTGAGCTTTTTGACAAGCTCCCGCAGAAAAGCACTTCGTTTTAGCTGGTGGCGTGGCTCGCGGCGAAAACGTGACGTGAATTCGCGAGCGAGCGAGGACGCTCGCTCGTCCCGCTCGTGTTTGCCAATTAAGACGGGAGTCGGTAATTGGCGGCTCATCGATTGATTACGCGGCAACCGAATTAAACAAAGGGTCGCGTCCCTTTGCGCGCCCATATATACAGGCATGTTTGCGCACTGCTAGTCATCGACGTCGAAATCTGCGCCGCGCAGATTACCAGTTGATGGCGTATTGACGAGGAAAGATCTCGATGAGGGAAGAATCTCTAATGAAGCGTTTATATCGATGCATATATATCGCGAGCGCATTTATAGCTCTTGGCCAAGAGATCGTACGATATGCGGCAAATTTCTCCTTTCTGTACACATGCTAATGCACGTTAATAATTGCTATTTGCCTTTGCTTCTTACTATTTCTCGCAAGTATAATTGAACCGATCAGAGGAGAACGCGAGTTATCTCTATAGGAATACCTTCGGGAAATTATTTTTCAGGAAGCGCCAATGTGCCGTTATTATATTACGTCAGACTGGAAATTTCTTTTTTGAGATAATAAATCACCGGCCCTTTAGAGTCCACAAGTCTGCGTATAAATTCTGAGCTCCCCAAGTTGTGGCTTCGCGAGGCCACGCTGTAAAACCATCCTATCGAGAGAGAGACACGACGCGATTAAATTATGTCGCGCTATGGATTTGCGGTGTCGATCAATCGCTAAGGTTTATTTTTATAAATATTTACTTTATACGTTTAAATTTGTAAAGCTAATATTGATAAATAATCGCATGATAATTTAGAAATGTCCATCGATCTTATTGATTTTGCGGCCACTTTATCTCGCATAATTATCGATAATTATCAAGCATGATATGACAAATGGTATTCCCATATATCGTAGATCATTCTTATGACTCGTTCGACTAATGACAGATGCAAAAAATATGGGACAAACGTGATTTATGAGCGCTATTATAACGGGAAACTAGTACTACACATATGCGGTATTAACGCCGGATAGGAATTCAAATCTTTGTGAGATCATTTTTCTGCTTGTCATCCCTTATTAGCCTATAAATCCACGGCGGGAGATTTATGAGTCATGTGCTCATTAGGCGAAAATAAAAGCAATTTACGCAACAATCGTGAATAAATGATGAAAAATTTCCACGTTCCAGACACCAAGTGTCGCGTGTTCCAAGTGACACCAGCAAGCCATGCCTCGACTTTCATATTTTATCATCCATCCATCGCTACGCGTTATGCTATCGACTGCGAACAGACTGCGTCCGTCAACAGCGTGTCATTATCCGCGAATAAAACATCCGCTTGCGAATGAGTATCACGTAAAGGCACCTAGTACGAACAGACTACTGCCGTCTCTCCCTATAACATACTTTCTCGATACTGAATCTCGATCTCCCCGAGATCGTCGATATCCCCGAGAAAGATGCATCATGGCACACGTGCGCTTGGCACGTCGACAATAAGCGCGAGCACACACGCGAACTTGTCCCGGTGTCAAGCGCAGGGTTCCTTCGCTATAACCGCGCACCACGCGGCCATCGTGACCCCATGGAGGACAGCGAACTCCCGGATGACGCGATGAGGGACTCGCGTTCTCTCTCGTTGACGCGTAAGAGTCGGATCGCGCATCCGATAGAAAGTAGGACAGCTGGAATGCGCACGCGGTCTCGCTCTTAGCGTTCATACTCGTCCGCAGTTGTTGCGGGGTAGTTTAACACGTTTAGATGAGGGTGGAAGCTACACGCGACCCGCTTGTTTCCGTTTAGTGCGCCTTGAGATGGAGCCCGCAGGTCGTGCACAACGTTGCACGTCAACGTTGAGCGGGCCGACGAAAGATCGTTTGTCCTCGTGAAAAGATGATGCAGCGAAGATTTATCCCCGCGCGTCATCGCGGACATTTATTCTTCCATGAAAGCAAGCACAGTAGGTGCGTGCGCAGGGTGGGAGGGGGAAGGAAGGGAGGAGACACGCCGTATCGGCGCAGCTTAGGTTCCCCGGTGTAAATATTTCACGTTCGTGATAAATTATCGCGCCCGGGGCGCGTGTCACTTTGCGTTAGCTGCATGAGTGAGATCGGGAAAACGAATGACAAAGACGGGAATGATCGTGACATCCGGAAAACAAGTTCGTCTCTTGGAATCTATCTCGCGAGGAAGAATCTATTCTTTGAGAGTTCATTCCATTAGTAAATTGCATAAGATAGATAATAATTCACGAAGTCTAAAATTACGATTCCGCGATATATCGTCTTCGGGCGCTTGCCGTGAAAATGGTAGAAATTCGGCTACGGAAGCGCAGGCAGGGACAGCATGAGATTAAATCTCGACGAAGTAAAATTGACGATCCGTCATGCTCGTAATTGGTTTAAAAATGTAGCCATGGAGCAACTGTCAGGAATTTACGCGCGAGACATAAAGAGATTATGAACGCGAACTCCCCCAATCAGCTTTCCTGAGGAATTCGAGCTTATTATCTTACTTTAGCAAGGTGTGGCTATCCTCGATCCGCTTACATGCTTCACCCAATAATTGCCCGGATTCGGCTCAATTTTTCATCGAGAGTAGTCGATGGTAAATTGCCTTAAGCAAGACACACAGCCGTCTGGAGCCTGATATATCTCTGGTTTGTGGTAGTCGGTGTAAAAGATATTTCCTTTCATCGGGACATCTCGATGATTGAATCGCTAATTCTCAGCACGAAAATAAGACGCGATTTCCATATCGGATGGGAATTCAAAGCATCCGCTGTGACAAGATTAGCTTGGAATTTCATTTGGAAATACGATACCGTTTCCATCTGGGAATGCGGCGTCCTCGTCGGAGATACAAAGAGGATTGCAGGAGCACGGCGGGGGAATGTAGCAAACGAAAAAAAGAGGGCTCAAAGGGGGTTCGCGTTGGCTGACGAGACTAGGGAGATCGGAAGGCGGAACGCGGAAGCGAGAAAACAGGATAATGCACGGCGTTGGTTCCGTTAGGAATAAAAAGGCAGGTGAGGATCGCCGCCATCTTCGGCGAGGGAAACTTTCAGCGCGTCGATAGCCGGCAGATAAGAATGGAACGTCGGAATTTATGGCGTGGCAAGATAGCAACATCCACGGCTCTCGCATCCAGCGCCGAATCCGCCGGCGTATGACGCCGCGTACGGAAAGACGGAGGGTCGACGCGGGACTAGGACGACCCTGTTTACGAAAACATCACGCATTCTTTCCCCGCCGGCAAGACGCGCGGGATTATCCGCCTCCGCATCCGCGATTTATCGTTCTCGCCGCGCGCGCATGCGCGGACAACACTCGCCTTTCTTGGTTATTATTTCGCGGCGGTCCATTCTCGGCTGGCTGTTTCGCTTATGCAGCATCCGCGGACGGTTATTAAGACGCATCGTTGTTAGGGCAATTCCGGCAAGTCTTCGCGATCTATCGCGAACGCGTAGAGCGCGTGATGCAACGAGCTGAACGACCGGAATATAAAGTGGCTTGAACTGCCAGCGCTGTAAATAGCACCGCGATGCCGTTATTGCTACTTTCCTGCCATCATGCTGCTATTCGATCATGCTGGAATAGATGCGGGCGAGAGAGTTTCCATGTCAGCCGAATCGACGGTCGTGTCGTGCAAAGTCGCGGTCGCGATTAGAATCGCGCCTAGAACGCGATGATAACTCGTGATATTCCGAAAAACGGGAATCGGGTATGGATTGTACATCATAATGGAGATTCCATGCTTTCGGATGTCTTTCATCTCGCTCCTGCGTAATTATAATTTCGGTAATCTCGATAAAAGCGTGCGTTACATCGATCGATGACCTCGTGATACATGAAGATTTGTCAAACGAGATGAGTCGGGATTATCATATTGAATATAATTCTCCAAATGTACGTACGATGGAAGGGTGATATAATACACGAATTATTCGTCTCATTTGGCATACAGGATGCATCTGATGTTCAATATCCTGTCTCCGGTCGGTCCTGATGAACGGTGGTTCTTAATCGATTATTTGCGATATCGCATTTCGTATAAATTTAAATCACGTCGAAACCGACCGCGGCAGGAAACACCGCCGCCGGAATATTCGTTATCATTATCAGATCGCATCACGACATTTTACCATTCCTACCGCGCGTGTACGCTATCTAGCGTCCACGTACGTCGTATTTAACGACTGCCGTATGAATTACGAAATATTTTCGGTCATATTGCCGCTACCAACCGGCAGTACCGCTGCAATTTGCTCGGCATACCAAGTATTCGTGAAACGGTTGAACGGCGAGAAATTTATCGCGTTGCTTTTCGCGCGCAAAGCCGTGAAAAGAGCGCGAGTACGTGCGTTAAACTACGAAGAGAAAGAGAGAAAAGACGCGGGAAACATATTATGCTTTTGTACCGGAAACATCTGTGCTGGTCTTGCGCGATACACAGCGAAGCGGAATTTATCCACGATCGATCGCGTTATCGAAACTAGAATTGCAATCATGACTTACATCGGCGACAAAAATTGATTATCGAGATAATGATCGATGCTTTCGCGTCCTTCGGATATTCGGATATATCGCGGACCTCACATATCGATGAAATGTCAAACGGATTTCGCAATGATAACGTGTATTAATGTTTGCGATCAAAGCTGTAAAGATTGTACTTGTTCATATTATTGGGTCAAACATATTGATGGAACTGTAGCTCTAATTACGTTGCGTTATACGAGATATTTGCGATAGGAGCAAAACGACATTTGCGTCAAAAAATTATTGCCAGAAATTATTATCAAAGAGAGAGAGAGAGAGAGAGAGAGAGAGAGAGAGAGAGAGAAAGACCTTGTGAAAGAACGAATAATGCTTTATCAAAGTGAC
The DNA here is from genome assembly GCA_020341155.1 of Eciton burchellii. NCBI lineage: Eukaryota > Metazoa > Arthropoda > Insecta > Hymenoptera > Formicidae > Eciton > Eciton burchellii. The sequence continues at coordinate 3,293,421 of JAHMML010000009.1, forward strand.
AGTCGCGTTGATTTAAATTAATGATTACATTGTTGTAATTGTTGAATGTAACAAAGTCGTACTACGTGATTTCGGTCCTCGTTGCAGAAATTTTTGGGAAAAATCCGCGCTTGATACGTATACGCACCAAACGAACCATTTATATAATGATGTAACGATATTGTATAATAATATGATGATATTATTACGGCGCCGTATCACGTTAAAAATTCTATCCAACAAATCGCACTCGCAATTATTATTGCAAATGCAAAACACGTAATAGAGACTCTTTAGACTCGCGTGCGAGAGAGAGAGAGAGAGAGAGACCATATTATGGTGTCAAACCAATATTTTCTACGTGTTTGAACAAGAAGATGCACATCTGTGATTGCAAAGTCATTTGCAAATTCGTACACGCCTCACGCCATAAAGAAGACATAACATGCAGGCGATATCGCAATATCGAGACTGCCGTATTATTGGAAAAACAAGAGCATTAAATGGAAATTATGACAATCGCACGGTGCATGGAGCTTTGTGAGAAAGCGTTTTGTTATCGGTGATGCCAGCGGTAATGTTTGTTTAAAAACATTTCGATATTTCCAAACGAAATAGGAACGCGATCGTTCCAGAGTTTAATACGCAATTAATGATATATATTGCAAATATATGCTGCTCACTTGGGCACATTTTATTTTCATGTACACTTCTCCTTTCCGATATTAAAATATCGTCTTAAATGAAAACCTGCGGCTTAATTGAAGATAACATGAGAGACGTAATACTTGAAAACGTCGGAAGCGCATCTAGAATTGCAGCATTGTCTCGCGGCGCAAGTATCCGCCGTTTAAGGAAATGAATTCGAGAATAATAAGATGAAAAACGAGCAGCTTAAGGTAAAGTTGAGCTCAAGAGACTTGTCAGATGAAATATCCGCGTGTACATGCACAGCGATCGTAAATTTCGTCTCTTCTGGATGAAAATTATCAAAATGAAAATCAAGACCGCGTAGCACTTCCTTCTACTATTCGTGAATAAAAAATAAATTCGAGCCATTAGCGAAAGCGATGTTATCTCAGAAAGCATCATTAAATACATGATATCAACCAAATATCCGAATAGCAGAAACTTCTGAATCGTAAAGTGGAATCGTCGGTATATCCGTCAGCGAATACGCGATTGCAGCTTGTACAAAGAACCTAACGCGCATGTTGTGCATGCATACATACACGTGCAACACACAGATACACACACACACACGAGTACACGCGGTACTCTGTATGCGTCTCGTCGCTAGCGTCCAATAGCCGTTAGCCGTCATCTGTTAAGAGCGCGTAAAGGAGCCGCAGAAACGAGCGATTTATCACCGCAGTCGTCCGTAACGAGGCCGACCGATATGCTAATAGAATGATAAGTTAAGGGAACATATCCCGTGCATGCACACGTCTAGCTAGCTATCCGGCTAGCTTGGCCACAACCGCCATCCGGTGCCCTCTTTAACGAGCGAAAGAGATACGTCGCGTGGCGCACCGCTACGTAATCCGCTAATGTCCGAGCAGTGTGTACCGTACGAATAGATAATTCACGCACGCGAGCGCACGAGATCGCGTGCATCGGCCGCCGCTAATGACATCAATCACTTGTTACAACCAATCAGCCGTACGTTTCGTTATCCCGATGCACCGCGTCGCGTCGCAGCGTGTCGCGGCGTTAGCAGCGCGCTAAATAAATCGCGCTTAATGCCCGCCCGCGTTCTCGAGATTGCGCCGACAGGAAATTACATCTCGCGGCGGTTCGTTCGATCAAACAAAAAAACGCGGCGGATTCCCGGCCGCTCCCGCGAGCTGCACCACGCGATTCCGCTCGTCCGCGTCGTCATTTCCGCGCGCGCTCTCGAAAGCATTTCTTGCTTTTTAAGCATTTCTATGCCGCGGCACGAGCCGGCTGCTTGCTTTCTTGTCTCTCGTCGATGCGCGCAAACGGCACGCGAGCACTGTGCGCACGGTTCCCCCCTTTGATCGGGTAATTTCTGGATAAATATAGAATCGCTTGTCGGCAAAAGCGATCAGCAAACAGGGGAGCGGTTTCTACGCTTGGTGGAACCACCGCACTAACCGGAAGCGCTTTAATGAGGAATACTTTCGTCGTTCGATGTCGTTCGGTGCACGATAGTGTGCGTTCCATTTTGTGTAGGCATTGTGATAGCCCGATATTTATTTCCCTCGCAGTCCCATCGGATTTCGTTCGATCGCTTTTGGCGAAAGCTCCGCGACCAGCTGCGCGGCCCTTTGTCAACGCGCATGATGATCAGCGCTTTCGATAGTCGCTGCTTTTTCATTTGGTCCGCGCTGCAAGCGTTCGCGTTCTCCGATACGTATATCGTACGGACGCAAGAACAACGGCAAGATACGGATCCGGGAAATGAATACCGGATTGGAGACGAAGAGTGTAATGGATAAAGAAATACGATGTCCTTTCCGCGAAAGCGGATAAAAGCGGCGCGACGGGACGGAAAATATGGTCTGACGGCTACAAGAGAGGAAGGAACGTTAATATCGCCGGAGTTCCGCTCGGTATTTGTATCACTTACTATTTGCATTGAACACCCGGTATAAAGGGCGTCTCGGGAGCATTCCGAGCGATCCGACGTGATTAAAAAGTCGGGAGTCTCCTCCGAAGTCGGAGCATCGGACCTCGCGGATTCTGAATAATTCAATAAACGCGTGTTAATTCGCATGGCGCGGCTACTCCCGCGGGAATGCGCGAGGTCTACCGAGACACAACGAAATTTTAAATTATTAATCCGCGTGGACCGACTCCAAGTATTCATGGAATACTTTAAAGCACGAACGTGTTCGGACACACGTATATCGCGTTTCTCGCGTTGCGAGAATTCGTGAAACATCGCAAGCCGCGGATGAATTAGCGATCTACAATTACACTCCAACAATTCAAGTCGAGATTATACTTTCCTCGCCTCGCGCGTGTATGTTTATCAGATCATGAAATATATTGCATGATAACAGAATGTACATCGATTAACGTCGGTTGACTTTGAAATCGCAATCGACAATATCGAACTCATGATTTCATGGACACGTGAACATTATATCTTGTAAGGATCCATTCGAGAAATTACATTCCGATGATTTATGTCTGCACGAATTGATTTTACCAAGGGAATCTCGGATCGAGTATATTACCGAGCCACAAAAGAATATTAGGCTGGCAGCGAGGCAGAAATAATTATAAGGCAATCATTTATAGACTCAGATTACGACTCAGCCGATCGATCACTGAATTTGTTTCAATTAATTTATATTCGCCAACTTCAATTCATTGCGATGATTAACTGGCGTTTCGAACGACATGCGCTGATTCACGCGCAATGAATCATTTATATCAAAGTATAGAGGCGATGGGATTATCGCAGGGATTCTCGAATATATTAATATCAGAGGAGAGCATTCCTCGATTGCGAATTATATCGCGCGCAGACCAATGACATCGACATCCGCGTTCACAGTCGGCAGTCTTACAGTCGGAGATCCGACCGGAACGCCAGCGTTAATACCTCTTCACTGTTCGTGATGATTTGCGTGATTGATACAGCGAGAACGCTGGTCGTTTGATTCGACGCATTCGTATCATTCTGCGCGGAAATGCCGGGCGAAATGAGTTTCCACGAGATTCACGATTGTCCTTGCGTTCACGCACGCACATTGCGACTATTAACAGCTGACAGACAGAATTATGACTCTTGGTTGTTAATCGCTGGTTGTCTCGCTGTACGGTTACAATTTATTTCGTCGTTCTAGTTTGCTATTCGCAAATCGATCTTTCGTTTGATCGCACAAGTCCCGCTTCGCATATGGCCAAGGATAAGAATCACGCGTTATCACTAGAACATGCGAAATAAATAAAGCGACGCAACGATTATTAGTGACATTATGTTTATTTACGCTATCGTTACTTCTCTTATATATATATATATATATATATATATATATATATATATATACACATATAACGAACTTTGCTGTATGAACTGCAAATTTCACTGCAAAGAGACACGATTCCAGACTTGTTGAAAGCGCGAATGCTTGGAATATGGATATCTCTAATGTCCTTGCTTAACAAAGCTCGTTTCTCTTTTTTAAAAAAATCAAGAAGCGCAGAAAATATGCTTCAGTCGAAAATATGCTTCAGTACATCAACGTGCAATTACGGCGTGCTTCTTTTATTGCCTTCTTCTATCTCGTTTATTGGGCTTCGGAAAAAAGGACATTTTTGCGGTCAATCGTACATCGGGCATTCGAATCATCGGCCAACATCGCATGTAAAGATGGCCGTTAAAGACGGAATGTTACCATAAATACGTGTCCTGGAAAGTTTACACGTTGTATCCGCGAAAATACAATGCCAGACACGGTTTTAATATCTCCACGGTGCGCGCATAATTATTCGCAATATTCGTCGTTCGACTGATTCACACTCGCATTCAGCTCCCGAAATTCGGAGTAGAACAAATTGCGACAAAGTTCGCGATTACCGGACATTAATTCGCGCGCAATCGCGCGCTACGCCGTTACACGTTCGCTGCGAAACTACGTAAAACTTTTAATTGTTAATCGCGTAAACTCCGTCCCGGTCGCGTAAGAACTTGGCGTAAACAGCGTGATAAAATTCGACACGTGCGTCGATTGTACGAAAGTCACTTGCTCCTCGCTATCGAATATTAATATATTATAAAAAAACATGGTATTATTAGTATCAATATAATCAATATAAATATGTATAACAACGTACGATATTCAACGAACATAGATTAATGATAAATATAATTTAACCAATTTCTGAAATATATATACGATTGCCCCGCAGTGCTACGTGAACATACGCATGTAATAATTATATGTAACAAAGTAATGAAGAATATTAAATTCCGCATAATTTTTATTCATAATTTATTTCCGTTATATTCGTTCACGATCAAACGATGGGTGAAATCTCTAAATTTCGTTTATAAAAGCAACGATATTTACGCAGACAACATTTCCACAAGGAAAGATAGTCACAGAAAATATTGGCTTCGTTTCGTTCGTTCGTTTCGCGATCCGAAAATGAACGGAAACGGGATAAATGAAATATGAAAAATGATTAACATCGTATCGCACATCTCTGGAAATTTATACCAGGCAATAAATAAATGAAGGAATGAAAACGCTTTAAGGGAATATCGAGCCATCCGGCGGTTCCACGTTTTTCCATGATCATATTTATCCCTCTTTTCCTTTTCTTACGAATATTCCAAGATATGCGCTTCTTGCGAGGAGGAGTCTTCTTTCCGTCTCGTTTTTCGCATTTAAAGTTTTATTTCAGTTTTCACGCAAGTTTTTACGAAAGCCTCGTATGGAAAATACGAGCTACCCTGAAATCCATCGGATACCGGAAGAACCGCGATTCCCGCCATTCGGCGGGAGCTCCGTATCGGTACGGATAAATTTGTACGAAACTCGAAGCCAGGAACGCGCGTTGGCTCGTACACGACTCGTTGCTCCAAAACAGAGTAGCGGGTGTTGCGCGAGTGGCGAAACTTTGAATTGTTAATTAGCCCCGTACTGCCTTGAGTTTTGACCCCCTCAGCCTCGGAAGAGACGCGTAATGCGTGTTTAATGTACCTTATATGTCTTTTATACGCTCATTAAAATGCATCTGTGCGGTTATCTGACGCGCTATCTTCTGACTTGTTACTTTAGGAGTACTTTGCTTCAGCGACTGCCGATTCAACGACTGCGCGATCATATACGACGTATGTTACGGAATGAGCAATATCTTGCGCCAGATGAGAATCAATCATAAGGATCGATTTATGTAAAATGCAACGTTGATCGCGAAATCGCAAATTAAATGAACGAACAACACGAGCGCGTCCTATGCGCGTCTATTCTCGATTATATGCACACGAACGTTCTTTATCACGTTAAATGTAATATGCTTCAATAATGTTCACGTGGAACATTTTTGTTGATCGTAACACGATGTGGTGACATACATTTGCGCAAATGATCAACCACGAAAATAGGACAACCAAAGCGAAAAGATAGTGCTTTTATATAATGCACCATTTACTTTCTTGAGATTTCCAAGCTCGAGAGACACGTTACTGTTGATAAAGCGGACATGAATAATTGCGTCATCGCAAATGTATTTCAAATTATTCTGAAATTTGTCTAAAGTCGCTTATGAACACTCGCTAGAGCGGAGATTGATCGATCCGATGCAAATTTGATCGCTAGAAAGTCGAAAATACAACGCGCTACGGATAAAGAACCAAGCAGCGTTCTGGATTTACGTTCGCTCGTCCTTTCGAGTTTAAGCATTCGGCTCGCTCGCCGGTCGATAATCGTTCGCGACTCGCTGGTCGATGATCGCTCGCCGTGCTCGTAGCGGTGAATCTGATGATCGGAACACGAATTTTGCGGCACGAGCGAGCTAGCCAGAAATTTTTCCGCACGTCGCGACAAAAATCGAATCCGCGTTAATGCTGCATCGCGTGCCGCGCCAAGCCATCCCGAAGAATGAAACGGGACTTGTTTGAGCCGCGGATCAAACAAGTGACCGCGTTTTTCGCCGACCGAATCGACGAGAGGCGCCAGTCGTCGTTGACAGTTCTGATCCCGCGCTGTCGATCGAACTTTCAATCTGCGACGATCGCAACTGGGACAGTTTGCGTCGTTTGACTTGGCCGCGATCTTCGCGACTAATAAATCAATTAGCGGAGCGGTCCAGGCCGACAAACGCAAACATTTGCACGGTTAGGGAGTTGCTAATTAATTACATTCGCATACCGAATCGAAACTCCCAATCGCTGATAAAAATCAAGTCAGGATATTACAAGCTGCATCTGCATGACGACCAGAGTAATTCCGTGTATATCTGTATGCGCGTTTCAGACAAATATGCGTCTAGGAGATCGATTAAACGTGTTCCGCGGTGAGAATGAACGCAGCTATCGCGGTGCAACGCGACAGCAAATATTCCCTCCCTAATTCACATCGTCAGCCTGATTCGTGTATGCACAAATCTCGAGCTAAAGGGAGAGATCATAACGTTGCTAGGGACATTCGTTTGCCCCGTGATCGAGGATTGTTTAATTAGCCACGACGCGCGATCGCATCGAGAAATAACGGCGCTCCGTGATTTTTTCGGCCGCGTCGGAACCGAATTGGGAGATTGCGTTTTATTAACGACGGCGATGTACGATCGCGACGACCTCGAGATACATATCACCTCTCGTCGGCGATAGCTATTGTCGTATTGAATCGTTTATCAAACCAGGGAAGATTCCGTGATGGGAAGTCGCATTAAGAGAAAATATCGCGCGATGAACGGCGGATCGATGCCGCGCCGGACAGATGGGCGGCCGTTTGATTCGACTGTATACATATTCGCTTAATTATAGCTGTATAATTTCAAGACCCGATAATTATCGCGATTCAATCCCGCCAATTATTCACGGATTATTCCCTGGATACGCCGTTCCTCTTTTTTTATCACGGCGGCGGTTAAGCGCGCAAACGCGCTCGAACGGACTAGCCGGACGTTAATTCGTTCGTTAATTTCATAAAGTTTTGAGGAAGCGATAGAGCGAATAATCGAAAGTAATGCCATTTGCAAGTGTAATTTATTACTCTGACAATGCAGAGTCGTCGGTGCGTAATGCTCTTTCGCGTTTCGTGTCGCGCTCATGGCTCACGGCAAGCGCGTCCATCGCTCCGCCGCATGTCTGGCGCCGGATAATCTATTGCTGATTAAATGTTACGCGTAAACGTTACTAGCGTCAATTAATTCACTAGGATATCGCTCGTTTCGTCCGCCACGGCGGATATACTCGCCGTGCCGTTTTAACGAGCACCCCCATTTTTCAGACGCGATGAGTTTCACGGACACGCGCGGACGCGCGTGTGTGTCGGCATCAATGAAACGTGAACTCGGGTTCTTATAAAGGATCGATCGTTCTCGAGGATGAAACGCGATTCTATCGCATCGCCCGAGTCTGCCAACAGTTTCAAATAATCATCGCGCTTCAATCACCGGCTCTTGCGGCGAAACCGCACGCGAAACGTTCCTCCGTCGATTCTCTCTCTCTCTCTCTCTCTCTCTCTCTCTCTCTCTCTCTCTCTCTCTTCTTTTCGAGATGATTATACTTGCAATGGAGTCGTTCATTGTGACGCTGCGGCGTGCTTTTTGTCACTTTAGCTTCGCGGCTTTAATTCTGCCGTGCTACGTGTCTCATCGATCGCGTGCCAGCGACACGCAGGTCGCGCCGAAACGGATCGCCACGTTACATAATGACGCGCAATGCATCGTCCTGGAAACATCGCAGCGTGAGGATTAATCCGCACGTTTCACGAAATGGCTAAGAGGATATGTTCCTTAACGGGTCGCAACTTTTGCGCCAAATGCGCCGAGGCATTGATGAAACGCGAGAGACGAAGGTGTTCCTTCCACTGAACGGAGACGCAGTATCTCGTTTGATATCATTTTAATGCGCGCTGACTCGGGAATACGATAAACCATATGAACATTAAAGGCCAACGATAGAAAGTCGCTTTAACGGTAATATATAAAGCAAAAAGGAACGAAAGAGAGAGAGAGAGAGAGAGAGAGAGAGAGAGAGGAGAGTTCGTGGACTGTTAGTTGCATGCGAATATTAATTAATTATTGAATCGTGACTTACTAATCGAATCACCGCTATCCCATCGATCGTCCCGTTACTCCTAAATGCCTCTCAAACGCTGCAAAGTGCACCAAAATGCTGCGCAACACGACACTTACTCGCGAACCGCGACGCACTATTCTCTCGTCGGACCTTCCATTTACTCGAATCACTGTACGCGCGATCGCCGACGGAATCATCGGTCGATCACGATCACTGAACACGATTTATCGCACACGCGATTTATGCACTACGTATCAATGAGCGACGCTCGCCCCTTGTTTCGCCTGACGCATCCGTCATTTGCACTGCACAACGGATGCATAACGGATAACTTCATGACGGAACGATTAAAGGACGCGCGGGCAACTTCACGCCGGTCCGCCGCGTACCGTTTTCCCGATTCGGCTGAAATTCGGCGAATCCTCGTATCCTCCGATTGCCGGCGACCGATCGTTGCCTGATTAATCCACATAGGCACGTGTGGATTATTTTCTTCGTCGCACAAGTGCGATACGGCGAATAATACGAAACGCGAACACGTAACGTTACGCGCCTCTGTTCACGATCACCATTTTGTTCGATTATGTAGCGCGTACGGAGTCAGATACGAGACGAGGTAATCCGCGATCACTCAGTGACACTTTCTTTCCCGTTGAATTTCTCTCGTACGTTCGTGACATATAAATATAAACAAAAACACGAAGCGATCTCCGCTGCTTGCTCGAAACCGAGACGAGATCAAACTCGAGCAGCGGCGACTGGCACTGGAAGGTACTACGCGAATCAACAAAAAAATCTTTCGCTGTGAGATGGTGATCGAAGATCGAATAGGGATGAAGTTGTTAGCAATGAGATGAAATTACTTCAGCATTGTCCCGCTCGAGACGATCTTCCCGTATATCTAAAACCCCTCGTTCTTAAAACCGACTATTATTATCGTTATTAAAACCTACTACTATCGAAAGTACGATTAACGTGTTTCATTTCGATCGCGCAATAACCGTGCCGGTATTTCGTGCTTTAACGTTAAATAATGTAGAATTTACGATGAATAAATGATTTAGATATTTTGATATACGATGAGTAATACAATTTTGTTAATTGCATTGAGCTGCTTAATAACGAGATTATAACGAGAAATGTTAACAAAATTGTCACGACGAGGTTAACTATGCTCGGGAATGACAATCCTCGAGATACGTATTATGCAAATTGCGAATCATACAATTATACTATTATATTCATCTTTCTAGATCAAATGTTAAATAATGGCGATATTTTCTCATGATTCTTTTAAAGAACAAATCACGCGAAAAATCTCGCGACAAAAGAATCTTTACAAGTTTCGATTTACCGAACCAATCAATTAAATCTAGCCTTTATGGACAATTATTAATATCGAATACGCAATCGATACGTAGTTGAGAGCAATTTTATATCGATTGATATATATGATTTTCAAGCACTCTAATTTCGAACATTGGAAATATGCACTTATTCCATCGCGTTGATGCGCGTTTTCATTGTGACCTTAGTCGCGCCTCTGCTCCATGCCTATCCGTGATGTCGGCGAGATCGCTCCGCATTCTTCGCGTTCGTCTTGCGTCGCGAGCGAGTCTCCCGCGTAATTAAGCACGCGATTACGCGCACGTCGTCGTCGCAAGTGCGAAATTGAACAAGTACCGGGCGGAAATCGCGAGTATATCGAGATACGCGGCAATAAGTTTGCTCGTTGCTTGCACCGCATCGCGCGATGACGTCACGCCACACATACCGCATACCGGTGCGAAGTTGTCGCTATCGGATTGCGTCGCGCGAGATAGCAAGTGAAGATGTGCATCGAACGTTCGAAAAGTGCGGCTAAGCGTGCATTGCGAGCGGTGTAATAAGTGATAGAAAGTGATAAAAGTGATAAAGCGATACAAGTGATACGAGAGATAAAGTACATGAGACGAAATACATGCGCGCCGGTGAAACAAATGAACAATGAACACGTGAATGGTGCAAAATAAGTGCAATGGTTAAGTGCAACGAAGGATCAGTGTATTTGGATCGAGGTTAACCTCGATCGAGTTCCTCGATCGATCGAGCATTCGTGCGAACGAACGAGCGAGCAAGCGCGCAGCGGAAGAATCCAGCAAGCGGAGTTGGAGCAGATTCCGGAGCAGATTCCGGAGCGGAATGCATCGATCGGTAAGTAGACAATGCTTCATCGATCGCTCCAACCATTGTTGCATTATTCGCTTGCTTCTTCGTCTGATTCGTTGCGTGATTTTAATTCCGCGTCGCCGCAATGACCTCGCGCGGCATGAGAAGAGATAGCTGGCCCTCCGCTTTCTATCTTTTTCACGGAGGTGAAAATCTTTTTCGCTCGGATCGAATTTCAGGTCGTAACAAGTCGCCCTGCTGATTTTTCGCGGTCCTCGCCGTTCTGATGACGAGAGCACGAATGATGTAATCCAACGGACTCGTTTCGCATCGGGCGGGATGCTGCACTTTTTTTAACGATCACGCGATCCCTTCGTAAACGCGCTTTTGTTGCAACGCGACGAGCGAAGCTGTCGGCCACTGTCGATCACGCTTTAATCTCGCGCGTAAAATCGCAAGCGTCCATCGTCGTGGACATCGTCGACACGAGGTCTCGCTTCTCTCTCTCATAAATCGCGATTTCTAAATCTCAATTCATTAATTCCCGCACACGCGCATGCGGGATTTTCCTCCGACGGACACGTATCTTTATTTCTACTCCCAAGAAGCTTCTGCAGGTTCTAAGCTTTAACGCAAGCTTGTTAGAATCTGACGGGATCACAATCTCGTTAACGCGGACGTCCGCAGATATTTAATGCTTTCACTGCAGCGCGCTTGTAATAAAATGCGCTCGCTGTGAACGGAGCATGTCGTTGACGAGTCGATAGCAAAGTACGGAGTGCGTACTTCTAGTCTCTGAGTTTTGTAATTACATTTATCGCAGTAATCGGAATTTGTTAAGATAGCATGAACGATGAAATTTATTGCAGTAATTTATTGTATTATTTAATTGCAGGAATTTTTTAAGATAGCACAGTTTATACTAATATATTCTTAGAGACATTAGATTTTTAATGCACATAGGATATCCATTGTTACGGAATAGCAGAATTATTAAACATGTTTAAAGATAAAGATATAATTAATATTCTATGATATATTTTAACGATCGCGCACAAAGTAACATCGCGCTCTAAACGATTCTCGCTTTTTTTTCCTTGCTTGATACAAACGACGCGTCTTCATCAAACATGATCTTTTTTATTGCTAAATTATTCATGTAAATAAACGGGAAATGCCTTTCTACGAGACATTGTATATTGTTTCCGTTTAAATCGAAAGCTCATCGTTTACTTTGTCGTTTTCATTTATTACTTTCGCGTATATTTGTAATATTTATTTTATAAACTCCAAATGATATTTTGCAAATAGCAACTTTATTCCGGTTGAAGTCTGACGTAAACATGATTTCCAAACAGCCGTGAAATACCACAGAAGAAATACTTTTTATACCATTTTACGCTCTTATGAGTAGATTGGTCTGATTTCAAAATCATGTCAATTCTATCAACGGTTCCTATATTAAAATTACATATATATATAACCATAACATCGATTTTTGTATCGATAAGTTCTTACGTTAATCTGTTTTGCTTGTATCGGCAATATCTGTCGAATGGTCAACACGTCTCTTTCGTCGCATCGATAAATTACAGTCAGAGCGAAGAGATAAGAAAAACTTTAATTGTACGAATAAAAATCTTTATTTGTGAAAAGTTACATTTCTGAAAGATTTAGCTTGTTCAAATGACAATATTAACGTTAGTTACACATATTAACGTTAGTTGAGGTAATCTTTCGCGCACTTTTTCCGGAATTCTTCGAGGAAGAAATTAACACTTTCTTTTTCCCCCATAATTTTTTCATTCTACAGACAATTCCTTGCTGCCGCTTCGGATTGATCCTGGAGAATGATTATTTCTCGTTTCTTTATTTACGGAAAACACCCATTCATCGCGGTAGCCTCGCAAGAGCGTGCAAATCCGCGGACACAACAATTCGCAAACGAACCGTTTCCGTTTTCTTATCGCGGACGCGTCCATCAAACGACGCGGGGATTCCCCGGAACTCTCCGAATAACTCGCTCATACTCGCGAATAAAACCCGTTCGCAGGCCGTTGGTTAAATCCGATCGCTTATCTCGGCGCCGGGAATGCACCGCGAGCGTTCCGTCGTCAGCATGGCGCCGCGATGCGCCGTCGTGCTCGTTTTCGCGTTTCGCGAAATCGCGGCCGGCCAGCCGGCGAGCTACGAAACGAAATATCGGATTAGGTAGATAAAGGCAGCACGAACCGCAATGAGAGCCGCTCCACACGCGATGGAGGACGCGGGGGACCGTTGCGGATGCGATCCACGCCGGGAGATAAGAGCGAAATTTCGTTATGGCCGAGACGATGCCGTTCTTTTTATCGCACCTTCCGGCGGAGGAGGAAGGGGGCGGAGGGGAAGGAAGGAGCGACGACGCTACTCAAATTTGTCACTCTGCCGCGCGTATGAAAGCGATGATTGATTGGGTTGCTTGTTAGGTCGACCGAGTCGACGTATTCACGAGCTGCCACTGTTTGAAGTCGTGCCGCAGCTTCTTGATAAATAGGCGGGTCCGTAGCGTGAAATTATCTTGCCATGTCGCGGGTTTTATCCCGATGAATTTCCTGGGTCCCGCTCTTCTCGTTATCGCGGGATGATGGCAGATATGCGAGTAATTGGAATCGCGATGATGTTACAAAGATATCGCGTTGATGTTACGGATACGCGAATAATCGACGTTCCGATCGCGAATTCCGCGGTTAAATTCAAGTATATCGGTACACGTCCGGCGATACGGCCGGTGCTTACGATCGTGACGAAATCGTAATCAGTGAAATCAGTTTGTACAATTAGTAGATACAGTAGATACGTCGAAATCCGCGGCATTACCGACAAAGTTACGCGCATGCTAATTTCCAGCGTTCTGCAACGCTCGAAAACGAACGAACGGTCCGCAACGCCCGGCCCGCGATACGTAATAATCTCAGATGGACAGAAATGAACTTTTATTCTGCTATATCCGAATGCCGTCAAAGTTGACTCGGCCCATTAAAACGCGGTTCACGCACGCATATCACAAAGCTCCGCGAAGAACCGGTGCCGTCAATTTTTAACAACGCGAAATCACGACGCACTTTATTCCCAGGTCCGGCGTAAAAGCGGTTTTTTATTTTTTTTTCTTTTCCTTTTTTTCACAAAATCTGACGGGCACGGCGCGCATCCGTGAAAAACGAAAAATTTAACGGACCGGTTTTCACGGGAAGCGGAAATACACATGCCCCACAAAGGCTGCAGCGTTTTCGCGAGCGGTTCGGTCGACGCGTTTCGGTTCGCGCGAAACGACCAAACGATCCGTCGCGGATTATAAGTTAATTATTCCGATCGGCTCTCTCCCTTCCTCCCTCTCTCTCTCTCTCTCTCTCTCTCTCTCTCTCTCTTTATCATCCATTGTCGGCGATCCGCCGACGACTCTCCGTCAACGTCACGACGAGCACCGACTACGCGCGGTGTCGCGTCACGTCGAATTACATCATCGAGCATATCGTTTTTCGCGCTCTCTCGGCGCGTTTACCCGCATGAGGAATCGCGATTCCCCTCCCCGCCTACCGCGCTCCCGACACTCGGGGTACGTTGTTGGTGCGAAATCATGATCGACGGTGATCCTCGCTGCCGATCCCGCTCTTCCGTATCATCGATCATGGCGATTCCGGGTTAAAAGGAGCGTCTCGTTAAAAAGGCATATACCGTCGAAGCGAAGTCGCTCTATCGGGGAATTTGTCGGGGAGAATCGGTGCGAGTGGCGTGTCGGGGKTTTGATCGACGTTCCCTATCGACGTCCCTCGTGGCCTTCCTCCCCCTCTCTCTCTCTCTCGCTGTCTGAAGGGTGGAAGCATCCGGGACCAGCAAAGGGTCTTGGTGGTGCCGGTTTGTTAAAAGTATATAGCCGCTCCGCGAGGGTAATTGCGCCCGAATTGCGCGCGGCTCTCTTGTAAAGTCAGTAAAAATACCGTCATTCCGCTGACACTTTGCGAGATTTATACGAAACTCGCCCGGGAGAACGGGATGGGGTTACGCGGTGTGATTGCGTGTGAAATTATTCTCCCTACGAGGATCGTATCTTCCCCTCTCGCTTTCTGACTGGAACGGCCCGTCTGCCGTGACTGATCGCTGCCTGTGGTCCAGGCGAAAAGATCGTTGCGGCGTTGTTTGCACGAGCAATTTGTGGCTCCTTGCCGTTTTTCTTCCGATTTACTACCGCGTCGAGCTATGTTTGACGGCTGGCTACGCACGGAATTCTGCACGCGTTAAAGGCCGCTGCTGACGCTGGCAGACGTTTGCTCGCGCTGCGGCGGTTGCTGGTTTAGTGTTCTCTACGGAATTCTCAGCAGAAATGAATGCAACGCGCTTAAAGGGAACTCCCTTCGTCTGCCTCGTGAAGATATTTACTATGCATACTATGCTCGTGGTTTTGCGACTGTTATTACTCGTGCGCTTGCTCGCTTTAGAAAATTCAATTGACAAAAACGGATCAACGATATATAATATAATAATAGTCTGGAGAGTAATGATGATCTGAGTAATTTGAGCTTCTGTTATGGGTTTCTCGGAAGCCATTAATAAACGTGTCATTAATCAGCAATATAGAAGCTAAGCTATTTATTACACTTACGCAATTAATACGCGATTAAATTGAGATGCAGATATAAAGATTATTTTACTTGTCAGAAGAATGTAAAAGGGAGGACAACGCACGGATAAAATTATTGTGTCGTATTAAAAATAATTAATAAGCGAAATTTTCACAATCACTGTACAGTAGCTCGCATATTAGAACGTCCACCTTTTGATCTTGAGATAACGTAATACACGTAATTGAAAGTATCTGATCCCAGTTGACGTTGCCTTTCCGGAAACTATCGTTAAAAATTTGCGATTCGCACGCACGATAGTGCAGCTTTGTATCGGAAATGATATGATAGATGATAAAACGCTCGAATAAATGTGTAACAAGTAATTTTTTTGGCAGAACCACGAACGGTTAGCCGCATTAGCCACGTTTCAATACCGGTTTCCCGTCATGTCACGCGCTGGCTATCAATAGTGCGTCAAACGTGACACGATAACGGGCACGTAATGCTCCGTGAAAGTGGAAAAAAATGATTTCCCCATAGTTGATGCGAAAGGAGTTCCGCGGATTCATCCCTTTCGTAGTGATTTATCATTTGTTCCGCCATCATATTTCATTGAAACTCCATGTGTGCGTGCTACGCTCGCCTTTCCGTGCGTTTCGATGCACCACGTGCGGCATTTGTTTTCGAAAAATTGCACTCTAGGCAGTTATTTGAGAGACTGCTGAATGGAATTGATGGATAACGTTACGTCACGGCGTTCCATGAAGGTTCGGCAAACGAGTTAATTAAATTTGCTCGAAAATTCGATAATATGCGATTAATTTATACGTAACCTTGATAGTCTATAAATGGCGTATAAATATAGAGACCGATTTTTTCTGTCAGTGCGGACGGCAATTGCAGTGGAACGGTCGTGCGCTTGAATTAACGATTCATGCGCTCACATTCCGCGCTTCTCCATCTCGTAATCTCTCTATTCAGAGCTCCGACAATAAGGAACGCTTTCTCAGGGAACCGCTATTTCTAAAGAAACGGAAATTAATGCCGCGATAAGTTAAAAAGTAAGCAATGCATTATTCAGTTTTATTAAATACCAGCGAGAGAAAGGAGTCCCGTTTAATTCGACTCCATCTTTAATTGGATACCCTGCTTCTCTATCCTTGGTATTAATAACGCGATGTAACGCAACGTAAAAAAGATGAATTGGAGAGAGCAGAAGAGAGAGAGAGAGAGAGAGAGAGAGAGATCGTATTATAAAACATTACATAAAACTTTTAGCATTCAACTCTCGATATTCCGCGTTCCGCGTTCGTGGTATTGTATCGCGTGCGTGTGCACATGTCGACTCCATGGGCACTGATGATGTCGTGGCCGAATGGATTTGAAACGATCAGTCAGTTTAGAATGACGAAACTGCTATCAATCAATAACGAGTAATCCGATCCAGAGACATTTGTTTGTTGCCTGAAAGAATTAACAGGATGAGTCGAAAAAGGCAGCAGCTTGTTCAATCCGGAAATTCACCGCCACCTTTCCCAGCCGGTTTACAAGTCTGCCGCAAAGTTTGGTCGCTTGACATAGAGGAGAAATAAAGATCCACGGGATCGGCAATGATTCCGCCTCCGAAACTTCGTTGCTAGCTACGGGCGAGCGCTTGTTTCCGCTGATGCGAAAATGCGCCTCCGCTCGAGATGACCGTATCTGTAATGAAAATCAGTCGGTCGAACGTCGACCCCTGTCGGCGAATGCTTTCCGACGATGCCGCTTAAAACCGTCGGACGAATGGCGTAAAAAGAAGGAAAGCACTTGCGTGCGAGCGCGGTATTGATCTTACGCAACGCGCTACACGGCTCCGGCGCCGCTCCGGGCGCAACGACGCGCGGATTACGTGCACGCTCCGTTTTCCCATGACGTTTCGCGTGACACGTGTTTTTCGTGGTTTGCTTTTGGGCTCTCGGTCGAATCCAGCCGATGGCGGTGGAGAGCGAATTTAATTAAAATAAGTAACGACAGGGTTCTGCGGTGGACGGAGGGATTAGAATGTAACGCGCGGTGACGCGATATATTTTGTTTGGAATATGTCTCGAAGCCCCGCGTCGCGTTTATTCCTGCCGCGAGAAAATCCAAATCCGCGAGAATAATCCGGAACGTCCAAGCTTTCCGAATTTCTCATTCTCTTCTTTATCGTGGGCAAATGAAATCAGGCTTTCATCAAACATATTTCAGTATGCAAAGTTTTTCATTGAACGCAGTTATTCATTTTGCTTAATTATGATAAAATTATGCGCTGGACGCATCCAATCTATTGGAAGTTGCATAAGGCTGGAATTGATATCAAGCCTTATAAATTCTGTAATAACATCGACACGGTATATTCAGCCGCGCGTGCCTTCTAAAAGCAATATTTACCGATGCTATTTGGAAAATCGTATATCTCTAAGCGAATCTCGATTCGCGATACGCTATCATTTTTCGATATCGTCTCGTTGCGGAATGTAACGAAATTCGCTGCCGCGACGACGACTATTTCTACTGCTCGCATAAAATATCTTCGATAGCTTAGTCAATGATACTTTCACAGGCAGTTTTCCTTGTACGAGGTCGCCCGAATATCTCTCAACGTTTCATGAATCAGCTCGATATGATCAGTTCGATATGATTATCGAACATTTCCTTTGTGGCATAAATATATAACTGTTTTTCTTTAAAATATCAGATAAATATACGTACATGAGAAATGTGCGCAATTTGGAAAATGAGAAATATTCTACAGAAATTTTCATACGCATGTATGAAACGTGTATTTGTATTTGAACGAATATATCTCTCACGCGATGTGTCTCATGTTCGTATTATAATTTCTGTAAATAATGCAGAAATAACAGAATTTCTAACAAATTTATGCGTTTCTTAATCTGGAAATAATTGAGTTTTCTTCATTGTTAACTCGGAGCGAGAGAAAAATTAATCGCAAACCAGTTGCTTCTTAATGCAAATTTTCTTGAACGTTATTTAAGCTCGTAGATTTTATGATTTCTCTTCTTTTCTCCTCTCTTTTATCTGATGATTTATGAGATCATGCATTACTGGCGTGCAAAAACGCTAGCCACTTATTTTTCGAGATTTTAGACACTAATCCTTTGGCTGCATTACGAAACATATCGAGATTTTCCACTAGAATTGCATTGTCGGTATAATAAATAATTTATAACGGGGAATATATATATGTATATATAACAGGAATGAAGAAAAAGAGAAAGATACCAAGGAAGAAGCAGGGGAAGGAAATATAAGCGGAACTTTCATAGATGAGTAACTTGTAGCAAACTTTGCATTGCAAATGAGGCAAGTTTCGGTATAACGCACGCTAAAAATTTATATAACAATTTCGATAATGTACGGCTGAAAATCGCATCGAAATGATTAAACGCTACTTTAATAATTAGAATAACGAAACATACACTCGCGCAATGTTCGATCGCGCATCGTTCGATCCAATTGTTCGTATAATTGTTCATGTTTAAAGATAAATCACACAAGATTCTTTTCCTCATTGATTTTAACAGATACGTTTATTCGCGGACAATTTTGAAATATAGAAATGGTCGCGCAATCAGATTCTAATTGATGCGGAATTATGAAGCCGCAATGAAACGTGCATTTATGTTCATGCGAATCCATCGCAATACCGATCGGCAGTTTATGGAATAAAATATCACAATAACTCGTCGAATTACGTAGTATTATCCTTACGGTATTCGGCCAGAACAAATTGCACGTATTTGTGGATCTTTATTGGATTACATATCCATAACGATTCTCCATAAATGCATCCCGCATCGTCACGCGAAAGCTTCAATATTGCAAAATGTATTAAGGCGCGAGCGTTATTGAATGGGTTGTTAAATTTTGGGCACAAAGGCGCATTATGCGCTCAATAGAGGATGTGTATGTCATTTTGTAAAACTCACTAGGCGTGCGCATAAAGCGTGCGAGGAATTAATCGATGCGTGTCACATGGCTTTTGATTTTCGAAATTACACGAAAATCGTTTCCCTTGCAGTTGCACGACGACAGAACACGCCGCAACTGTGCAAATGAAACGCGTGTCCGGATTTTCTGTATTTACACAGTGAATTAAATGGTCCTCAGTCTTTATTTCCTCTCTCTCTCTCTCTCTCTCTCTCTCTCTCTGAATATTTCGCTTGCTGAAAAATATTTATCTTTTCGCGCAAGTACCTATTTTAAAAAGTTTCAGCATGAATAAATGGAGGATAATTAAAATCTTATCGAGTACATCGGGTCATTTCATTTTCATACAGCTACATCATCGCGTATCGCAATGTATCTCGAGGAAATAACATTAATATCTAGTTTTCTTGTTTGAAGCGAGGGCAGAAAATAAATCAGCTTGTAATCAATTCATTTTCGCGTGCTTTCGCATTTTCGCGAATCCTACACGCTACAGATCGCTGTCATCTTTTACAATTACGTAATTTTCAACCAACGCGTCAGATATGCAGCAACAATTCTACGAAGAAATAACTGGATTAATCGTTGATCCGAAGAACGTAGAAGCGTGAGCGTCCAATTAATCGAGAGACGCAGATAATCGAATAATCCTGCAATGATAATCGCTATTGCACTCGCTCATATATAAGCAGTTAGCGCTACGCATATTCCTTCGGGGATGACGTCGATGGATCGGATATATGAACGCAACCGGCACATTAATAACGGAGCGATATTTGCATTACGTTCGCTCGCGCAACCGCAATAGGTCCTCTCTTCAAACCCGACGCTCATTTAAACAATTTCCGCTTATCAAGAAATCAATATTACAATTTGCCAGCGCGCGAATGAATTACACAGGAATGTTCCCCACGTGTTAAGGGCCAGAAAGAATGTCTACATAAACCAAACAAATAGATAAATACATATATACACAGTGACGCGTAATGACGCAACGCACGTGGTCCATCGCGAAAGAAGCTGTCTTGCAATTATAATCATTTCAGAATTCTCTTTAACGATAACCTCATTCGCGTTGTCGCCTCCCCCTTGTTACTTTCATTTTTTTTTCTCCCTCCTTTCCCGTTCTGTCTCTTTCTCCCTCGCTCGCTCCTCTTCCGCTCCGCTCTGCATTTTCGTCGTCTCTTCCGTTGCGTCAACCGAATCACTGCAGCGAAAGCTGCAGGCAGTGCGCGTCGTTTAGGCAATATGCACCGGCTGTATCGTTTGTGTCGTGGAATCGACGTTTCTCGTTGCAACTGCCATATCCATAGATGGAAAACTCGACGTCGCTTATAACCGATTCCGCCTATCGGGATATCAACGTCATAATTTGCAGCGGCGCGGCAGGCATCAGGCCGCATCCGGGGTATCTTCTCCAATAAATAGCTCTTTGTTCTATCCTCCTCGCGAGGAAAGTAACGCGTTACTTCGCGCGCTAGCACCGCGCGATACATTACGCTCAAGCAAGAATTTATCATCCGGACCGCGGGAAAAATCGATCGGCTCGCTGCACTCGTGGCAGAAGCAGAGGAGGGACGAACGCGAGACCATATATCCGTCTGTTGCAAAAGCCAAACATCGTACGGTTCTTTCGAAAGAAAAGAACAAATAAACTTCTTTTTCTCCTGAACAGAAGGAAAGAAAGAGAGAGAATGGGAGAGACAGAGAGAAGGCGGGAGAGAACGAGCGATCGATTGCCTCGAGGAATTTCTCAAGATATAGAACAATTCGTATAAGCAACGATCATTCTCGTAGATAAAGGTAACGGATAGCCTAAGGATTATTTACTTGCATCGATAAACTCACAAACCCAGAACGCATTTTATCGTGTTTCCTTTCTGGGATAATAAGCTGGGATAATATTCTACGTTTTTATCAAATCCGCAACATTATTACATGCCATATCTGTATCGATTCATCGTAATCCTGACGAACTATCTGCATAGGCTCACGCGGTTTATGCTAAAATAAGCATATGGATGGCCGTTTGAGAAATACGTTTGATAAATATATTAACTGTTATTAACCGTTACGGTAATTAAAAAAAAAGAAAGATAAAAAAAGATAAACATCCCGTCGTTATCAAAGCGATCGCTATACCTCGCGTCGATATTCGACAGCCGAAAAGCGGATTTTTATTACAATTTGTAAGCTCGAACGCGCGCGTATCTGTTCACATGTCGATTCACGAGGTCGACTCTCGTTAAATTGCCGAATTTAAATAAAACGTTCGTTATGCAGTGAACAATTAGCACGCACTTCGGCCGCGCGCGCATTCGGTAGCGTCACATTCGATGGAGTTTATAGCCGGCTTTGATGACGATCAACGAACGCGCCGTTATGAAACGCCACAGCCGCGGATTCATCCGTTTGATGGAACAATGTTGTTGCTGGTAGCTCTATTAAGCAAGAGCTGTCTGTCGCGCTATCAGCGCGCGCGTTTTATACGAAACCGAATCCTCGATTCGGCTCAGCTCGGCTCGGCTCGGCGTGGCACAATCGGCCAACCATTAGGTTAATTACGAACAAACGGACAATGCCAGAGCATCGAGGTCTGTCGATACGCCGGCGATGTCAACGAGACACTTATCGTCGGTAACACGCCGCAACGATCGCTCGTTCTCTCTCCTGCTCGTGGAAGCGAAGAAATTACCGGCTAACGATGCGAATTTGCCGTCGTTGAACTTGTTGCACGCCGTTTGCGAGCCGTTTGCGAACCGAGGACTGCGTGAAGACACGCGCAGGGATGGAAAATGCGATTATAAAAGCAGCACGCGCGCGCGCGAACAAGGGAGCGTTACCTGCGCGCGAAAAAATTCGTTTCTCGTTAATTTCGGCTGTAAAAACGTCCGAGGGAACACGCGAGAAATGGGATTTCTCTAAATTACGCGTAGCTACGATGATTATGCATCTCTCACTACGATCGTGCACGGAACGATGGTATAGAGACGAAATTCATCTCTCGTGAACAAGGAAATACTCATAATCGTGTTATTTGTTCGAGAAATGAGGAAAGTCTCGTTGAACGAACACAAACTCGAGTACCTTATGCTCGTTCCACGATGTAAGGTCTAGTAACTTTGTCGATGGAAGAAGCAAATGAATAGAAACGGCGTAAAGAAAATAGAGATTATGGTATTACGCGCAAGATATATCCTTTACACTCGTGCATGTTGCAGACTGCCCCTATCAGCGATCTGCCTCCACGCGGTAGTGATAAGTGGTCGACGAAATTATAGCGACTCGTGATCGCCGACAATTTAAACGCGTCAGCCGGCAGGACCTCAGGTGCCTTCCGGAAAATGGTTTCGGCTGCCTAGCATCTCGAATAATGATGGAGAATTAGAAACTCAATTATACGTGCCCTCGGGGCTACGCCTTTAAATGCGACAGCACCGCAATTTTCTCCTCGCGAAATAATTCGCCGCCTACTGTTTGCTCTGCCGGTCACGCTATTACCTCGTTATGCGCATTTTCATCGCGCATCCTTGACTTCTTTTCAGTCCGTGTACACGCTTTTCTCGCATCACGTGATACCACGTGTTTGTGTTCTCTGTAACGCGACTAGCACCGGGTATATATCGAAATGTATTAAGATAGATGTATATCGTATATTTTATCGTTTTCTACGCGATCGCATAAATTTATTTTTCTCTCGATTTTGTTCTCATGCGTAATATTTTTCAGTATTTTTAAATATGCTTAAAATCGCAAGTATCTTCTGTAACCTTTACGAAAGTAATGGAGTCGCTTCTGAAATTAAAGAAAATACCCATCAATAATAATTTCAATCGGATGATTGAATTACGGACTGTTTACGAATTAATTATAAATTCATTTCTCGTCCATTTCAACGAACGAATCGTCGAATTATCAATCTTTTTTCTTTTTCTAGAAACGCTTAGCGCTGCAATTGATATTTTTATATGAACAAGGAACATGAAAGAGGTTGCGAAGTAAATGCGGTTTGCGTATCCAGTTCCGCATGGAATTATGAGTAAACTGAAATCCATTGTTGTTATCAATCGATTACACAATTAGGAGCAATTTCATGGGAAAAGTGTATTGAAACTGCAAAATTAAAACTGGAATGTAACCGTAATGCGCGATAGTAAACGTGTAGTAAATTAGAACTTATCTGAAAAAAGAAAGGATATGTCTGATCAATAATTTTGCAGAAAACATGAAATAAATGATAGAAAATGTTTCGCCACGTGTCGCGAAGCTTCATAAATCTAATAAATCTGATAAAACGCTTTATCCCATATTAAACTCGACTTTTGCATGTTTCGTAAGTTATCGATGAGATGAATAATTTTTTAAGCGTCGTTCCTTGATGAAAAGGGAAAAAGATGGAAGCAATTCTTGCAATTTCCTTGGAAATCGAACTTGTTAGATGGTCGTTACGTAACACAGTTTCTGTGATATTGCGCATTTGTTACGACGTACTTCTAAAGCGCGGGCACATTGTTTAAATGTAAAGGGAAGTACTCGGGCGTGCGTTTATGATAGATGCATTGAACGAGCGCAAGCTTGGGTGAATTTGACACACGCACAATCACACGTTGCAACCGCGCGTAGACGCGGTTCGTTCCAGACGCAGAGATGATTACACATGCGAACGATATATAACGGTGTAATAACGAACGGTAATCAATGGCATATCGATTGACCGGCATGCGACAAATATAATGTTAGTTACTCAACTTGATTTCTCTCCCTTCTGTCCCCTCGCTTGTCTCCTTTTGTGGGACGAAAAGGAGTTATCGGATCGATCCTTATGCCGTCCATGCCGGTTCATTATTTAATATTCTGATTTGCGCTCATTCCATGTTTAACTGCAGATCACAGCACGGAATTGCTTAATGCTATTTCTCGCGAAATTGACAACTCGCAATTCTCCCTTGTCGTTCAGCTGTCATGGCGTGATTTCGCAAAAAAACCCGATTATTATACGAAGAGTTAACCAACAATGGTTTAATAGCGGTTAATGAAAACTGAATGGTTGCATACAACTGTTCCATTACGTTCTCGCGCAAGATATATGCAATAGTGTAATATATGTAATAGATATGCATAATGATACGTTGAGCTATTTAACCGCTGATATTTGACGAGATTAATCAGATGAGATTAACATTCTCAAATTTCATGAAAATTATCGAGAGTAACGACCGAAAATTTATGCCTTCTTCTAAATGCAAACTTTTGTTTATAAAGTCATAAGGGATCGCGTGCACGCGACGATGCCACGAAATACGTGGCCCTTGTATTAAAAACGGTACGAGCAAAGCATCATAGTACTGAAAACTATTGTTGACTCGATTTAGCGAAAAATCTGGTTCATGCCATTTTTTAAATAAACGATTCAATTGATCCGTGACAATGAAACAATTTTTACGTTTCCCGGGATCGCACAATGGTATTGTCGGCACTGGCGTTGACTGATCGGCGAGACAATGGAAAATCTAAAACTGGCAATCATGTAGACTTACAAATTACTTGCTTGCTGATGCACGAATTGTTTGATACCGTGTGTGTATATATATATATATATATATATATATATATATATATATATATTCTTTTTTTATTCACGCGCGCGTACACGTATATGCTGCGTGCTAATTATTGTGCACGATATTGTAAAACGATACAGAGCACAATTGGCGGATAAAGGTGCAATGACTGCAATCAAAAATATCATAACTGTGCCGATTGCACTGAACCGATTCGATTCTGTCTTTAATTCACGCGTATGTATCGGCTGTGCAAAATTAACCGAAACGCGACTGAATGAATGCGATTTGTTGCGCTGCGTAAAAATAAGCATCGCGATACGCTTTGATGCTCGATGATCGAAATATCGAAATAACGATCGGCGTTATTTTTAAGGCGTTGTTTCCAACTCGACTCGCGCTGGAGCGGGCCAGTGCGAATCGAGACGTCATATTTACCGTCTTATCTGCTGCGACAACGAAACAGTACGATCGATAATTGAATAAAGAGGCGCGCGAAATTGTGTCGTTACAGCAAAAGGAGCGAAAGCGGTAATTCAGTCGTTTGCGCGGCAAACTAGTTGCTCTATATGTAGATTGCTTGTTCTATATGGAAATGCCCGCCTTTCCGCGTAAACGCGGCGATGTTACAACATGTTCGCAATATCCGCGCCGAAATCGCGGCGCGTCGCTCGAGAGTCGCGGAGAGCCGCGCATTTGCGTCTCTTCCGCGATTTGACGCGATTCCGGGGGGAGGGGGAGGGCTGGAGGGCGAGGTCCATCAAACCGTCGCGATTGTCCCGCGAATAATTCGGTGTGGCGAGGAACACACTGGGATTTGACGGGTATTAATTGTTTTCCATATCGATACCGGACCGGAGAGTGGCCCCTCCATCCCCCTTCGCCACTCTTCTCCCTTGTCCGAACACGCATTTCCGTTGATTCCGCATCGGTAGCCCATCTCGCTGACGAGATGATGTCCCCATGCTGGTCCCCCAACAATAATAGGAGTAATTAACGCACATCGTAAAAATCCATTGCGTGCTCGATCTAAAAGAGTGACGAGACTTGAAAAGCGAGCTCGGCGCGCAGGGTTTACGGGGGGAGAGAGGGTGAAATGCAAGCGGTATTAATCGGACACGGGGAGCGGGAACGCGCGCGCGTTATTTCGAGAGGTCATCGATCTATTTCCATTATTTCTCTTCCGGCGACAAAATCGAGTGCACCGGGTATATCGGGGAGACGTGATTTACGACAAGCATTGTTTGCGGACGTTTATCTGATTCCATAAGTCGTTCTTACGTGAAACGAGTTTCTTGATTGGAGTTTACCTTCGTGCGGCGGAGGGAAGTATCCCATTCTCATCCGGGTATATCGTACCGAGTTTGGAGCTGCGTTAAAAACTCATCTCGATGGCATGGTAATAAAATTATTACTAAAAAATCAAGAGAAAAGACAGAGAGAGAGAGAGAGAGAGATAAAGAGAGGGAGGAGGGAGATAAATACCTGAACTATAAATTTCAAGAGAGACACGTGCACGAGGGACACGTACGAGTTTTTAGTCGTATGACGGATGCATGTTCGAGCAAAATGCTCGATGAATATGTTAATCACGTGCAAAGTACCAAAGTGAGAAAATTAGATTTAGAAGAGGCCCTTGATCCTTCAAGCAGTTCATCGATCTTTCGTCGCGCAGCATATAGGTAAAGCGTTGACGAGCGAGCGTTGGAAATAATATCCCACGCGAGATTGGCGCGGAAATCCCGTGAAATCGGATCAGCTAGGAGACGACACGTATATAATACGCATCAATTAGGCTAAATGCGATCCAGTCTCCCCATCCGCCAACTTTTCGTGAGTCGCGAACGCGTACAATCAGGGCGAGTGAGCGCGGAGGGAAGATCTGGCGAGAAATTCGTTCGACATAGCTTACCCGAGTACAAGACGGGCAATAAAATTCTGAATGAGACCATCTACGTCGACATCGGGGGCATCGCATTTAACCCCGGAGGCTCTCGGCGTCGCGCATAACCGTTTCTCCGTGACAGATGGAAAGCGAGTTCTAATCCGATCAGGACTTTCTTTCTCAGGTCGTCGACGAATTGAATGCAATCACCGGGAACTAGCTTCCTCCGCCCCGGCGTTATAAGAGCATTTCACCTGCGCAAATACGCGCGTGCAAGATCCACCGAAAGAACTTTGCCAACTTGGCAGCGAACTTACGCGCGGCGTTCGATCTCCGGTGCCAAAGGAGATGTGTAAAGATAGTCGGTAAGCGGAAGCTAGGGTGGAGTCGAGAAAACGAGCTGGATGGAGCTATCGGGTGCGCTCCGGGAGGGTGGAAATGAAGGGGGAGGCAGAACGACCCGACAAATGACGGTGCTTTCGTTTCGCGTAAATAATAACCATCCTCGGAAGGAAGAAGACGGCGACGCCACCGTCAACGACGTCGACGACGACGATGACGACGACGACGATGGTGGCGGTAAGTCGAGGGAACCAAATCCCCGGTGAATAAGCGCGGACGTACGTAATCCCATCACTGCCGCATTAACGATATGAAAGGAATATTGACTTACTGTTTCTCTCGAATACGCGGTCCGCGTAATGGAGATTTACCGGTGAAGGATCTGGTTGACGAGAAGGACGAAGACGACGACGACGACGACGGCGGCAGCGACAACGACGACGACGAGGGCGATGTCGACATCGTCTACCGGTCTCCTTCTTTGATATCGCGGATGGTATATTTTATGCTTGTGTAAGAAGACGTCGAGTGCTTGCCGAGAGAAGAAACTTGGTTAATCGAGTCCACTCTTTTGCCTTTGGTCCAGCGCGCAGACGCTCCTTTATCCAGGGATGCTGCATAACCCCGGGACAGAGAATTGGCGGGGGATGAATTTTTCCCATATTTTTTCATTATTCATGCAATTCGTGGATATTAAACGGGAAACGAATGCGCGTTTTGCTTGGCATTAATATCCATCTCCATTTCGCGTGGACAATTTCCAGACGACGGGATAAAAAGGTTCGACTAAGGAAGAAGAGAAGAACGCGAATCGCGAGTAACGACGAGGACGCTGCAGGAAATTCAAATTACCGCGGCCTGATGTGCGGAGCGTGCCGCAAATTTACATGAGACAAGCCTGCCGAAAGCCGTCTTAAAACTCCCCGGCGTGCCGAGGGCCAACAAAATTCGCTGCCATCGTGAGATGAGAGATACAAGACACAAATTTGCGAGGGGCCGCGATAACATGTGTCTCATGCCCGAAACATGAAAAGCTGTACCTAAACGTACAATTTGATGGGACACGTCACTTTTTTAAGTAAACTGACAAAGTTATGTCATTATCTCCTCTGTAATCACGGAAACATGATTATTTCTAATAGCGATTATCTCTAAATCCAATTTACATTGATAATCGGATAATCGGATATAATTAAATGCCGATCTAATCGCGCCATAAATCCAAAGATCAAATCCCTGACTTTCCATCCTGAATTATCGATTCGATGATGCACCTGTTCGCCAAGCTTGTAACAACGACTTCATCCTCGAGGCGGATAATGCACATCCCGGGAGTGTTGTATAATACACGTAAAGCGCACAGGCTGTAACTAATCCGTGAATGTTTATCAGTTAGTCGACGATGGCTGTTTAAGCAGGTATCTGTATTCAGCCGCGTATTCCAGGCGATGCTGTTGAAATATACAGAGATTGCCTTAGCGCGTGGCCACGAGCCGAGTCTAGTATCTGCGTCCACCTGTTCGCGATTTAAAGCGCGCACGTATACACGCGCTGGGCTATTTTGTCCGACAATGACCGGCAATCGTAATCTCTTGTCGAGTATTTGCGCCACGCGCTGAAGAGGATGCGCGTCAGCATCTGGCACCGATCGGACGTTCCGTGGCCATTAACGCCAAGAATCGCCGGCAAAAGTCCGGTTTGCTCGTATCTTTCTCGATGATGCGCGACTGATATCACCGACAATTGATGACATTGCGTTTGATATCGCCGATCATTCGTTCGAGACGCCAATTAATGCGGAAATACTGAAATGCCGCTTCCGATCGCGGATATCCTACAAACATCCAATTTTTCGATTCTCGAAGATGCGAGCACGTATTTACAAAAGTGCTACGACGCGAGAGTTGGAGGAAGGGGGGGGGATACTCGAGCCGGAGAAATGCATACATAATATTCCGCCAGAGTAGCACGTAAGCGCGGACATTTAGATATTACGCGGAATAAATACGGGCCGCTAAGAACGGGAAATGCAACGTAAATAAACGGACATATGGTTTGCGCGGCGAACTCGTTTCGTTCTCCAACGGAAAATAAACTGCCAGCGGTTATATTAGCCTGTTGAACAAGCGCTTCTATTTAAGAAACGGGAGTCCCAATGCAAATCCGCGGAATGTACCCGGATAGCAGGCATCCGCCTCAAAGCGCGTATCCGTCGTCGCATTTGGCACGAAGTTCGCATTCCTGGACGATGGAATACGATGGGGCGGCGGAAACGACGGGATGCAGCAGGCACCGTATCCGTCTCTTTGTTCTTGCGACGGGACTTGACTGTCTCGAGTCGTGACGATCAACATACACCGTCAACACTGACGATCGTCCGACCGTAATTACGTCCTAAATATCTCGCATGCGAAAAGTTTGGAACTTGGTACTCCAAATAGGCGCCGCTGTTGTCGTCAGCTCGAACGCGATTCAAGTGCCGCGAATGTCGGCTATACGATCATCCCAAGGATCATACGCGGAGATTGTATCCTCGTCGTCATTGACGCTCGTTAACTCGGCAGCTCGACAATCGTAACCGGTTGATGCTCCGGTATTCGCGCTCGCGCTCGCTGCATTTCTCCTTTCCGGCGTGCAAGACGATTATGATGATCCCGGCGGGACTCGAGCACGTGCTCCACATTCCCGAAGGATGTAACGCGCGAGACTCGTCACGAACCAGTACTTGTCTCCCCGCGCGCAACCACGGGATAAACCTGATTACACCGCGGCCGCGACGCTCAGAGTGGACCGGAACACCCGTACACGCTAGGCGTATTTCTCTCGTCCATGGTCGAGTTACGTTGGTCGTGACAAGGCGAGCTCGTTCACGCCATACTAATGAAGGATAGAAGCGTGTCTGAAGCGAGTCACTAACGACTTATCCGCGACGATTCCGCTCGTTCGTATGCGACGATTGTCGCCGTCTAACTCTCCACGGGCACGATGATGCGACATATCGTAATTGGTAGTTTCTGCTTTTCCTCCAATCCGTTCTCCATTAATGAGACCCGCTTGCGCTTCCTCGTTGATGTAGCGCACTAGCTCGCCCGCGAAGGATTCACAGCGCTCCGAGTGTGGTTTCTACAGTTGTAAAGTTAGCGCTACCACTTGTCTCTTGAGTACAATTGTCTCTCCTTGCAATTAATCTCCCCTCCTCTGGCGATCTTTTATTTCAATTGTTCGTTTGGTTAGAAAACTGTCAACGAAGAGGAGTTCAATAACGGTTGTATAAATATACATACAGCTTATGAACAATAAAATTCATGGAAGAACATTGATATTATGATATTGAAGTGTATCGCATGATTTGCCATCGATGCGCCGCCTATGAAATTGCCACGCGTAAAAATGTAAACGCGCGCGCAAACACGCGTGCTTCCATTCCACGCAATTACCAACTCGTCTTAATTAACTCGTCCCGAGTCGAGAGACTGGACTGCACGTCTAATAAGCATGTGGCAGATATTCGTCTGTTCATGAGCAAAATGTGCGTAAGACAAAGCGGAACTGTTTTCTCGCTACTAATAGATTTGGGAGTATATCTTCCAAGTAATTAACTGCCAAGTTTATCTTGCGAGCCTCCGAGGTTAATAGATAATTCCCCTATCAATATTTGGATTATGTACACGATGAACTAGTTGAGGAGCGCTATGAATCATCTTTACGATACGTACGAACAGGTCAGCCAAATTCTGTAAGCCCGATGCAAATCCCGAGGATTTTGGATCCAGCGATCAGTATCTCGTTCATTTCACATGTATTTCAAGATACCTCGTGTGATCGATCACAGGATTGCGCTATCTATTTTCGATAACGTTAACACAAAATTATCCCTCGATTTTCGAATTCCGAATATATTTATTAATCCTGAATGCATCTAATATTTTTAGATGTATAATACTGGATATATTCCGCAGCATTGTAATGTAGCATTTTATTTACGTGTGCGAGAGATAAGGTAAATCCACGTATCTCTCTTTGGAAATTACGGAGGTCGATACGAACGTATCTTCCGGCACCACAACGAGTGCCTTTGAGACATTCTTCTAATTTGTAATAGGTAAACGTGCGATGGTTCGTATCGGATTAATAGATCTGGTCATTCGTTCCGCAAGCAGTAAACGAGTCGTAACGAGCACCGTAGTTCTCTTCGTATACGGATAAACGCTTCCAATCGTACAGAAGAAATAAATTCTCTTATCGTCGATGCTAATGCGATTTTTTTGCGGCTTTGTTGCGATTTACACGCGTATTCGCTTTATTCACGATGCCTGTTACACGTGGGAACGCGCTAAGTTATCTACTCGTTACATCATCATGGTTATTCATTATCGTCAATAATAAATCATCCAAATACCAACAGCTTGATATATTCCCCGCGTTTCTCGTATATGCATATATTGGACGATATTTGTTAATCTAATGCTTCTATGAAAAGAAAGTCTGTCTTTTTATAAAATAGCTTACAGAAGATCTTTATAAGTACAAGCTTTCATGATGAAACAAGTTTTCTCTTTATAAAAGTGTCAAATTTAAGTTCTGCGATATAGCAGTAATTTCGGAATTCAAGCTATAATTATTGTAATGTTTCCGTAAAGACAACACTGTTCTTCAATATTGTATTTCGAGATAATTGAGAATCTTATGACGAGACTGCAATAAAAATTGCGATTACGAATAGCGTGACGATGTAAGATAGAGTAGAAGCAAAATCGAAAACTCCGCAGTATAGTAACTCCATATGAGTTACTTGTGAAACATTAATTGCGGACGAAACTCCGAAACAAATATGCTTCGTCTCGTGTATTTATTTGATTTTTAATCTACTCCTCCATAATACACGGATATCGAAGTTATGCATAACGTATACGATAACAGCTTCATAAATTCTGTCGAGACCGATCTGTATATTTAGTAGACTTTTCGTGAGATACTTGCTATTTCATGACAATCTCGGTCGCTCCGCGAAAAGCCAGCAGACGCGAAATGGATTTTCATAAAATGCCATGAGATTTTGAGATACGCCGCATTTGGCAATAAGCCTTTGATATATAAACAGAAACGTATGTGCATAATGCGCATAATACATTATTACATTCAGTTTTCATTCTCTCTCGAAATATATCGCAACTTTTAGACACATATACCGGCACAAATACAAATCGTAATCTCTATATTTCTCTGGACATATTTTTAATTTATAAAAAAAGACGAATTGCAGATGAAGTGTTAATCTGGAATGCGAACGATTGAATTTTATTCGTTAGACATTTTATTTGTTTTCTTCGAAGACATCTCACAATCTACAACTTGTCAAGTGCCTCGATTTCTCATGAATACCGAAAAATTGCTAGGCAACAGATAATGAACTTTATCATGAAAATGATGAGATTATCGATAAAATCATGATTACTCACGTTCGTGCTCGTCTTCAATTATTTAGAGTGTAGGAGATGAAAATGAGGCATTAATCGCAATTCGACGAGATCTCCATCGACGAATATCGAGAGACATTTTCGCGACTCGCCGCGAGAGAACTTGATGAAACTTGATAAAACTTCTTAGAATCGATAATAAAACGATGAATTGCAAAACGGGCTTAAAAAATTCATTGCATCTCGATAATCTCACGGTCTAGAATTAAAGTTAAATCAGCTTATCGATCGAAAATGAAATACTTTTTAGAGGGCGGTTTTTGATGCGAAATTCTTCGATTTAATTTAATCGCGCTAAATGCCTGGCGTTGTACGCAATCGAGCGTATTACGTTTTCCAATTAGAGCGGGACAAATAAAGGGGCGAGCGTTGTCTCGCTCTAACACATACAGTAACATAAACATCCACGTAATTATCGTCACGGTTTCTTTCGGGTCGAATCAGCAATACCATCGCAACGCGAATACCGGGCACAATGGCTATCCGCAAAGGCGAGTGGGCGGCTATCGCAAAGGGAAAATCGGAAAATTTCACAGCGCGCAGCCGTGTACGGAGGTAACCCTGATTAACCCCGAGGCAGCAGAAATTCCCGGGCTCGTGTGAGTGCGCGAAGGAGGAGGAGGAGAGGGCGGCTTATGGGCGCCGAGTCGTGACTTGGGTTGTGCAGGATGGCGGCGCCCAACGAGTGGTCCGTTTACGAGAACTAATGGATTTCGCCGGTTACACGCGAGTGGGTAACGATGCGTCGTGTAACGATCTCGTCGATTTCTTTCGTACAGTGGCGAATGATCGACCTAGATCGAAATAAAGAGCCAGGTAATGAGGGAGTGCTTTGGTCCCGCGCGCGCGTGCGCCGTTTCCTTCTCGTTTCGTCTCTATGTTACTTTATACACCGCCTGGAACGTGACGAGTATCCCTAACAATGTTTCTCTTTTTTCCTCCCTCGCGTCGATCCGCGTTTGCTTCGGCTCGATATTCATTGGTAAACCGCTCTCTTCCTGCTTCTGACTAGCGGAAGCAACAGATCTTTTTAAGCGAGCGCATTTTCCCCGAGCGGTGGCTGGAATACGGCTGGCTCCGGTAAACTGGGTTGTCTCTCGCGTGTCTCGATTCCATTTCGTTACCCCCCAATAAAACGCCTCCTACAAGTAAGATTCGCGATTTCTACCAGTCTCATAATTATACCGAAGGTACTTGAAGACGTTTCATTGCACCGGATCCGCTCGCTGGAATGCAATTGAAATAATTACGCGCTGGGATGTGCCGTGTTTTCATAATGATCGCCTCAATCACACAGCCAAAGAGTTCAGCTTGTACAACGAAAAACTTTCACACGTACAAGCAAAAAGTTTTGCTTGTACAATCAAAAAGTTGAGAATTGTTTGCGAAGCGGGAAATGCCATTGCCGTCTCGAGTACGTATCGATATAGATTCTCGCGTGGCTTAATGCCGTAATTTTATTTGTTTCGCGTGTATAAGAGATACCGATCTATCCTACGAAATTTCGTTCCTTTCTATCAACTTTCGAGATTAAAAAGTTGCTCAGAGACGATAAATATCCGTCGAATTTTCACTCGGACGAAATCAACGGTACCACTCCCGCCATCGAATCTATCGGTTCAATTTGACCGCGTTTACACCGCGACTGGCTATATCGGCTTTATGTAAATGCCGATAGGACAAGTCGGAAGGTGATTAGAGGATATTCAATTCTTGCTTGAAAGTTTCCAAGCTAGTTGCTTCGCATACATTTTATCTCCCGTGCTTTGCATTTTTCAAGAGTCTTTGATATTTCGAATAGGTTTATCGCTAGAGTTGACGAGATGCATTGCGGCGCAAAACATGAAGCCGTGTGATGAATGTGAAACGCCAATTTTACGGCTGATCGCACTATTAGCGTGCAGTTGTAACACGAAGCCCAAGTGCTATTCTCGCTTGCGAAGCTTAAGTGTCCTTCTTAGAGGGCTTCTTGTAAGACTTATGCTACATATACGGAAAATTCTTGAAAAATGCGATCTTTGCTCGATACATCGCAGACGATACGCGAGACAAACGACAATCCACGTTTCACAAATTGGTCTGCCGATAAATTGGATCCGATTTGTTAGCGGTTAAATAATATGTCGAATAATGTGTTCTACTCTGGATATTTACGGTTACAGAGCTTGTTAAATGCGAAAGAGTTAATTGCTAATAGTAAAGTAAAGTTTATCATTGTATTCCTAAATAAATTAGAATAAGACAGAGAGAGAGAGAGAGAGAGAGAGAGAGAGAGAGAGAGAGAGAGAGAGAGAGAGAGAGAGAGAGAGAGAGAGAGAGAGAGAGAGAGAGAGAGAGAGAGAGAGAGAGAGAGAGAGAGAGAGAGAGAGAGAGAGAGAGAGAGAGAGAGAGAGAGAGAGAGAGAGAGAGAGAGAGAGAGAGGGAAAGAGAGAGAGAGGGAGGGAAGGAATGGGAGAGAGATCATATAAATACATATAGATAAGTCAGATAAATTGATATTTTGTACGTTCGATTGCATATGAGATGCTGTCGTATTATTATACATATTTTTGGGAAGATTTAATTTACTTATGTTAAATTAGCACACAACGAAATGAATGTAATGAATGTAATGAATGTAATAGCGAATGTAATGAATATTAATTTATAATCGCGCAAACATTTATAATGTTTGTAAACGATTATTTTAATAGGTGATATGATCATACCGCGATGAAAGCGCGATGATTGATTTTCCATAAACTTTCATAAGGAAAGAAAGAGAAAGACAGTTAAAAGATCATATTAACGAATTAAAGGATTCTAATCGTATCGAATCATGTAAAAAATCATGAAATAATCATATGACTATTGATGTACACAATACGATCTTTTCCTTCATGAGAAATTGAATAGATCGACCGAAGCGAGTCGTCATTCCGAATGCGCGGCAAAATCTCTCGCGAGAAACGTAGACGACAATCAGCAATGGACCAACTTCCGGTCAGCTTCCGGAAGCACGTCGCGCCGCGGGCGTCTTTGTTTCGGTTATCAGCGCAAGCTGTCTCGGTTGCTAACGGTTTGAGAGAAAATAGTAAAAAAAGAGAAAAGTAAAACGGCAAAGCCGCGGTCGATATTGCCGGCTCGGCTTCGAACATAATGCCCATTGTCGCTCTAATCACGCGCGGTGATCGCGCGAGCGACTCGCGCGCGCATATGCATGCGTTGCGCATGCATCGGCGGGATCCACCGGGGTATCATCATCGGCGACGTCATAGAACCGCGCGAGCGGGCGGTGCGGCGCGGACGATCCCGCGGCGTTTTCAATTGCGTTTGCAGCGGACGTGACGGGCAAAGTTGCCGGAGCAAACGCGCGCGCCGAGCCGCACGAACTGGGGCAAACCTGGGGCAAGCCGCCGTGAACGCAGATGCGAGCGTCGATGGCGTTTCGTAGGCGGGATCGGTGTGCACGCGTGTGTGTCTGTGTGTGGGTATTGCCATGTGTGGCGTTTTGCAAAATCCGCTCGATTCCACGCGGGCAGAAGCTTTCGGGGCGCCACGCTATCCGCCGGCGATTTATGCTGGACGCGAGCGCGCGCCAAAAGCTATCTGCGATCGGTTAACCGCTCGCCTTTCTCTCTTCGATGTATGCACGTAACCCGCTGCTGATTGCCGCCATAGGAACGCGGCCGCCGTGTAATGCGCGGCCCGCGGTGTATATTTGCGTGCGCGATTACGCGAGTCGATTCGACCACCGATAACGAATGCCCAGCGAAACTCTGCTCGGTTAACTTATGCACGCGCTCGCCAACTCGCGCCAAGTCGTGGGCGCGCTAAAGAGGAGAGATACAGGTCGGGAAGTGCAGTTTATGTTAAACGCGTGCACGATGATCTTTCAAGAACGCGGCTCAAAAGAGGAGAATCGCCAACAACTTTAACGCAGCGATGTGTTGTGGAGAACAGAGATATGTCACGCGCGTTCGTGTCGCTTCTCGAACGTGTTGCTCGCACATGTCGAATCCGTTTAAGGTGATCGGTTTAATGCCAATTAATTTGCATGACCAACCCCCGAGAGTAACGCCTTTCCTGAACGGTCAATGCGCGTTATGAGGGCTTAAGCGTAATTGAGTTTCGCGAGGGAGTTGAAGGGTCGATATTGCGACACCGATATATCTCATTTCGCTGACATGCTCGAGTCATGTGAGCGAAGGTCGGCTCGGACGATGCCATTGATTGCTTTCCATCAATCGTAGACGATCGTAACAATCACATATATGCCATATATGTATTGTATTGTGCGTAAACTGGATGCGTGTCACGTCTATACATACGTCGCGAGACAAACGAAACAGCCAGCTAACCAATTGGCGATTGTTCCATATTTCGTGAAGCAAACGGAGAAACGAGAACCAATATTGGAGGTCGAGTCATTCCCGGGAATATACGGAGCACCGTGCAATCGTGTCCCTTTTGCTTCAAGGTTTCCGTCCTTGAGAGTGCCAAACTTTTCCACGCGAAGCATTTCATTCCTAATTGGAAACGTCGTGCTATTCGAAATATTCAGGTCGGACGCGCGTCATATATTTAGCTATATCGTGCGACAATGAGGCCTTATCAGCGCATAAAAAAGTACGCTGCTCAATTGCCTTCCTTATATTGGCAACCGTATGTTTTTGTCAATTATATATGCATATATTACGTACACGATTCTGTATATATTCTGATAATAACGGATTCTTGATTATGAATGAATGAATAATGATTCTTTTCATCGGAGCTGATTTGATTTCATGTACTAGTTACATATACTAGAAATTCCACAGCGCCCAACATCTTCAAGCATGATCTCGCGCCGAATCTTTCGTAGCGCGATCCGCTAACAACGACAACGAGTTTAAAATTCTCTGTTAATTCCAGCGCGCAATGTATGCGCACAATGCACCATTACTCGATGATGTTCCAACTTTGCCAGCTAATTAAACCGTAAATGATTATATCTGATGATAAATAGCCCATTTGCCAGGTTGTCGCGTTTTAAGGGTTAAATAGAATCTCATCGCGCTTTAATGGCACGATCTTTCTTCGAATATTCGCGAAACTTATCCGATGTAATAAGCGGATATCCTATTCGCGTGTCACAACTATCGTGAGTGTTGCAGCCCTTGTACGCGAGAATTAACGCGAGCCAATGACGGCGGCCGCGACAAGTTTCGCGTTACGCAACGCGCCCCGGAAATGTGAAACGCCGTGTATGCAAATCGCGGGGGGCGGTTCATCGTCTCAGACTCATCTTAGGCTAAGATGGCATCTCGCGCGCCGATCGATCGTTACGCGCGCGGGGTCGTTACACGCGCTGGCAGACGCATCCCTTCCTCCTCACGTGCAACCCTTTACGTGCCCTCTGCGAGAGCGGTATGCATCGCGCCCGCATTCACGCCGAATACCCTCTGCCGGAATTCTATCCGGGTGTCCGCAGCTCGGTCCCTAGTCAGTCTCGCTCGCCATCACTCGTTCCGCTTCCCCGCAGTCT
This sequence comes from Eciton burchellii, assembly GCA_020341155.1. Classification (NCBI taxonomy): domain Eukaryota; kingdom Metazoa; phylum Arthropoda; class Insecta; order Hymenoptera; family Formicidae; genus Eciton; species Eciton burchellii. The sequence continues at coordinate 3,331,620 of JAHMML010000009.1, forward strand.
CACCTTAAGTGCCTGTCGATCGAGTATTCCCTCCACGAGCCTTCCTTCACCCTCCGCTCGACCCACTATCCCCGCATTTCCCTTTTCTAACCATCAGTGACGATCCTCGCGACATCGCGGCTCGTTATCGCCTTGCGAGCTCCTTTCTCCCCTTACGTCTTAGCGAAGCGCGCTCGAGCTGCTGAAATTCCTATTCCTCGCGGAAAGGACAAGCTTTGTAGCGCGAGCGATCGCGCTTGTCGTTTCCGCTTTTTCTCTCCCGTAGAACTTCCAAGATTCGCTTCGAAATAGCTCGCGTATTCGAAATATCGATACGCGAGAAAGACGGATATACACATGCGGCAGACTTTGAGTTAGTGCTATTTTATATAATACAATTTTTATAATTGTATAAATTTTAAATTCTAGAATAATATCTGAATAATATCGATTTCTAAAATTAATTTTTTAAATTTATTTCAAACTCTAACTTCAACATTTTCAATCCATTCTAAATCAACTAAATTCAATCTATTACTTAATTTTAATAAATATTTATTCATCCAAGAGGAATTTAAATTTCATAAAAATGCACAAAAAATGTTATCCCCCAAGTATAAGTTAAATGATTACAATTGATAATAATATAATTATTAAAAATTAAAAAAAAATATTTAGACAAATCTCCTCTAAATAAAAAAGAATAATTAATTTAATAACGAATCTCTAATAATTTTTATAACTAATAATATCCTAGTATCGGTAGAATCAGCTTGAAAATTACAAGTTTCGTAAGTTTCGTCGCAACATTGTTATGATCCGTTACATGCGAGAGAAGATCAAGCAGGAGTGCCGGATAATCAGAATCTTGAATACGCGATGGATCTTTTTACGCGTTTACTTTTGACGCGTTGAATCAATCGTTCGCTGTTTCGCTCGTGGTCTATCTCGCGTATTTCAAGTCGAATTGAAAGTCGGGAAAATAAAAACAGGCTTTCTAGCTGCACGCGACAACGCCGTGCATCGAGCAAGTACATCGGTGTTTGGTAGAAGCCATCTGAGAAATAAAAAATACAGCAGTCGGTGAAACACTCAACACACTTCCGTTCCTCCCTCTTGTTCGACGTTGCGCGAATATTTTCTCTCTCTTATTCCGATATCACTGCTGAGATATTCCTGTCAGCAGGCGGGAACCCGCCTGCATTGCCCCACTCGAACGTTCGATAAAATGTTCATAGGCAAGTGTAGATTTAACTTCGCTAGAGAACAGAGACCACTGCGGTCCATAAACTCTATCGAGATTTCAATTTCTAATTTCGCGTCTTGAACGAATAATTTGCAATCCTCGCTGCGCGGGGCTCCACGACGTTGAAAATACATTGAAACAAGGCGAAGCATGCGGAGGAATCATGACGTTAAGTGACATTTGAGATTTTCATGAGGAACGACTGCGTTTTTCATGAAAATCTAGATATTTTCCATACTTTGCTGCGTTCGAATCCTCCTTTGTGCCCAACAAATTTGCATTCTTCAGATTGAGCCGGATAACGTACGATATTTCATTAACATATATCGGAGAGAATTTATATTGAATTGTATTTAGCACGCAAACGATAACAGAGATAATGCGCACGCCAGTGAAAAAGAGCGTTAGAAAAAATCGATAGATGGCTGAGATATATGTAAGATGCTGATGGCCAGACGTGCAACGTGCACAGAATGGATTAACATTTTTTTTTATAAGCTGTTAATGCAATTGCTCCTTAGTGCTTTGAATATTTTACATTCATTTAAGTATCTGGAAAGAAATCGCCTTTAACGGAGAGAGCTTAGAGAGCATAATAAACGCGCACATTATATATACGTACATATATAAAGGCGAAAGTGTTGAAACCAAAAAGGGATTCACTTGGCGAGAGACCGATGAAGTCGTGGATTAAGACGATGCAGTCTGCCGGTTCTTGCGCGGAATTGTCTCAGGATTTTGCGAACCGTACAACCGACGGTAACAAGCCGGCAGAAAGAACGTAATCTAGCAATGATCATGAGTTATCTCGTCGCTGGAGCCGGCGCGAGAGGATCGCTGAAAAGTACGTCCAGGACCGAGAAGGCGAGAGTGCACGGATCAGAGACATTAGTGCCACTTGCCTAGAGTCTAGAGTCCTTCAGCGCGCTACTCGCGGAGAGACAGCGCGGGCAAAGAGAGACGACGAGAAAAATACAAGGAAACAAGATAGCGGCGCGATGGATAGCACTGAAGCCTGAAGTGGTCCTGTCGCGAGGCGTCCAGAGATAAAGGGCGCCGGCGGGTACACACCCTCTCTGGAAAGTGCCACCTAAAACTCGAATCTCGCAACTCGCGCCTACGGAGCCGCATCCTTAAATCCTCTACTCTCCTTCTCGCATTCGTACCTTTCCTCGTTATCCCTCTCTCTCTCTCTCTCTCTCTCTCTCTCTCTTTCTCTCTCTCTCTCGCTCTCTTTTTCTCTCTTTCGTCTTCTCCTTTCTATCTAGTCAGTTGTAGTCCCGGTCTTCAAAGCACATCCAGCCGCAACTCTCGTACCTCTCCGCATTACTCCGCGGTCGTCGGAAACTCGTAAAGCAGGCGAGCTCCACAGCGTAATGTTTGCAAAATGGAGGAAATTTTACGCGAGATACGCGTAACTGAGCATCATCCGCGAAGAGACGAACGAATCACGATATATTCTCATATATGATCAATTATGAGTATTGATATCATTATGGTACGCAAATATACACGGAAAAATATTCTAAAGAATATCAATGTAGAATATTTCTATCCTGATGAAATTAAGTATGATGGGTTTTCGACACCTCAGATTGATAAAACAATGAGTAAAGAAACTCTTTTATCCTTTACCTTTTATCCTTTTATCCTTTATCCTTTACAAAGATACAACGATATCTCGATAAGCTAAGTTGACTCTGCAGCTTCGCCGTTCGCAACTCTATAATTACTCGACTACTCTCACTCTGTTTGCACGCACTGTCTTTTGCTCTCTCTTCTGTCGTCGCCCTTTGTATCTCAAAGCGGTGTTACATCGCAGAGTTGTCGGTCAATCGCTATATATTATTCGATCTGGACGATCACATCATCCCGCGAGTGTCGGTTTCTTTCGCGGTTGTCTTTTGTTCTGGACGCGATGCGTTCAACCGCACGTGCGCGTCGGCTTCTCTGATTATAAGCTTTTGATACATGCCGCCACCAATAATCCGTTTCTTCTATACTACATCAATAACATATCCAATAGAGAGAGAGAGAGAGAGAGAGAGAGAGAGAGAGAGAGAGAGAGAGAGAGAAAGATGGAGAGAGAACGTTCCAATGAATTGTCGCTACTTCCATCGGCTTGAATTCGCGTTCTCCTTGGCATTTCGATAATTGCCAATCAGATTCCCCGGGAAAGCGGAATCAGAGATTCACGCACGGCAGGAGGCACGGCCCGATCGCGAGATAAAGAGAGATTGTCGACTTTCTTGCCTTGTCTCCGTTGGCCGTGTTCCAGGATTTCTCGCGTTTCTATCTCGCGATCTACGCGAGCTCCGACGCGCTCTTCCGCGCTATGGATTGTTCCAGGGCGCACCGTTTGTTTCCGCGTTTATGGAACCTGCTTACTCTGTCGGGTTTCGCTTTACTGCCTCATGCCGGGCCATTAGCCGCCGCCGCCGCCGCCGCCGCCGCCGCTGCCGCTTGGAGAAGCTCGCGGCAGCTGAATGAATTTGCGATGCTGCCGCCTAATACTTGGTAATAATTATTCGGGAAGTGGGACAATGTCCGACACGACCTAGCCGCGTTAAAATTATTTCGCCTCGCCTCGCTAAGCAGCGAGGAATTGTTCCATGAAATTGGAGCGTTATCCGCACGACGCGTAAGTATCGCACGCAGAAAGCGTAGGCGATTTATCCAAGTAACCCTTCAAGATAGAAACGATGTAAATTTTCATGGACACTCTCCGTAACCAGTTTCGAAAATATTTGCCAAATAATCTCTGCGTATTAGAACATTATCACTGTTCTTGAAACATCGCGCGTCTCGCTCGCAGCTATTCCAACGTGTGCGTTGCTCGCGCAGCATGGCGTTTCATTTAATTCCCATCCTGTGAATCATGTAACGCGAGGCTGACGTAAAAGTATCCACGGCGAGATCACAGGAAATTATATTCCATAGTGCCTCAAGATTCAGCCGGCAGCCCTTCCGTCATTAAAGCCGTCAGACGACTCGCACGAACGCTCGCGTGAAGCCGGTCGAGAATGCGGCGCGTTGGGGCTGCTAAATGTACTCGCGCGCAAACGTTACCACCCTCAGATGGCTACACGCTCGAGCGCCCGAGTTCTGTGTCCCGTCATAATCGCATCGAAATTACGCGGTCCTTTTAATGAACGCGGAGCTATCAGCCTCGCAGCCCTCTTTGCCAACTCGTCGCCGGAGGGGCGACGGACGGGCGACTATTTACAAGCGTTTCCGTGCTCTCGAGCCTCGCAATATTTCCGTCATGAGGGAGGACTGATATAAACTAGCCAGAAATTCATCAAAACTGCGGACGCGCCCGCAAAATTTTTCCCTCCTTAACGCACGAGCACCTTGCTGCGGGCTTGCTTCGGAGATTTTCACCGGAATTGAGGATTACCCGCTTCGATGGTCTTGTTATGAAACTTGTGCTTGATGTTAATTGCATTTGAGCTGCACGCGGATCCTGATGCAACTATGACGATAACTGTATTATCTGGGAACTTTTTGCGCGGGATTAAATCGACGGCACAGCCATTACTGTATCACCGTTATCCCGTTACTACGTGAGAGATGCTATTGCCTCCGCGGGGATCTCCATTATGGCACGATGGGATTTTAAATAATCCTGCGACGTGCGTAGCTCCTTTGGCAAGGATATTTTTCTCATGGAACGTAGAACTTTATCACAAGTAGGAAAAGTGTTTCAGATACCCTTCCGTCCAACGTTATCGCCAACTTTATACTTTCGATCAGCAGCAGCAGCTGCTGCCGTGCTAATTATCGCGCTTTATCTCAGACGAGCGTCTATCGCGATCCAAAAATATCTCGAGAGTCATTGATGCGCGGTGAAGCCGCAGGAGTCCATGAAATTTTACTTGAAGGAGCGAGAGCACACTCAATTCATATTTTATAGCCGAACATTTTTTTCTCCCCCGTGCGAGACTTGAAGGGATACCACCCTCCTCCGAACTTGTCACGGCACCCATGAGAGCGTATTCGCGCGCGCCATCGAGTCGACGTGTCGGGCGAGCCATTTGCGAGAGCGACGATTCCTTCGCCCTAAGCAGATAATACCTTACATTCCGGATGCGCGATTGCTTGTTGCGGTCGGGGATCGCGCGTCGAGTACCGGAAAACGGCGGAGGGTGGCCAGACCGGTCCAGGGGGTAAAAGAAAGACGCGCCATGGAGCGACGGCTGCGCTACGCTCGCGCGATAAACTCCGGCGGAGCGATCCTCGGGGAAATAAAGTTCCGGAATGGTAGCGAGGAAGCGCGACCCGCCGGCGACGGCAACGACGGCTCCATTCTTGTGGCCGGTCTTTTCTCCACTTGACCTCCGGCAAATCGCGCGAGAAACGTCAGTCTCATTGGCTTTCTCTTACATCGCGATTACCGCGTCCGAGATCTGCGTCCGAATACAGACGCGACACGGGCTCTCGTTAGGATCGAGGATCGCTGGCTTCTCGTTTTATGCACGGAGATTCTCGATAAGATGAATTTATGGTGACATTATTATGACTCAATGAGATAATGTATAATACGTTGCGTAATGCTTCATAAAGCGGAACGGGTTCTCTTTTATTTTAGCTCTTACGATTCATCGTAAGAGCCTTCGAGATGAGAAAATTGCAGGCAGAGATACTTTTGGGATATATATCGTGGATTTTTTTATACGGAACATTCCGACGTAGCATTTCCTTCATCTTAGATTGAAGCTCGATGGAGAAACGCCGTAAAACGGCGCGCATTTGTTAGCTCGCAGCTTTTTCTCCGCCCCGCTTATTACGAATTAAATTGATCTTTTTTCACGTTACGCTTTCATGTATAGATCTCTCATAATTAATGCGTTACGAATCAAAAGCGAGACGATTCCCTTTGGAAAATACCGACGAAAGAACGCGAAGATACCTACTTGAGACTGCAGCGCGTCGACTCGTTCAATAACAAAGGATCCGAAGGGACTCGAAGAAACAATTGCGTAAATTTTAATTAAGCTTCGGTAGAGTGCGTCTCTTCAGCGAAGATATCTTACGATTAAAAGCAACTCCCGGATCTCCGTGGCGCGAATCGAGAGTTCTCTGTGTCCGCCGAGAGTAGGAGAAAATTAATAACGTCTCATATAATTAATTAGAATTTTATGTCCAATGTATTCTCCCGCTGTCAAAGTTATTTCTAAACAAATTCCAAAGTCCTTATTCAAGCGTGCCTACTTCGCGATGCAGAGGCAAGTCTGAAATTAAAGCTCCAAAATTAGAGCCGCTTGATTCCGGGTGCGAGTAAAACCGGTACAGTCAAACTTTTGAATTAAACCGATCTCGGCGATAAATTACTCAGCAGTGTCACTGACCGGGATTGTTAAAGCCACTTTGCTCGAGAGTGCAAAGGTTTGATAAAGTCCTTCGATATTATCATAATTGGGGGGAGGGGGGATTACGAGCCGAGGGATCAATCTCGATCAATTTGATGGTGATTTCCGGATTCACCGGCGTTATTCCTTTGTAGCTTCATCTCCGTCGTGTTCGCCGAGACGAAAAGGATCTGGTGCTCCGTCTTAGAAACAGGAGATTCGAGATTCCTCCGCGACTCCGCCGCATGCGAAGTCACGCGTGAAAAGTCACGGAGCCGGAGAAAATGTGATTCGCTGAGGAAATTCGTCGTACGCCGAGGAATCGAGGGGCGACAGTTGCGGCGATGCGCGAATCAAAGCGAAACGTGAAAATTAGGCGAGTACAGTCTTCCGCGCGCTGCTGAATAATCCTCAGCGTTTCGGTAAATAATCCATTCGCGATGAAACTGTGGAATAACTGTGCACTGTATTCGGAACGATAAATTTGCGTTACACGATACCCCCTGATGACAGTGATTCCATCAAAATCGCGATACTTTTGCTTCGCGAAAGTCATGTCGAAAATTTCTACCGCGACTACGAACTCGTGCTATTCACGACGTCGCTTATCCAATGTCGCGACTGTATATCCCGTAGGCATTGTTGGCTAATGAATATTTCGCAGCCAAGCGGATGCGGCCACCCGACGTTAATTACCACGCATCGAATTAATATCCCGCATTTATGGCGCCGCACAGGGAAATCGTTGGCTTCCTTGCCATCCATGCGCACGTGCGAGTCCGCCCGCACGCGGTGCAGTTAAAATGCGCGACTCGTTAGCTACTTGCAACTGTGGCAACTCCAGACTCGTATATCAAACCGTGTATAATTCATCCGAAGCGGGCGCGAGCGAGTTCGCGAGAGGTACGCGCGATGTGTCGCCCTGTCGCTGCGTTTTTACGGCATGCAGTAAAAACGAAACGGCCTGCAGCCTGCAGCAAGAGAGGAGGGTTCGCGATACTGCGCGATATTTGCATAAGACGTCAAGAGGCCAGACAAGAGGTCACGCCGAATAAATCTTCGTGATTTATGCGCTAGTGACAATACGCGCGCGGGTCCGCGCGCGCATCTCGAACGTTTAGGCGCGAGATGGATCCATCGGGAGGATCTCGATCGCCTCTCGACAAGCCTTCCCTGGGATGCCATATTGTTGTATCCTTATCAATCACTGTCCCCCATCAACGCGTTATCCTTGCTTACGTGTCCCGACGTGATTCGGCGTTCCCGAGACTCACAGTTTTGGGAGGAACGAGAGAGGAGATAAGAATCCGAAGGATCGGAGAACCGAGGGGACCAGGGAGAGGAGATAAGAGCAAAATTCATCCGTAATTACGACTACCGCGGACGGTGGCTGAAACGCCTTTCGGTTTCTGCGGAAATATTAAAGACGCGGATGAGAAAGTTGTCGAACTTTGTGATATCTTGCTTAATCTGGGAGAGATCCTTTCGACGAGATTCCCTAGCGAGAGCTGGCGTGTTTAAAGGTATATATAAAGATATATATATATATAAAGGTATATATATATATAGTATATATATATATACTCGAAGATTACGCGTAAAAATTTCATTGGAATTGGATGGCTGGATTTTCGGTGCAACTTTCAAATGCTCGTGTTTTACCGCGCAGTCGTTAATCACCTCTCCTCCTTCCTCTCTCGTACATACGTGACTTTCTAAATTCTTATCGTTATCCGAAACTGTTGTCCTCGAGAGAAAACCGTCGATCGATCTGCGAGGATACGCGAACGGATAACGCGTCATCTTCGGCAAGATCGTGGGATCCTTGTTTAGATCCGCGGAGGGATTGGATTTAAAATCAGAGAAGTGTGAAAGGATGTGTACAGGAAAGGGACGAGGGTGAAGGGAGGAATTCGTACATATCACGTAGCCCAGCTGGGAGAGGGAGCGCACCGGGCGGAAAGATATGTGCGATAAGGAAGACAAACGAGGAACGATAAAACGGCGGGCGGCCTCACGAAGGCCTGATCGTTATTAATGAGCAAAGTGCGTCGTTACAGGCTTATTATCCGGCCGCTCTAATTAAATTGGATTAGCGCAATGAAGCGTACGGTGAAATTCTCAGTTAATGGTCCCACCTCGGTCTTGCGCTCTGCCATTCATCCTCTCTCGATAACGATGACGACGGCGATGCCGTTGCCGGCGACGTGCCGCGTTCGTGATAACGTCCTTCTGAACTTGAATCTGATTAGGTATGTGCGCGCGATTATTGTTATATGCGATATCCTCCTCTCCATCTCCAGTTCGCGTAATTTCTTCGCGCGCGAACTGTCAAGTCAGAGGAATCGCCGAGGACGTTGTTACTCGCGTTGCTCGAGAGTCACGATGCGCAAGTGACATTTTGGAGGGGTAGAAGAGGCATTTGGGGCAAATGCACGTTCACAATCTCAGTCTCCGATATCGGAAATTACTCTCAATTATGGAATCCCTGTCACCGTCTTCCGGCGACCGCTCTCTCGCTCAGTTTTCGGGGACTCTAATCGCATCCTTGGAGTTGCCCTAACTTTCGCGATCGATTGCTTTAAGTCGACGTCATGCGTCAGCTGCTCGCTCTCGATTCGCTTATTAATCTTGACATCGAACGGAAGAGAAGACGAGAGATGGTACGATCTAATCCGTAAAGAACTTCCGGGGCTTTGATGGAATCTGACGCGCGCGCATGAGCACGCGTACGTCGCGCCGAATTAACAGTCGAGCGTAAGAATCTGTCCGATTGAGTAGGGCCTTCCGTAAATAGATTAAGCGTATCTGGCCGGAAGCGACACGGCAGGGGTCGATCATCGGTCAGGGAAAGCGGCCGTTCAAATTTAATTAAAACGTCGTCGTTTCCCGCTGACGAGTCGGCAAATCGCTGCCCCCGCTGTCCCACCGACTCTCATTCGCCCTTAATTATTCCGGCCGGCGATAACTCACGTTTTAAACCTGCCGGGAGTGGTAATTGGCGCGAAACTAATGCAAAGTTTAGATCGCTGTATGTGGGTCATCGCGCGATAGAGAGGCAACGGCCGATCACGCCTGCGCGCACACGTGAACAGAGATCCTTGCGAGAGAAGGAAAGCGAGAGCACATCGGATGCTCGCCGATCAGCGCTGAACGAGATGAAGACCGCGAGAGAGGAGGTATTTTCTTGTTAAGGTCGCGACAATGACCGCGAGAAATGCCGGGGATTAAATCTCGGGAGGAGCGATGCGCGCGTGGCGCGATGCCGCGTTTATCCCTGTAACTTTTGCTTTTAATTAAGCCCGCAAAGTTATCCGGCGTTTCACGCGCGTCTCATCGTCCCTTTCCGCTCGCGCCAACGCCAACGTATTAACATCATCCCCCTTCTCCCTCCCGCATCCTGCATAGCTTTCGCAGACGAGGCGATCCGCACGGTTGGCGCGCGAGCGGTTAATTAATATCCGCGATTTCGGGCGGCAGGCTTAACGCTGTTTTCGAGATGTGATTAAAGCAACGCGGCTGGCAAACGAGCGGGAATTTTCCACTTTTTTCGGGCGGATTTAGCCGCGAATCTAAAATAGGTCGTCGTAATGCGATTAAACGCGGTGACAGCGAACGTTAAGCGCGAACGCCGCCATCGAGCCGCGAGAGCGCTTGTATATTCGGCGTTAAATTCTCTCGTACAATGAATGCGGTCCGGCAATGTCATTAAGCGATTCGTTGATGCGTCGGTCGTTAACACCGCGCGGACGAATCGGCGTGACCAATTTATCTCTATTTAGCTGCGACGGCAGCCTTTCCCATTTTTACACGAGGGACGGTTCATTTGATCCTACATGGTCCGTTCCGCTTCTCTCATCAGCGTAACGTTAATCAATGAAAGTTACATCGCGAAACGTTTCCCTCGTCAACGTTTCCTCGGTGATCAAATAAACACAAGGCTGTCGAGCGTCAGGTATGAGCGATTATGTCAATCGCAATAGCACACGCGTAACGCTCTTGTTAAACTTTAAAGCGCTAATCGACGGTGCTTCCACAGTTGTAAACATAAGGTAGGTACGTACACGCAAACGGAGAATCTACGCTTTCGCTTTTAATGAACCCGATAATTAACACGCCTCTGCTCTTGACGAGTTTCGAAATAATAAGAAATAATTAAACGCGCTACGTTAACCGTGGCTCGCGAGGCACTTTCAATCTACGATATATTCATTATCGAAATGAATACGCGTAAGATTTTACGAATGGTAAATACGGACAAATGAATATTCCACATCGAGAACGGAATAATCGTCGCTTCTCTCCGCTTGCGAGATTGCAAATCCGGCCGTCTCGTCGGATCGTCGCTTTCGGGATCGTCGCGAAAGCGTCGTCGGTGCACACGCGAGAATATTCCCTGTCCTCTTGCCCTCGCTTGTTCCCGCGCGTAATAACGCGCCGGCATCATCAATTTCAATCTCGGGGGCTCATCTTTCGACGTTCTTAACTCATAACTTCTCATGACGGAGTTTTCATGCCCGCCGCAGACCGCGCAGCGCTCTGAAAGAAACCCCCTACCCCGGAATTACCCTCATCCCGCTTCAGCGTCGTACACGCGGAAATACCCCTTTCCCCGCATACTGCATGATGAGCCGCTTGTAGCGCGCGGATAAAACGCGTCTCAGTCGTGTGCTCGCGAACAAACAGCGGCAGGGTTGACTGCAATTAAGACTTTGAACTTCTTTCCCTTCCTCTCTCTCTCTCTCTCTCTCTCTCTCTCTCTCTCTCTCTCTCTCTCTCTCTCGCGACCAGACGTTAATGGATATAATCTAATTTGCTCGCCTGGAGGCGGGAAAGAACCGAAAGGGACGGAGACAAAAGGGTGTCGGGGAATCGGCGGAAGGTCGAAGGGGAAGCGCGAAACAGCGAGAAGATACGAACAACGCGAGCAAGGCAAGATGTTCATCGTCCTGTCGTCCTGTCGTCCGATCGATTTCGGTGAAGAATGATAGGTCGATATCGTCGCGCGAACAAAAACGTAAGACGGCGCGACGCAAGGCGGGAGGCAAGCTGGGGACAGCAAGTTCTTGTCCGTGTTTGCTTGGTGGAGTAGCTTGCGCGAGTACGTAAAGTATACGTATTATGTAAAGGCGAGACAGAAACAGCGTGTAAGTACCGGTAACGGAAATTGGAAACTCGTAAGTGCATGATGCGGAGATTATGCGACCGGGATAGACAGTTCGATTCCGGTGACATCGACTGCGTAAACAATTTCCCTTGAAATTATGCTACGTGTGTATATACGCGCAACAATATGCGTCCCTTTCATACGTTGGGTCGCTCTCTCGTGTGCAAAAATATGCACGCATGTGCACGTGCACGTTCGCCTCCGCGTACGTAACACCGCTGTCGATATCGGAAACGTATACATATTGAAATAATAGAAATTAAATATAACGTAACAGCGAGAATATAATGGTGGAAATGCGGTGCGCGTGTAGTAAAGAGTTAATTTAAACGATACATGTTTTCTACGACTTCCAAAATGGCGTAATAACAAGATAGGCAAATATCATCACGTGATATTAGCTAGAAATAATGTGACTCGTTGTATTCCTTACGCGACTGGGATTCAGTACATAATTATTATGTACAGATTAATACGTATACATACCGATGCAAAGGAATAAGTTAATTGCCAAAACCTTGAAAGATCACGCGACACAATCGATGCAGAGAAGACGAGAACGTCGAAGCCGCGAAACCGCTCAAAGCTGTCAGAAACGTCATCTCTTCCGAGCGCCAAAGTGCTGCAAACGCGACCAAGAATTACTGGATTATAAAAAGAGATAGTCCTCCCGAGTGAGCACACTTGGTGGCGTATTATATCGACTAACAGTGAGTCGAGTGGAGAAACAGGAAACATCCGGCTCGAGGGCAAGGATAGACGGAGCCAGGATGCAGAAGAAGAGAGGGGGATCACTTGTCGACACACCACCGCACGTAATTTCCTGACAGTGTTGCCATGCCTGGGAGAGCAAAACGCCAGAAGGGTGGAAAACTGGGGCGGTTCGTAAAATTAACGCAACTACAGCGAAGCTTGAAGCCCTCGCGCGCGCGCGCGCGCGACAGAGAGGAAGAGCTACGTGTCTGCGCTATGATCAATGGCACATCACACAGCGAAAGCTTATTCTGCTCGCAGGACCGGAATTTATGGTGACCTGGCTCACAGAGCGCTATACCCGGAAACTCCACAATCGTGACGGATAGTATAATAAATTAAATTAAGAAGAGGTAGGACGCGCATCAAAGAACGATGCGGTTAAGTTGAGCCGCCGAAGCCGAAGCGGTTCTCGCGATGCATGCCTCGCGTTCCTGGATTTTCCTTAAATACCGGAGGCTTACACGTTCAGCGGAAATCTGCGATGATCTGCGTGAGAGACAACTAATGAAGAGAACGCGGCTTTTAATTTGCCGCGGATATACCTTACGCTGTTCAAAATTCGCCCAAGGTTTTGCGATTCGCGCGTATACGCGCGTACGTTGGTTACATATTTCAACGTTTCGGAGCTTGCTTCTCGAAATGACAGCACATCGGTCACGCGCGATACGCGGGGTTTGATCCGCGGCATCACGGATTCTCATTCCAATCTTGATCATGGCATATTTGAGAAAAATGAGGAGAGGCGCAAAGCGCACGTGACATTTCTGATTTATGAAAACGGCGATAATAAAATATAATAACTGATAAATTTTATTTATTAAAGCATTGAGCCTTTTCATTTCGGAGAATGGATATCGAACGCGAATTGGAAACGTGAAAATTAACAGTGACACATGCACGGACGCTCGCACGCTCGCACGCTCGCACGCTCGCACGCTCGCACGCACGCATGCACACTGATGTCTGCATTAAAAAAAGAAAAAAAGAAAAAAAGAAAAAATAGAGAGAGAGAGAGAGAAAGAGACGCGTATATTATATTCGCTCGCGAGTTTCAGATAAAACCATTGTGTAAGAAGAACAATAAATAATAATCGGGTAGGAACTAATAAGCGCATTGCTTATCTCGCCGCGTTATGCGCATGCGTATCAGATTAATAACAGTAAAATGAACGCAGCGTCGGGGAAACATTAAGATCTTAACCACGCAAACGATGGCTGCACGATGATCAATGGCACGTCACGCGCCGTGTTATGGAGGTTTATCCACTCGCATAGTCAGGATTTATAGCGATCTAAGCGGCCTTGAATTCTCAGAAACGAGCGATCTTTTCGCACAGCTCCTGCCGTGCATAATTAATGTCGTGTCACGCGCGCTAATTACAGATCACGCATCCAAAATGGTACGTGTACTTCCTTTGCGAAAGGAAAAAGTGCGAAGGGATTCTGAGCGAGACACTTAATGCGAAAAATCACCGCGACGATGATGCAGCCATCCAACAATCGGCATCAATAATTTCGCGAAATGTTAATATCCTGCCCCTGCTGGGAGATTAATGTTCATAATTCGCGAGTGGTTCCTATAATGGAACAACAAATGGCTTGATAATACGCGGAAGCCTTGATGTGCAACGCACGTCGACAGAAAGCTTTCATCCCGAGATCCGTGAAACATCTAGTGTTTCGTTTGGTTGATCAACGGTTTGCAACGGCTAGAAATTCTCCTCAAGATTTTAATCATAACATATCACACGGCTCTGAAACAGATCGGGACGTCGAGAAGCTTTCGCCGGAGAATCGACGAGTGACGAGAATCTCTTGCTTTCCATATTGAATAAGTGCGAGTCTGAAATTCTCTCTGCGGACCCGAAATGGCATGGCATGTCGCTAGATGCTCCCCCGAGACCTAATAGTTTTACGATGAAATCCCGAACGATAAAATTTCTTATAGATGTCGTAGGGTTTAACGACAGCGATCGTTCAATGCTTAAAGCAGAAATTGAAGTCGATGTGGTCGATGTGGTCGACTACGGCGATTAGAAATTAATAATTAACGAGATGCTCTCATTCAGTGCTTTCGTTACGCTCTCGCGCTGTGTGCGATACTTATTTCAGATACATCTGAAAGCGCACACATCGCACATATTGCATTTGTAATTTTATAAGCTGTAGAACGAGACTCGTTAAAAGATTCATCGAATCGATACAGCTGAATCCAGCAAAAACGGAAACCTCTGCACTGGCGTAATCGACGACCATTATCGAATCAATCGACAGAGATGTCGCGAATGTCTTACGCGAGTCCATCTGCTTGACAGGTCGCCCTGACAGATTTCCATCAATTTCGAGCTCCTCGGCACGACGTTGACTATCCTAGCCGCGATCTGTGATCGTCATAATCCAAACAGGGCGACACAGACCGACAACTACGTCATTATGTTGATATCGTGATCTAGGACTCACTTGCAACGCGGGAATGTGGCACACGGTTGGCCCTCCGCGAGGTCACCTCGCGTCACGGCAGGGGTGTCTTCTGGCAGACGATCGTTGACCTGCTCGTCGCGCACAGCACTCGCGGCGGGAACCGTGTCGGCCGATCGCGCGACACCGAATCGCGCCGAATTCTCAACGACCCTCGAAGGAGGGCTGTAATCGGGGACGCATGATCCCCCTTGCACCAGGAACGGCTCGATCCTCCGGGTCTTTGATCGTGCACGACGTATCCACAGCGACGAGATCACTCGCGATAGCAGTCACTTTATTCGCACTTTATCCGCGATCCGCGCCCGCAGCGCGCGCGCGACAGGCCGAGAGCGTATTATCGGCTGCACTCGAGAAGAAACTTACTGCGGATGGTCACTGCGCGCCCGACGACGGCGACGACGACGACGACAACGATGCACTGGCATGAACTCCGCACTTTGCGCGAACTCCGGCCTGCGCTCGCAGGTTGTCGCGTGCACTTGGACGATAAACGCACACTATCCCGCACCGTCCACCTGCTCACCACGGCCGTCTCGCCGATCCGCTGATGAGAGCGTCTCCTCTCCCGCGGACGAAAGTGTGTCACTCGAGGAATCGGCGGACGTCACCACAGCGGTTATGTATTCCGATGAGGGTACGTGTTTCCGGTTACCGATCCGCGCGTTGTCCCGGTGCCCTTCCCGTCGCGATCCCGGATCGTTGCGACGAGGGGGTCGCAACGTATGGACGGGCGCAGCGAGGGCGATCGCTCCGGGCGGTAAGAAAATATCGGCGATACGTCACATACGATCCGCACACATACACGTAATTCACGAACGGATGCGACTCGCGCGATTGTACAGATGTATGGTCGTGTACGTGTACGTGTGTGTATATAGAAATATATATGTATGTATGCGTGTATGCGTGTATGCGGCACGTATGTATGTGTGTATATATATATATATATTATATATATATATTTTTTATATGTGTGTATGTGTATGCACGTATAGCACGTATCACGCGCGCGGATATAAATTTTTCGCGCTCACGGAACGCACACGCGCGAGGGCACGGTCGACACGCATCAGCCCTAGGAGAGACCCTTAGGCCGGATCCGCGGAGTTTCCTTTCACCTCGATTTTCGGTCCCTCGCCACCCCCGCGTTGCACAGGCGCGAACCGCTTTCAGAATTTCTGAGGGTCGGGCGACGCGCACGCGGGAGGGAGCGTTGCTGCTAGGGTGGTGGAAGCGTCGGGGGTACCAGCGCCGACGACGGTGGGGGGAACGAACGGAGCACCGGGGTGCGAATGGATCGCGGTGCGGGAGGTGGCGGACCACTGCCTACGCTTATGTAGGGGAGAGACAGTGCTCCCAGTGTGCGCACGAACCGGTCACACGGCCGGACTAGCACCAGACAGCACGCCAGCGCCGCGGCATCGGCATAGGGTAGTTTAGGATGTCTCATCAGCTCGACGTGCTCATGGTGATATCGGTAGTTGAGATGGTACTCCGATTGCCGTCGTCCGCCGCTACCATCGCCGTKGCCGCCACCGCCGCCACCGCCGCCGCCGCCGCTGCTGCTGCTGCTGCTGCTGCTGCTGCTGCTGTTGCTGCTGTTGCTGCTGCTGCTGCTGCTGCTGCTGCTGCTGCTGGGTAGTACGGGCGTGGAGGAACTGTGGAGGGGATGGAGGGATATGAAGGAAGGGGTGGCGCAGGCGTTTTGGTGCACCGACGCATTGATCCCTGGAATTCGTGGGGACGACGACGACAAGGGTCGAGCGTGTGTCCACCCTTTGCAAGCGAGAGGGAGAAAGAGAGCGAATGGATAGAACGAGAACGCGGACCGATCTACTCGCACAGCCAATGTCCACACCTGCGAAACCGTGCGCGACGAGGCTAGGATTTGGCGGAGGGTGAGATGTCATTGATCCGCGATCATGGATCGCTGTGGACCGGCTCGTGAGATTGATCGGCTAACGCGAAAGAGTTCGCGATGTTGGTGCGTGTACTGATAGATCGTTCTTTGCGGATCCAAGAAAACTTTCGGTGACGTGATCAGGTATATGTCACATAGAGAATTTAGCTGGGTGGCTATATTATTATTCTCGTTGTTATGCTAGAAGTGAAAGACAAATTACTGGATAATTACTCGGGCTAAGCGACGCGTAATGTTCTTCGCTAATATTTGTGCTTAGCATTATGCATATGCAGACATTTATTGTATACTTATATAGATATTTTTTATGGATATATATATATAAAGATCTGTAATAAATAATACAATGATACATCTTTTAAATTTTAACCAATCGTTTTATATATTTTGCAAATAGCCGTTTAAATAAACTATTTTGCAGAATATGCGCTCGAGCGCTTCTCAAACATCGAGTTCCATTCATAAAAGTGTGAAATATTATTTGGTGCATCAGTGTTTTCTTTCTCAATGACTATTTTAAATATAAGTTACATACAAACTCTGTGGATATTATAATGACATATAGATAAAAGGTCAAAGAAGAAACGAGTGATATAACGAGCGAAATATAATAGAAAGCTATTTTGGATAATTCATGAAACATAAAATCAATGTCGAATTTAAATTTCTTTAAAATAATAACGCATAAATATTTTTAAATATTAATTAATATATTAATTGCAATTTATGAAACATTAATTCTATCACATATCTTCTATATAAAATCATATAACTTTGTTGTCTAATGTTATTAATTGAACTTTTATTTTACATTGCTGAAATTTCAAAGTATTTTATATTAAAAGTGCATAATTGTTTCACGGGAGATAAGCAATGTTAATTAATTAATAAAAAAAGATGAGAAATGCAATGTATAAAAAAACTAAGTAATTTTATTCGCGTCTAAAGTATGTCAAGATACGTATAGATATGTACATCCGTCTGTGTGTACCTACACATTCGTCGGCAAATAAACAAAACATATCTCGTCTCAGTTTCATGATTACTCGTTAATAAAAGAACGAGTAAAGAAGGAGAAAAGATCGTATAAGAAAAGGGCGAGTCTCAGTAAGAAAAGAGAGTTAAAGTTGCGCGAGCTAGCCACCACTGGGATTCTATTGATTTTATAATTTTCCTCTCATATCTGCAGATTCTTTTGTTCTATTCCATTGTAAAAATCGCACATTAATTAAGCTACCCCAATCTAAGTCATTCAAAACCATTTAATGATCTGGACACTTATCTTCAGATCTATGGTTAAGCTCTCAGGAGAAATCAAGAGCGTCTCCGAGCCATAATTATGCGCGTCTCTCTAATAAAAATTATATTTAAGACAATAATTAATAAAAAGAATATTTCAGTTAGCCAAAATATTATATTTACTATTTATATATATATATATATATACATATAAATAAATATATATATATATATTTGTACAGGTAATGATATGCAAACAGCTGAAATTTGTTGGTATTTCTGCTATCAACCTGAAGCGTTATTGTTTATATACAAAGCATTATTCGTAACATAATAATTATCGCGTTATCATTAGCGCACTGACATTCGTATCGCGAGATAATAATATTTCGTCGCATTTCTCTCGAGTTTGCGACGAAACATGCATGGAAAAAAGGAAATGATGTATCAAATGCAATCGTTAGCATTATTACGATTATCAGCCCGTGATTTATTAATATCCCAGATTAATGATTCATAAATGTATCGAGGTGTTGGCTATTTATCAGAGCATATATTTCGTGCGATTTAATCGCTAATAGGAAGCGGAGGAAGAACAATTAAAAATTATGATTTCGTTGCGGAACTAACTAACTAGGAATGATAATTATTCTTCGTTTGTCGTTCTCGAATATGTACACGAATACAGTCGTCTACGAATACGTACACATGTATATATTTCACATCACATTTTAAATTCTTTTTGGATATAATTTGCCCAACATTTTTAATCGGAGAACATGGAATAGTATATGAATCACCGATCGAGAGCGTAAATTAGTAATAATCTGAAATCGAAATAATAGAATATTCAGAATGCATTTTATTATATGTTGAATATTCCGTGGGAAAGGCCATCTCACATATAGCGTTTGCTTTTTTTGCTTTTTTCTTTTTTCTGCAATGCGCAATGCACCGTTATGTTGTTTTAAGAATGGCCATGGTCATTTTGTTGTTATGAGAACAAGCAGACAGCGACGCGTATTCGCATGTGACGGTTTATAAGTATAAGATAGCTATTCCTCAAACTGGATACAATATTTTGTAGAATTTATTATTCGTAATAAAAATTGGAAGCAATAACGAGCAGAGGAATAATATTATCGTTATATTTTTGAAGTCGGCGATCAAGACTGACTGGTAATCTTTATCTCCATAAAGGTAACGTGCACATGTTCGTGAGTGCTGCTCAATGCATCACTCGTTTCATTATAAATAACTTTTGCAAGTAGAGAGTTGAGAGATAGAGAAAAAGAATTATATTTTGAAGAATGATTAATAATTTTAGAAAAAATTGCCGTTTTATCGAAAAATCATAAATTATGACATTTCAATGCTTCCCATCTTATTTGATCATCTTGACATCTTATTTGGCCAATGGATACACTTCTGAGATGAAATGATATCTTGGGACTCGTATCCTCCTCGGTCTTGACCTGACTTGACCTGAAGGAGATCGAGGACGAACATCTTCAGATTGTCAATGGATCCCTTCTTCTCTTGCCATATCTATCAGTCAGGAGATGTCCTCTCGCGGGGATGCCACATGAATCGCCATATTAACCGTTTAAGAATCGATTAAGATCAGATTGCGGTCAAATTGGTTGAGCGTAGCACGATTTGTGCACGAAATAAAATGGCGAAATAAAAATCCTATTTGCATCTTCGATCTTATATTGCTCCCAGCGATTTGACAAATGCAATTGTTGACTAGACAAAATATATCATCATGCATTTGTGAATAAAATGCTTTAAAGTTAGTAAAGATTTTGGCAGAATCATTAAAATTGATACGGCGCATTATTCCAAGTTATTCGCGTTCTGTGAACAAGTATAGTGCCATATCTTGCTGCGGCAATTAAGCACATCTTCGTGAATGAGTGCTGTATCAGAAGCGCACTTTCCGCGAGTGGATGTCACGCCGAGAGTGGCGTACTCTGCTGTGCGAATTAATCGCATTTTCACGAGTAAGCACCGTGCGGGGAGTGCCGGATTTTCCTGTGTGAGTACCATAAAAGAACGGGCATCGATGAACCGCTGAGAACAAGAGAATTCTCGGGAGACATTGGGTAATGCTCGAGCAGGATAGGATAACATGAGTAATCGTATATCTGGATAATTGAAGAAGCAGATATATATGTATATACATACGTCTGCGGCCACTTGAAATTAGGTCAATTGAATTTACGTTTGTTGTGCTACGCGGGGATCTTGAGAGGAAAGGACACACACAAGAGAAAATGAAGTTAGCGTGGTTCGTTCTCCCCCGCGCCCAATCCACGTTTCGTCGTAGAGTTTTAACTGGAAGTGAAAGCTCAGCAAGAGATCTCTTCTTGCGAGCGACTCTGATACATTCCCGACGATCTCTACGATCAAGACGATCGTCAAACGTGAATCGCGATACCTGAGGCGCCGACACACGTAACAGAGTTTCCATAAAATATTCAGGCTGAGTCTGCGTGCGGCTATGTAGCATCGTTGAATAAATAACGAAGAAGGCAGGGAATCCCGATCGGTTCATAACTCCCTTTCATCCCGGATTCTTTTGGTAGTCCCGTAACGAGAGCCACGTATCCAAGGAACGTATCTAAGGTCGGACGATTTATTTCTTCAAAGATTTACGGAGCTGAGACTTTTGGCTACGTAAGAAGCTCTCAGGGGAACCTATTAATGCTGTTAATTTACACATATAAAACTTGTACTAGCGCAATCCCGCCATTAGCAGAGTTGTGTATTACTAATGAAACAGAATTCGAAATTACATTACGAGCTTATGTAATTACGCATATGCATTATACATCGTGTTGCATGAAGTCGTGAAAGCGATAGCCCGGAGAAGACAATGCAGCGAGATTAAATTTATTTTATGTATACACTAATATTTAATAAATATTAACATCGTGATGTCAAATGATGTCAAGATGTAAAAGTGCATTAATTGCGATATGTGTAAATCAATGTTTCGGATATCCCCTTAACATACGTAGAAGACATACCGGAAAACGCGTTGATGATTCATATTGTAGATAGAAGAAGAAGCAGACAGAAAGTAAAACTGTTTTGTTTCAACAAAGTTTGCTGCACGAACTATACGGCCTGATATCTTTTATACACGCAACTACTCTCGAATCATGCTCGTTCTATTGATTTAGAGAAAGGCTATAGAGAGAGAGAGAGAGAGAGGGGGGGAGATCTGGAATCTGGAAATACAAACGGGTAAATAAGACTCCAAGCGAGCGACGACTTCAAGAGCTACGACGAGCTTTCCACTAAAGTGTTGTTTCCCTCGAAGGGAGAGCAGAAGGGAACGGAATAATAATTTTAACATTTCTCAAAACAAAGTCGTTCTCTTATTCTATCGCATCTCATCTGAGGAGGACAATAGAATATGCAACGCGAAAGCAAAACGCTAAATGGGAAGCAAATGATGAATATACTCACCTATTGTTGATTTGCCGAGTTGCCTTGAGACGCGAGAGAAATGTATAATAACGCCAGCTCATTTCGAGCAAGGTACAATTCTCATTCAATTATATCGATCTCACGAAAAGCTGCGCTTACGTAAAATGCGAAACGAAAACGGAAATCTGCGATACGAAATTACGCTTGCGAAACATCGATAACCAGTTTACGGAAAAATGAGTACTGCTAATCGAAACCTTACGTTTAGAAACAATCGATTATCGTCAATTAAAGTCGAGCGAAATCTTTATTTTCTAATAATTTGAAAAGCTCCTTTGAAAAGGAGCAACGAGCGACCTATCGCGAATTACTCTGTATCGCTTTATCAGTCGATACTTTTGGCGAATGCAGCATATGTAAACGCGGCTTCGAGAACCGCGTTCTCTATTCGCGTTGTTTCTCTTGGATTGTTTCAGAGGTTCTATAATGTACATAAATGAAGGGAAAGTAGAATAAAACGAGCGCGGGGGGTCTATCGCGGACAGCGGCCGCTTTAAGAAATATCTGGGAGGACTCCACGGCTCTTGAAAGAATGGATAACACACAGGCGCGCTTAAACGTTGGAGAAGCACACAACGGATACTCGATATACCGATATATCTTTAGATAAACCGAACTCGAGTATCGCGAATGCCCGCCGACTTTTCTGCAACTGTCCCTCGCCGTTTTTCCTTCGGACCTCCTCTGCGCGCGCGGAGCCTCGTTTTCTATTGAAAACCAAATTTCGTTGGTCGGCGCCGCCTCGCCGCCGATGACGTTAAATCCGATATAAAACTTTTCGCTTCGACGTGGTCGCAATGACATCAAGCAGGAGAGAGGCGGAATATGCGAACGATGCGGCGGGAGGAAATTTCATTTTTGCACATCGGTTTTCAGTAATCGCCCGCGGTGAAACGAAAACATTTGCGTGTTACGGAAAAGGAAAAAAGCAGAAAGAATATCTCGCGGGAGTGGAGAAAAACAAATGATTTAGTTTACTAGAAGGAAGTCTTAGCGTTTGTCAGAACTGATAATTGATATTTCGGATAATTAGTGTCGCACTAATCGTTCTCCAATTATAAAGCATGTAAAATGCACGCGCAAAGAAATTCAAACGCAGCAATAATCCTCGATTCGAATGGATCTATTCAATCCGCGAGAAAGATATCATTACATAATCTTTCACATAAATAATTCCACTTGTAAATTATTACGCTTGTAAGTCCCGGAACATCAATAACCAGATAAGACGCCGCAAAGACATTTCGTCGACCGGCTGTGGGTTTAACGCATCGTACGATTCTGTGTGAACTCGTATTTTACATTTCATGTTATCCGCTTAAATATTTATCTAATCAGATATGAGCGAGGGGAAAGTGGACAGGCGCTGCGCTTGCACGCAAAATTATCGACATGCAGCGAGGTTGGATCGTGCAAATAGACAGGCGCGAACAGGCCCGAAGCTTTCTCAGCGTAATTTAGTAATGGTCTTAGAGTAAGGTTCATAATAACTGCGTAAATGAGAGGGGTCCCGTAATTAATTCGAGTATACCCACGAAAGAGGAAGATAGAGACGGAGTACGGCCTGTGCGAGGCGTGCGCAAGCTCGTCATGCACGGACTAGATTCTATCTTAAAAGCCTGCTGCAAAGCCACTGAATCAGCGGCGTTAATTTGTTAGGTGTATAGCATGTTTTCTTTTACGTATATACGCGATGTGACACGCAACTCGTACTCGTACAAGGGTAATTTATTAGAGGGCATAATAGATCTATCCTCGTCTTATTATGCTAACTGAGCGATTAGAAACGCATGATAATTCGGGCTTCCTCTATTCTCGGCGGGAATGTCGCAATTTCTCCTCTCCCCCTCTTTTGCCCGTGGATATTATTCCCTTTTCTTCTTTTTTCCTCCTGCAAACTTTGCCTTTAGCTTCGCAACCGAAGGAAAAGTTTATTATACACTAGGATATACGAGGTTCTCCGGTCAGGACATAACATTGTGGCTTCTAACTGCAATTAAAATGCAAATGTATTTCTGAATAGCATTTCAAAATGCGTGAAACGCGCATAATTATTGTTTTTCAAGGTATTAAATTTCGCTTAATAACATCGATTTAATATGCACGCGGGTGGCTAATGAAAATTTAATTATTTAAGTAAAATTAATTGCACGCGTTTCGTGTGACTGATGTTCGTTCTTGAAAAAGACATGTGGACTCGAATCGAGTTACAGAAATCGATTTTGAACTGACACGGAAATCTGTTAAGGGATTACGCGAAACTCCGAGCACTGCACAAAACACAGATAATTATCATAGCGTTAGATTGATCTCATCAGTTAGAGAGATTCGCGAGAATTAAATAACATCGCAATCGCTTATTTCTTTCATCAACCCAAGCGTCATCAACTTTTAACAGATCGGCCATTTGGCTGAAGATTCGCTTTCCGAGATCTGCTCGGAAATAAGTTTGTATCGCCGTTATATGCCTGCAAATCCTTCCGCGGTCGAAACGGAAATCGTCGTAATCGTCGGATTGATTCAGATATATCGCGGATTGTAACCGCAAGGGATTAATATGTCCTCCTCCCGCGTACATGTTGGTTCATCGAGCTGCCTTTCTAATCGTCCGAATTTCATCTGAAATCTCGATAGCGGAATCAGTGGCTGATCCTGAGCTGCGGTTGCGCCGCTGAGTAACGGATTAGAATTTAAAAGAAAGACGTTTAAAACGATAATCAAGCCACTTCACTTTTGCCATTGCGTACATCGCATATCTGGATTCCCGCACATCTGAAGTGTAAAGATCGTTGAACTGAAGAACGCGTTAACGTCCGCGGTTAACGTCCGTAGAGGTTCACTAGCGGAATTTCTTCGACTTAGGGAAACGCACGTCGTCAAGGATCATCCGTTGTGCGTGCGTTTACGTGCGTGCAATAAGTTTGCAACAGCGTTATTGCATCGGCACGAGCTACAAATCAGAAATGGCGTGAGAGAAACGCGGTAATGTGATCTGCGGATGGCCTGACGATACCGACATATAATTCCATTGAAATCGTATACGCATTGTTTTGAATATTCCGATCGCTCACGCTGATGAAAGAAGTCGAGGGCCATGACAACGGAGTATCAGCCATTAAATTAGTAGCCTTATCAAGTTATATCGGCGAATAGAGTAGAACAGCGGAATGAATTAATATTCACACTCGAAACGTGATATTCACGCGCGAACGAGATCGATGAAACATGGACGCGCTAGAAATCCCGTTACACTTCATCGGCATTCGATGGAAATCGCTTTTCTTACGGGATATATCAGATTCTAAGCGCCTTTCTCGAACTCCTCCAAAATTCTTGATTCGAAGCAAGAAAATACTCGTTCCAGTCCCTCAAAACACACGCGTTACGTAACGCATTGTTTTTCAAAATTTTGCTTTTATATTGTGGAATGGGTGACACATTGATTTTTAATGCCTAGATGATGTAGAATGAGCAAATAATAAATATCTGAAAATCCATGATGCACAGCAACGAGAAATGGAATTATGAAGATTATTATCGACGCGTATTTATGCAGAGAGGAGTTGTTATCAATTGCAGACGATTTGTGTGAAATCCAATCATTGTTGATTTACATGGTAAATATATGCATAGATCTCGAAACAAGCATCACCTGTATCAATATAATTTGATGTTTAATATCACATTATTTGCGATTAAATCCAGCTGTAAATTTAAATTAGCGTATACTAATTAGCTCACAATCGGGCGGGAGAAGGGGGAGGGAGAGAGAAAGGGATTGAGGAATGCAATATGTTTTTTAAGATTGCAATTGCACTATTGAGAAAGTACGAATGAAATATGAAGAAACTTCACTGCTGCATCAATTGTTTGTTTGCTCGCAATATAAGTGATTGCATTTTGAATTATTAACACAATTTAAAGTTATGTAATATGTGCATAATGTTATGTAATGTTATGTAAATTGTGCATTATATTAAATAAAAACATAGAGCGATCATTAAAGCAGTTTATTAATATTTAATTTAATTAGCAAAAACTAATTATATTATAGTTTAATTATTTAATTAATAGACGTATATCGGATACGATTTCGCGGAATGATAAAACTTATATTCTTGCACTATATATTCCAACAAAGTACTTAATGTTTAAATAAGTATGAAATCTATGTTAAATAATAGAAATTTGCTTCATACGAAAGAAATGTTCTTGTATTTTTCAAAATATCTCGTACAATGACCCGCTTGCCTAGAAAGAGCGTTCTGCATCTCGGATACGCATTATTGATTAAAAGTCGTTCCCGTACAGCATGGATAATTGTATAAAATTCTTGTCCGTTCTGCTTTATCGACAAGCTGCTAATTCTCGCAGTGCGCAACGATGATCTCTTCCGAATCGCAGGCGATTAATTCTCGAATGATCGAAGAAACAGCGAAATTTCACACGTAGAAATTTTGAAATATCGCAATTGTCTCGTAAATATTTAGAACGTGTGTTTCAGATACGATATTCCAAATTACGAACCGGCACAAATATCGAGATGCTTTCCGAGAACCTTTCGCAGTTCGCGATGATGTGAAATCTCAACGCGAGATCATCAGGCGACGTCCGCCTCGATATCGAGTTAATCCGAGTGTCTTGACGGCTCGTCGATCTCTCGATGCCGCAATACCGACACCTCGGTCGAACAACCAGGTTGCGCACGGTCAACAATGACGGACGATAAGCCGTTACCGAGCCACGTGGTTACAAAGCACCGCGCTCGCGCGTCCCCGCTCGCAAGGATGCGGGGAATGGGGCAGAGATGGCGATAGCTCCAACGATGAGGTTGTCCACATTTGTTTACCGCTGCATGTTGCTCCGTTCTCGCATGCTTTAATCGTAATCGTTTATAAATTATCGAGGTATCGCTCGATCGGATTCGAGTTCTCAGGACGATGTCCATTTTGCGGCTGATGAGCCTGCCCGCGTTGGCGGCACGCGTCTTTGACATTGCCGCTCCGACCTTTGCTCGCTTAGGCGATGTAACCTCGAGGAACATTTGCGCTAGCTCGCGATGCAACAAGGACATACGAATGAGAAATGAGAAAGTAAAAGTAGGCAGCAAAGGGAAATATGACGTGCTAGATGGTGAGACCATGTCAAATGAGAGCATGATGCAGTGAGTATTAGTTATAACTATATCATCATATTGCTGGTCTCGTTCAAAGATCAGGATTATCTAAGATTCTCATGTTTATCCATAACTTTCTGATCTTAAGTCCTGCAATGTGAGAAAGAGTTCATCAAGCGATTGATTTTCAATGTACTTTGATTTAAGTGCGAGTAATCTCTGAAGTGAATACTCACAAGGAAGCATCATACGTTGTTCGTTAAGGTAACAATGTTGAGGAAGAATTTTTGTGCTTGTTGTATTCCAGGAACGATTTGTTTCCTGATGCGGACACACCGAATCGACTATTTAATGGAGTACCATATAAACAATTGCATATTGTCAATATAAAGTCCACTCCTAATAATACGATTATGACTATTACCAATGCCAATGGTAAAGTATTACTTTTGCACTCAGCTGGCGTAGAAGGTTTCAAGAATGCTAAGAAAGGTACAAACATTGCCGCTCAACAAGCAGCTATAACATTGGGTAATGTAAGTATAGATTGAAGATGGTTTCTGTAATGGTCTTGTGTATAAACTATGATATGCTGATATATATACATCACATGGAAGATTTAAAGTATGCAATTCTTGTTCGTTCTGAAGATATATTTGTATCATATGTCATATATACAATATATATGTTTATAGCGTATTCTTGATTATGGCATAAATACAGTAAAATTACGAGTACAAGGCATTGGCGCGGGTAGAATGGTGAGTATCTTTCTGAAGGATTATTTCCATTTTGTAAATTGCATCAGTATGTAATCAGTTTTGGTGCGATGGATACGTTAAAAATTTACTTTTAGGCATCTATAAAAGGTCTTCAAATGACGGGATTGAATATCGTGTCAATTACAGATGATACTAGAGTAAGCTATAATCCACCAAGGCCGCGAAAACAGAGAAGAATATAATTATTAGGTGCTTTTTACTGTTAATTGTAAACATATTATAATAATGATATTTATTAATATATGTTACCAAAACTCCATGATATACATTATTCTGTTTCTTTTTTTAAATTAGCAATTAAGATGTGTTATAAAATAAGTAATAATTTTACTAATCAAAATTTCGTTCAGTGAATTGTCTGCTAAAAATATGTTGCTGATGTTTTAATTAAATATGCATAATCAGGATGTTAAATGATTTAAAGATTAATTTTAAATTTTTCTTTATTCTTTTTTTCTTTATCCAATCGCAACAAATATAATTATCATCGATGTTTTCACAAAGAAAAATGTTCTTAAAATTTAACATTTCTTAACAGTATGTAACTATACAATAATGTATCATATATATATATATATATATATATATATATATATATATATAGCATTAAAACAAGATAAATTTAAGCTTTTCGCATATATTTATAAAAATGACTAAAATCTATAAAAATGACTAGATCGCAAATATTTCCTTCTGTTCCTTCAAAAGAGATATCTTTTGTTTTTATGAATTGCAGTCATTATCTATAATTTTAGGTTTTTAAATTTTATAATTATCATGCATATGAATAAGCGTTCTTTATCGTATACGTACATATTTTGTACATGTTCGCTTTTTCAAATATATTCTTAATATTATAGTATGTAAATACAGATTACAAATGAAATTTTTCAGATCCATTGCATTTCTCTCTTTCTCTTTCTCTCTTTCCTTTTATTCCGTTCATTTATATTTTAAGCTTTTTTCTCTTGAGTGAGCGATAATCATATAATTTCAGCATGTTGCAGTAACTTTCACGCATAAAACATGTGCACATATATTTTTTAAGAAATTATCGTTAATTAAATTGAATTTTGCTTATCCAAGAATAGTTTTTTACTCATTTTTGCAAAGTATTTTATTACATACATCGTATTTCCTCTGAATAATGAATATCCGTCAGCTATATATGTACACATAATGAAAAAATTGTATACTAATGTTAATCAGTGATAATTTATTTCGATATGTAACCTATTATTTAATAAATAAATTATTAAATATTAGAAATCTTTGGTGTAATCGGCTTCAAGGCATTATAAGATACTTCAATATAATAAAAATAAATATTTTCACAATAATGGAATATTTTCAGCACGATAATATATTAAAACCGATATCTTTCAACCAAAATCTTTATATTTATAATGTAAATAATGTTCTCACAAAATTCTTTAACATTTTATCTTGTTAAAGTTTCTTTAATCGATCATCTTAATAGAATCGTGTTTAGATAGTTTGAAAAGAATATTATTTAAATATTCTATATGTTCATATCTGTAATTTAGAATTATTACGATGTACGTGCATTTTTCAGAAATATAAATTCTTAAAATATAAATTCTCAAATATAAATTTGAGAAAATCTTTTGTTTTATAAAGACTCATTTTAGATATTACGATATTAATAATATTTCAATACGCATTAAACATCACATGTGAATACGAAATACGAATAAATATAGAACGTATTTCATATTTACATGAAAATCATTGTACAGTAGATGTCAAATTTGAAATAACAATAAACGGAAGATATTAATCTGACTATGACATAAATATATAAATATATAAATATGTAATTACGATTTATATACATTTCAAGCGTTCCAGAAAACTGATAACGTCTATCGTCATATTCATCATTCGATTTAATTAATAACACAAGCAATAAATATACTCTATAATATATAAATATATATATATATATATATATACATATAGAGTTAAATATGTATCGATAAGCTCGTTATGTAACGGGTATTCAAAAATTAGAATACCGCATCTTACAGATGATAAGAATCCATCGATTAAAATTCCTGATATTTAATCGATTGACAATTTTTTTTTATTATAGCCGACTATTGCTATAATAAATCATGAGAAACAACACAATACCACGCTAAATACAGACGCTAAATACATATGCAGATGATGCAATGCTATTCGCGGAGAGTAATCTCCAAGGCTTCAAAGGCTTCTACATGGATTCGTAACCACAGTATCAACATTTAATATAAGTATATCCATCGAAAAGACACAGACTATGGTAATAGTCAATGTAAGCTAGCAGTGATCGATAGAATTATCCAACAGATTATAAAATACAATTATCTAGGCTATGTATAGTACTATCTACTAACTATCTACAGTAAACTATCTACAGTAACTAGCGACAGAGATCTGGTAAGACAGAACATCTGGTTCGCGTACAAGCTAATAAAGCAAATAGGATAGCAAGATACTTGAGAGATATCATATGAAAAAACCGATATATGACGGTTGAAAGCAAAGTGAGAATATATAAAATGTGTATTAGGCCAATATTGACATACGTAGCGGAAACGAGAGCCGAAACATCCAAGACAAAAAGAATTCTGAAAACAGCAGAAATGAGGACGCTAAGGGCAGCCAGAGGAATTAGTTTGAAGGACAGAATTAGAAAATCGCCGAAAAGTGTTGGATATCAGGGTCATGCAAAGGAGATGCAAACAGAACTTGTCATTACTACATTAAGAAGAAGAAGAAGACTATTCCATAAAAATTGGAAAAAAAACTCAAGCTGCGTTAACGACACCAATCTCTCGGTACTTTGTATGCATAATCGTAAAATCGGAAACCTTGAGGATATCGAACTGAGATAAAAATTAACGGTCATATTTTTTTCCGCGTGATAACTTATCAATTTCTTTGCGTCTCTCGTGCGATCCAAGCAACATAATCCGATACTCTCGTATAGATACCCGGAAGTCGTGGTCGGCTGCAACCTATACCGGTTGAGACCACCCCAACGACCATCAGAGGCCCGATGGAATGATTTCCGATCATCAGGGGTCCACCGCTGTCAGCCTGGAATAGAATACAGAACGTATTAAAATAATCTCCGCGAACATCCGCTATCAGCGTGCGGTCTCCATTTGTTTTTATATGAACAGTGGAATTGCAAGAATATTATGACGGGTGTAGTATCCATGATCCGACATGCTGTTCATAAATGCCGTGTAAATGGAAATTCTCAAAGTGGAAACGAGCTTTTGCGCTTGCATCATCGACTCGCTGCAGGAATTACTCGAATATTATCCGAATGATGCGGGAAATACGTAACGAATAAGCGTTTTTCTTTATCTATGATTGCGAAAGGAATTTTCTACTGTTTATATATTGGTTCCAAGAAATCTTTGAAATTGCCAATTTTTGAGGAATAATAACAATTTTTTAGCAAAATGGACAAATGAATAACGATTGACATAGCTATCTCGTAATCTATCAAATCGCTTAAACGAGATAATTAGAAAATTAAATTGAAATTCCTGCAAATATTATCAGAAGATTTTATCTGCTAATTAAAAAGATCATTGATTATTTTCCAATATATTAAATATATTACGTAATCCCCATAAGCGATTGCATCCGTCTTGAAATAAATTTTTATAGTTGTCAATTCTAGTATCCGCGCAAACGAGGCAAACAGAAAATCCAGCATATCTCGATTCCCGCCGGAATCTTCAGCAATATTGTACTTTTGGTGTTCTCATCTTCCGTGATATATTTTGAAGCAATACGTTCGTTCTCGATTGTTTTCTCAGGAACATCTTCGTCTAGGGGAAATAGAAATTACTGATAAGGGCGCGTCGGAGACGCGGACATTTATCGGAGACGAGATCGAAGAGTGGTATCCTCAGGTTTTTGTTTCGATTGACTTAGTAATGCTATTCTAGGAACCCTCCTGAGAGTTCTGCTTTCTCAGAAATTACTGTTAGTCTTAATGACGTAAATTAGTTTTCGCTGCGGAAAAAAATATCGTTTATCTTCATAAAGAGAAAGAAAGACGGAGAAAGAAAATCGGATAGAAAGACGAAAAGAATATCGAGAAAATTGATTGACAGATTATCATTATCCTCATTATCATTATCCTTTCAGTGTTCCTTTCAATATTCTTCACGTAAGAGAGAAAGCAAATTTCGTTGGACGTATCCATTTCCGCATTGATATTATTTTCGTTATCATCTTTATAAGTAATATCAAAGCAATTCATAGATTACAGCAATCCGTTACGGTTACAGCAATTCACGAGTCTTTCAATCGTAAATTTTTGCAAATTTGTTGTATGCGATTTAGATGTAAATATCATCGATCGTCGAGAGTTGGAAAATGCTGTTTCCCTGCTGCAAAATGCGCGTGAAAGCGCATCGCTATTCTAACGGCAGTCATTAAAAAAATTTCTTATGCTTCATCGAGCGGTTGACGATGATAATGCGCGAAGCCCATACAATTCTCTTGCTTTAGTTAACGTTATCGCTATTTTTCCAATCACTGTTGCAATTTCGCGTAAATAATTGTCCAGGTTAGAGATCCGGAGAGCGTGGTCGATGCAATTATGTACGATTCAATTATCGGGTACCGGTATCATTCGGCACGGCCGGCTATCATGCCCGAACAGTATTGTACATGCGCATTAGCCCACGGTACCGTGGCTATTTATTGAAATTCATGTCCTGCCCGGTCGATGAACCGTGAATTCCGCGATCGGGGCGCTTGACAAGCGACATCGAGCGAGCAGCGATGTGCAAACGCAAAAAAAAAGAGAGAAGAAAAAAAATGCGAGAATATCCATGCGAGCGCGTTTTGCGCGCCCGTTACGATATCGTGGATAGAAGATGGACGCGATAGCGACAGAGCACGTAGCGATGTTCCTTTTACTTACCCAGCAAGAATCCTTTCCTCCATCTTGCCATCCCGCGCACATTTGCTTCGTTTCCACGCGGACCGATTTGCCTTGACTCGCATACCATTCTCTGCAGACGGCGTTCTCCACCACGCGAACGTCCACCTTCTGCAGCACGTTCGCCCTCTTATCTAGAAAACAACGAGACCGATTTGCGGTGCGTGCCGCGATTTTGCAGGTAAACGCGAGTGGTTCTTCTCGAGACGAGGTGGCCAGACAGGTGCTCGACGGCTTAAACTTGTCACTTTGAACTCGATCGCGACGCAGGGACGTTTTACAGATTTTATTATCGACGCGAGTTACGCGAATTTGCGTGTCGCTTAAGCTGAATCAAGAAAATTTTCGATTTTCTTAGATAAGAAAATCACAGGAAAGAGCAACTCGCATTGATTCGCTCGGTCTGATTCGATTTCGATCTTATAATCGCTTGTAATCTTGTAATCTTGTAATCGTGATGATGGAAGCAAGCAAGTAATTAACGCGCTATTATTATTCCCGTAATGACTGGATTTTCTGTGTTAATTACTATGCGATGTATTATTAAATTGTCGCAATTCGCGAAATGAATACTTCGCGATTCTATTATTAGACTTTGAGCGACAATTATATCAGATCCAAGATCGAGATGAAAAAAGAACTTTCCCGGAAGCGATATGCGACTCTTGTTTCATGCTTGGAACGACCTTGGCCATCTTATCGATCGCGCGAGTTGGTATATCGGAGTTCTACGCTCGCGTAGAAACTTTGGTGATTATGGAAACTTCGGCGCGTGTTTCGTCCCTCCGATCCTTATCGTGATAAGATTTATCGAAACTTCAGGCTTACCGATGTATCTCAAGTATTTATGAAGCCCCCGCTATTCGCAAGTTGCTCGACGATCCGATAGAATATCTTCGCGCAAACGCCCACGTTCTGGGTACATAGCAGGGATTTATCCGCCATTCGTGAATTATAACGCAACTGCGCGTTCAAAATACAAACGCGGCGTATATCTCGAGACATGCCAATTGCTAATAGCTGACGAAAGCTGACGAGAAGGCGAAAAGTGTTCGAAGAGTACTCGAGTATCGTTAACGTCCGATTCTAACAGAAGCTTTGCCCGGGACTTTATATCCGGATAATCCTGCCGGATGTTTGAAATCGGGAGGAAGGAATAACGTTGAAACATAAAACAACATTGCAAGATAGAACACGAATGGATCTGTTCGCTGACCTCGTTGTATCGATAATATCGTTGCAACAGCGTTTTAACACTTGACTCTACTTTGCTACGCGATTATAGCTCCATCCGAAATGTCGATCGATAATGAGGGAAAATTTTTTTCGCGATCTAATTTCTGACGCAGTCGTTGACGTGGCATTAAAGCTTGGCGAGCATGCCGAGAAGAGAGAGAGAGAGAGAGAGAGAGAGAGAGAGAGAGAGAGAGAGAGAGAGAGACTCTTTTATCGAGTCGATGGGGGATTAAAATTCCCATTACGACGACTTGTAAATATTGACATTATATTTACAGAGGCATCAAAGCCATAGTCGACGTAATGAGCTAATACTTGAACGTTCCGTCGTCCCGCACGTAATCAGTATCGAAAAGACGGGCAATTATTTACTCACATCTGCTTCTATCCTCTCCAAGCCAGCCCCATCCGGCTACCACAGCTTCCATGCCGCCGAAGGCGCTATACCCTGGTTTTCCTGTGGCCACAGGTAAACATGCGGGTTTCACGCTTTCCGACCAACTGATCGGTCTAGCAAGCTCCAGCAGGGCAATATCGTCTACATATTTGCCGCACCTGTGACCGGGATGTAACACCGCATTTATGACGCTCTCCTGTCTTGCGGCTGGTACTTCGGGTGCCTTTAAATTGTGCTCACCGAGCATCACGTGCAATTGTCCCACCGGAATCTTGTTCGTCTCGCTGTAACGATTCAAGCGGAATTTGGATTTCATTTGTGATTTTATATTGCTTGTTATATATTATCGTTATTAGTATAATCGATGCATCAACATATCGATCTGATACATCAATATTTACGATATTATGTAATCGCGATGCGCGTTTCGTCGCGCTGTTCTTCGATTTATTTCGAGCATTGAGAAATGGAAATACGTAGATACAGTTAATTACATAAATAAAGATATGTTTTTATTGGATATTATGAAGCGATCTTATCTTAAAATTATCAAACTCATCGAGCAGCAATCTGTTTTATCAGATAAATACGTAAATCGCAGGTCTAATTTCGATTAATCATCATCGAACGGGGATCGAAGTGTGTGCATCTGGAATAAATCTCTCCATTGATACGTTCCGCTTTCGTCCTGTTCGCTTCTTCATCTACATGAACATCTCGATTGTTCCGAAGACGAACTCCACAGTTTCTTTCTCCGAAAATGCCGGCAATTATTTAACTGGGATTTTTGTGCCGCTCCGAACGACGCGTCCGCGTCTGCAAAACTCCCTTGAATACCTGGCCGGGTCGAGGTGGCTTCAGTTAATTAATCGGTCTACGGTGCCTTTGAATAATTAACAAAATTACGACACCCCTTCTTCGACGTCGAGAGAGACTATCCGTACCATCATCTATCCCGCGCGTCCCGCCGCTGCGCTTCATCTACTCTCTTCTCTCCCTTCTTCCTGTTATGTCCCAGTTTCATCGGGCAACCCTTGGAAGGGCGGTGTGCCCTTCCGCGCATCGCCTAGAGTTTATCGCGAAGCATTTTCTAAGTTTCCAGACCCTGTTTCGTCACCGTTCTTCTCACAAAGCCGTCTTAATAGACCTTTCCATCGTCGTCGAGTCCCGCTATTGTTCCGCAGTTCGTGGATTATACGGTTTACTTTCAATGCATCTCCCGCCTTGGTGTCGCGCCCTTCCGATTAAAATGCGCGGGCGCTCAGACATCGTAGCAAGCAGCCTACTTGTCACAACGAATCTGCACGACGAACGATTGCAATTTGATTTGTTCGACGAGAACGAATATCGATTGTACGTTAAATGTCTCCTCTAAGTCCGATTTACGAAAAACACGCCGAAAATATGATTATTACCATTGTCATTCCAGCGAAATAATCATGATAGCAATAGCAACGATAAAATGAAGCTGCAACGCTACGCCGTGCGATTAATTTAAAACCGGTTGTAGCGTAATTTATCTTTCAGTAGTGAATCAATTTGATCTACTAATTGTATACTTTACGTATAATGCAGCCGTAATAATCAAGAACCAATTAAATTGTTCAACGTACACCGTTGCAAATGCATCTCCGCAGCACGCGCACACGCTGTTTTTCGATTCGCGTGAACAATATTTGTTACGGCGGTATCCTTTTTTTTCCTCCCCCCTCCCYCCGGCATTTTCCCTGGCCTCGTTAAAAATTAATTGAATGCCGAATCGGCAAATCGATCGGAATTAATCTCGGCTCGTTAAATCGTGCGGCTCCGCCGGCGCCGTTGTATCGACATCGGGACGCGCCCGTTGAATTACGCAACGTTGCGCGGAGAATGACGTTAGCAATAAGGCACCGTTGAATATTAATTTACCGTGCGATAGCACGCCGAACGAGAAATATCGACGTCGCGTCGCTGGCCTGCCAGTTCTTGTATCACTGTACGGGCATGTAATTCATAACTGTTTGCGATTGACGATTAATCAACCATATTATTCACGGCGCGCATTGTATTAATAGTAATTGGCCGCTGCGCGATCGCTGCGATAGAACAGTGAGTTATAATTTGTTTAATCGCTAATTCGGGTATCCCATTTTGTATGCACGTAGCTAATTTGTACCGTGCGTGTGGGCTGTACTATTTGAAGTGTTTCTCGAACGGCGGTCATCGAAATTACATCCGTCTTCGAGTTTCGTAATTCCAAGAGCACGCTTTTGACAAATCATCGAAGAATTAGATACTCGCGTACGTGAGAGGAGCTTATCTCGGGAAAGTTACCATGGAAATGTGAATCGTATGCAGCGATGTCCCAGCAAATTCATCTTTCTATCACCGATCGCTGTAGCCGATCTGTTCTAGCCGGAGTCTCTAAGAATCCCGAATCTCGGCGTAGAAGAGACATCACCGTAATTCGTTTTCCTCGATAACGCGGTAACGGGGGATCCGGTCGCCGCAAATCCGACGCGGCAAAGCGCTGGGTACATCACTCGCACGCTGGTAGTCGGAGGAAGGTAGTTTTTCGCGCGTAAACGACACCAGGAGCACGCACAAAGAGAGAGACAGCGAAAAAGGAAGCGAGAGGCCAGCGAAAGGAGACGAGAGATGAGAGAGCGGGAAACTTCATTTTCGCGTTTCCCTTTGCTTCGCGCCTTGTTACGGCGTTTCCCGTGCGTTTTCCGCACGCTGGCTGGCAATTACCGAGCGGTCTGTAATCTACACGCAATCGTGATTTACAACGCCAAAGCTCGCCGCTGAATTCCCTCCACGACCGCTCGGTCGCCTCTCCCCTCGAATAGTCTCCCGTCGCTTTCTCTCTCTCTTTCTCTCTCTCTTCCCGTTCCTGTATAATCTGTCTCTCTGTAATCTGTCCAACGACCGAAAGGGATACGCAATATCTGCGCGTTTTGTTGCCCAGCTGGCTGTGAGTCCGTTCGCGCGTTTAATTATATCTACACGAAGGCTGTCCGACACAAATCGCCGCGACTGTGCAAGCTCGCCACCGCTGCGGAATGATAGTGATTGTTATCCGTTTAATGTGCACGATGTAATCATTTATTGCTCCGCCCGTTCACTTTGACAAGATCTCGCCTCTATGGTAGCACAAAGAATTTTTTGTCGATAACGCAACGCCATGCCCGAATGTTGGACGTTCCGATATAAAATTGTACGCTAGTCATCGTCGGATAATAGTCGTACTCCGACTACTCGCCGGATTTAACGAGCTCAATGTGCGAGCGACTCATTAAAAGTTGTCGAGATATCGATAAGCTTCAGATCGGCCATCGAGATTGAAGGCTCACTTTACAAAGCGCCTAGTCTTCTTTGTGCAGTCTTCTGTGTACTCCATTAATGGATTATTGTACATCTTTCGGAAACTCGTTGCCAAAGTGCAAACGCGATTGAGAAGGTGCGATATCTTTCAGATTCCGACAGTAGTTTTCTCTCTTTTCTCATACGTACGTATGTGCGTTAATATCACGAGTTATCAATTGAGGAAGAGAAACGCGTGATCTCAATGATCATCGTACAAGCATAACGCGAGTTACTTACGAGCAGAGGCAATGCGCTGCAGTCATTACAAATCTGGAATTCAGGATGGTTCCGCCGCAAAAGTGTCCGCCTTTTCTCATGAGGGATACCAGCCATGGGAATTCATGGGGTGCCGCGTCTCGACCTCCAACAATTCTCGCCTGTCTTATCTCCCTTGTGCCGCACGAGATGTCTGCCACTAGTATCAAACATCGGATTTCCTCATTAATGCCGGGTAACGATTAATGATCGCGGTTATTAAGGATTGCACGAGCTGACGTGACCGCTCGACGCAAAGCCACCGATCGCTCCATTGATCGATAGTGATCTAACGTTACATATCAAATCGATCTTGTTTGTTTTCTTTCTCCGCGCGAACGAAGTGAATTCGAAATCGAATCGATTCCGATATCTCGAAAATACCTGAGTCGTCAAATTAAACAACGCGTCGTATAAGTCGGTTCTATGGGCTTCTATATACTCTTTTCACTGTTTTATGTACTTTACATCTCGTTGACTTGCGAAGACGGGCAATGTTTCCCCCTTTGGAAATTTATGAAATTGTCGATGACGTATGAGATCATAAGATAAATAGCATGAGATGCTCATGTTTCGCTAATTCTATCGATACCACAGACGCACATGGGATTATCATCTTGTCGGCAAGAGCATCGGCAAATTATCGATCGACCTTCGATGATTAATGCTCGTGACGTGTTCTCAATAGCAGAGTGATTTCCTGTGTGATAGGGCTATCGGAAGACGGTCGCGTGACATCGCGACCAATCTTAAAGTTGTAACAGATTTCACACGCGATAAATTTATCCAAAGTTATATACACTACTCGGAATTTGGAAATAAGGAAGGACCATTGTAAGTACTTTGAAAGAACTTTCAGGAGAAAGGAGAGAATCTTAGAGGGATAAATACGAATACCAGAAGAAACTTTATTGATCTTTGATCGGAACTCGATGATTGATCAAACATTAGTTGCTCTCGATGCGTTACCGAGTCTTCGTTTTTTCAACAATCCGTGAAGATCGCTCAGGAACGTATTTTTTGGAATTTTTTGAAATCCGATCGACGCTGCGCGACGACGACCGTCAACGGCGTTGCATTTAATTGAAAGCCGGAATCGCTGTGCTACCGGAATGTTAACCGATCCGACCAGGACGTGGTCCTGGTGGCGGCACGGCGTTGGCGTCGCGCGAATTTAATGCCTCGAGCAGATAGGGACAGATACGGCGGATCTGTCACCACAATCCCTGCGATGGCCTCTGCCCTGCGCCCTGTACCCCGGCTAACTCCCTTGCCTTCCTCCCCTGTTTCCTCTCGCACTGGCCACGAGTCGGTCCCCCTCTCGTTTCACGCCCCGACTGATTAATTGGACCTCTACGCCTGCACCATCGCGTTTCCCATTCCCGCGACGGCTCTTCCGCAACGGACGAGGAAAGGATCGCCGAAGCGAACGGGCGATCAGGACGATCAGCTAGGGGGAGGTCGGGAGAGCATGGTATAGAATTCGAAGTCGCCTCTATTCCGAAACGCGTAATAGATATGTCAAAACCAGTCCAGGAATCGAACGATCATGATAATACGGCCTCCATTCGCCGGCCGGCCGGATTTGGCGCGCAGACGTGCCGTTTATCCTTCGGGCGTCGATTTGTTCACGAGAATTTCCAAAAAGAATTGTCTCTCTTTCTCTCTTTCCCTCCCTTTTGGCATTATTTTTCGGAGAAACTTAAATCGCGGCTGTGAATCGATCGTATCTTGGCAAAATGCGCTTCTCAGCGAAGTGAATTCGATTCGGTGAATTCTCGGTTGTACGAGAACGTGATACGCGGAGAAGCATTGCGCTTGCGTTCTCGAAGTTGATACGACGGTGTCAATCGATGTTTAATTAGTTAACGAACATCGGTCGCGCATGCTTATGAATATCTTGAGTTAATAAGATCCCGCAAAGTTATGCGAGTTTAAATCAGTTACGAAGATGACGTTCGACCATCTTTCGGAGGAGAGAGATCTCGTGCGTTAATAAACCATTTCGCGAGATGCGATTAAATTATAATCGAAATAATAGTCTTATATGCACTTATACATAGACATAGGAAAATTGCGTCTGACTGTTTGCTGTTTCATAATTCAAAGCACTCGACCGAGATTTCATGTTCCTATAATGCGTTTCTTCTTGTATACGTTATATATGAGCGAGATTAAGTTCTATTCGATTATCGATTCCCTGCCAAAGTGCCAACGCGATGGGATAAATCTGGAGACGATGGTGAATCTGCCGAAACAATTTCAGACTCAATATCTCATATCCGGATAAATAACGAGATAAAAATGTTGTAGAGATTACTCAGCACGAGATTAAACGTAGGCCAAATCGAGTTCCGCCGTAAATCCAAGTGCAATTAAATTAAACCATACATTTATAACGCAACGTTGTTGTTTCGCGACGCATTATTTTTCACTTCGGATTAAGAGCGTCTTACTTACGCACATCTCGCTGGTAACGTGCTATCCGTTAAAGCCGACGTGCTTCCGGCACACGCATAATCTGCAAATTATTTTCTGGCAAATGTGACACGGGGAGGCAGAGCATAATTTACGCGACATGATCCGATGCTTGAGAGAAAAAGAGAAATGTGAATTAAAATGCAGAAATTTGAGACACCGAGATACGACTTCTTTGGGGAATCCTAACGATTCTGTAATTGTAACGATTTGTAATTTATAGTACCATGGTACCAGTGTTTCTGTCTTCCTCGAGCGAAAGACCATCGATTCGTCGATGATTCACAAACAACGTTAAAACAACGTTTGCAGATCCCTAGTGACCTCGGGGCGGGTTAAGAACCTTTCTGACATCATCACGATTTTTGGCATTGAGCGGTCGTTGACAAAGTCCAGAATTACTCAGCTGCTCCGAGGTCGCGTACTAGTCAACTTTCGGCCTTCGGCAAGGTCGATCAGCTATTCTTCTATTCCGCTCGCCTTCCGCCTACGTAAGAACAGGTGTCGAAAGCGCAAGTACTTTTTTTAAACAGGTTTCGGTTCCGTCCACGCCGACGATACTTGGTGGGATTCGCTTCTTCGAGCTCGATGCGCTCGTATTATCATAGACGGCTATTACTCTCCCTCTGCTAATGATAAAAGCTAGTGGGTCTTCGATTTTCGATGACGAGTATACATCGGAACGGTCGCAGTCCCGGCGTAACGTAATATGCGCGATAACGCAATTTGTTGATCGACCGATCGGAGCGGCAGCTCGTTGAGGCGGAATACTTGATGCGAGGAATATTTTTCCACCGTAATACCGATTATCCTTTATTTACAAATCGTTGAATTTAAAACGAGTCAAGCGAATTTCGGGGAAATATTTTAATAACGCATTTTAATAACGCGGCAGTACGTACCGGCGCAAGTAAATAACCCGCTCGCGCTCAAGCCCAGACATAGAGAGAGCGGCGAGCGATAATACAATTCATTTAATGGATACCGGATGCTGATTATGGCTTGTCGGCCGGCGATAATTACCCAAATTTTATTCGGGCGACGACAATATGAAAAATTAATTATTTTCCATTCCGCGGCCGCTAGGTCGCGTAGCCTCGCGGTTCATCATCCAGTCGCGAAGCGTAAAATTAATGGCCGATCGGACGATATAATTGTTTGGCGAAGGAACGACTGCTAGGTAGCCGTCGATCCGATGAATAAACCACTTCGCTGCGCTCGCCGCATAATATAGAGCCTAAATATTTGACGGGAACGACCGTTTTATCGGCGATAAAGCAAATAATTACCTTTATTAAATTCAGGCAGCTCCCGCACAGCCGGCGGCCTTGCCTCTGTTGTCTCGCGCCAAAGAGTGAATTGTAAACGGGATAATGACACACACTATACAATTTGCATTATGCACCGGGACGCGCCGGTTCGAAATAATCCATCAGCGCGCTGTCTCTGACACGAGAACTTTTTGGCACGTAAATCAACGGCACGGGAGGCGGTTTTTTTTGCGGAGCATTAGCTTCATCATTTTTTTCCGAGTATATGCATTTCATCGCTGCTGCTCGCAGCTGATCGCGAATTTTGACATGCGGAATGAAATGTTCGTCGGTGTTGTCTACCGGTGTTTTTGCGTAAATGACGATTCGATCGGGATGCATTATAAACAGCGCTACATCGACAAGTACAGTCTCAAATTGGGGAAATCGAAACTTAGCTGGAGATTTATTCCTAGAGCATCTACAATGCTTGTTCCGATCGAAGTAATCAGCGAGATTCTACTTTACTGCGAGGGAATGCTGCGGCAAATCGAATTAGATCTGATGCGACGTAGAGGGACAACATTAAATTGCAAATAGCATCACGGTTATGTAACGAACGAGTTCGATTGACTGTATCGACTGGTGTAGTCGATGCGGCGCGCTCGGCGTATTAACGCTCAATTGTTTAATCGTTGCTTGCCGCATCAAACATTGAAAACATCATAAAAGTGCAGTCTATCCTTCAAAATATTCCCGCAAGTGTCGCTCCGTCTATTAAAGACCGCTATGATCTCGTTTAACTAAGCCATGCTTCACCGACATCGATATCGGCGAGGATCGACGATTTGCATAATGATTTCGCGGTGTATCAAGGCAAAATGTCGGCAATCGTGTAATCGGGATAACGCGACAAGTATCATAAAATCGTAAAATTCTAGCGAGACAATACCTAGCGTTGCACCTTCGGCAGATATCAAGGAACGTTCCGTTCAAGACAACTCGAAAACATCGATCTATTCGGTTTGAAGAGTTTTATTTTGTTACACGTTTTCTGCTACTTTACTCCTCACTCGTTCCTTCTCCCTCGTTTATTATCTCGCTAAGTTACTCTCGGATATTGGTTGGGAACGCTCCCAGGGCGGCGGAGAGCGAACGTTCGTTACGTTAATGGCGGACACTAAATTCGGTTTATTAACTTCCGAT
This sequence comes from Eciton burchellii, assembly GCA_020341155.1. NCBI lineage: Eukaryota > Metazoa > Arthropoda > Insecta > Hymenoptera > Formicidae > Eciton > Eciton burchellii. The sequence continues at coordinate 3,374,310 of JAHMML010000009.1, forward strand.
GTTCCAACGTAATCTGCAAGCTTCTGTGTTCCGAATTCTCATTGACTTCCGCTTGCCGTCCAGCGCCAGTTAAACGGATGCCACTCCGTGGAAAAGCTCGAGAACGTTGGCGTTGTCGAGAACGAACTCGTCGATGGCAATGAGCCGCTGCATAAAATGCAGCTAGCATCGCCTCGCACTCGCCCGTTTCTACCGTCACACAGGATACGGTTTCGGCATTTCCCCTCGCCACAGAAACCGTCGATTTTCCCGATAGACCTCGTAAACGCACGTGCCAACTATTATCGCCGCTATTTAATGCCTCCTTTTATGCTAGCTGAACCAACATTTATCATACGAATGGCGCGCGCTGATATCGAGGGACCCCATCTTGACATTCCGTGGTTTTACGACACAACTTGATGAGATAATCCAATTGCAAATCTCATTATGACGCGAAAGCTTACCTAAATCGATTACGATGAATATAACAAAGAGAAAAAATGTGAGAACAGCGTCAACGAGTCTTCGATGACCCGTTGATGATTCGTTGAGACCAAAAGCTGCACCTTTATATCGCGTAATACGTAACCGTAATATCGAGTAACAAGTGGAATCGAATGGAGTAACTGAATAATTGCGAGCGTTATCCAAAACTGTGAATCGTTCGGGAGTAGCGACAAGAGCGATCAAAACGATCACAAGAGGGATCGTTGATTTAGATATTCAACAGTGAGCCGCGCACGATGGAATAAAGAAATTGAACGCGACACGTTTGCGCGCTTAAAATAACACGGTTTATCCGAACTTGTTTGGGATACCGGGAAAGTGTAGCAGACTGCATAATACGCCACGCGGTAAATAAGTTCTCGAAAAATTAATTGAAACAGGAATAGTTTGCGAGCTTCTCGGAGTTTCGCGAGCGAACTGACTAATACAGAGTTTCCTATAGACGTTGTAGTTTGATAAAGTGAGTTTACTACCTAAACTTTGAGAACCACAGAAGGGGCTTTAGGTTCCCACTTCGCGGATAGCTACGAAAATAAGTACGTCGGCGTACTATCCGCGTGTAGTAGTACACGCTTTATGAACATTTCGTTACCACTATTATGGCACGTAATAAGAGACATAGCGCGGCTGTGTCATATTTCGTGTTGCCTGCTGGCAGCGTGAAATAACATTCACGTAATTGGAAAATAAGAAACGTAACGGCGCACGGGAATTGCGAGGAACGTAAAGCACACTGCAAATGCAATTCGCGTGCTAAAAGGCCCGTTACTAAAACTATGGTGGGTTTCTAGTGTCAGAAAAAAAAGAATTACGATCCTCGATAGAGGCCGGGATGCTTGCAGCGTGCTGCGCCGTTGTTTTTCATTAAGTTGTTACTTATTAAGCGAGCGTTTAATAAGCCGCGGAGCTGAGGAAAAATCCCTTTAATCGGTTTAATCGGAGAAATAATTGCACTAGCCGTTCTCTTGTTACTCTCGAGCGACTCCGAAACTATCGCGGGATGAGATTGTTTTGCTCCGCCGGGAGAGTACATTCTCTTTCGCCGCATTAAAACGCTTTTAATGCGCTTAGAGGCATTCCGCGTCTAAGGGAATAATAAGGAAAATAACAGGCAATTTCCCGCGAATTTTTTAATTACTCTCCCGAGTGTCAGCAACACTCAGGCTGCGCGTGATACTCGCGGGAGCATCCCCGCGGTAATCATGTTTCTTTAACCGCGTAAGACTCGCGGACTCGCATAATAATCTCATCTCCGCGCGAATAAGCGCTGTGTACGAGATGTACTCACAATTGATGTACTCGGCACGCGCGAAAAGCCCATGAAACAGAACGAGCGCTAACATGGCTCCCCGATGCGTTAGGCTGAACATCCTCGATTCTTCGGGTCCGCGTACAACCTTTGTCGTGATGGACGATCGGAAAGTGTCGGGGTTCGAGTGCAGCCGGCGCTTCTTTATACGTCGTCCGACCCCGCGATCGCATCTTTCTCGTCTCGATTTCTTTCTCTGTCACCGCCCACCATCACCGCCGTTCCCCGGCGTCGCGGTTTTCGCAGCATCGCCGAGGTCGTGAACTTCGCATTCGACACTGTCGCGGCCATCGATGTACGCGCGCGCCGGTGACGCCCGCGTGCCCGTTCACGGCGGAAATCCGATGATAAAGCTTGACAACGCGACCCTGACGTAATTTTCAAGGCGAGTATAACAAAAGACGGAGGGGGAGAGAGAGAGAGAGAGAGAGAGAGAGAGAGAGAGAGAGAGAGAGACAGAGACAGAGACAGAGAACGCACGCGTGAAGAATCGGCCGAGGATTAAAGGGCCTCGCGTTATTTGGGCTCGCGCGTGCGAGCTTTATCACTAGGCGCACATTACGCGTGCACGCGCATTGAAAACAAGATTGACGTAGCTTCTATTTGACTTTAGCGTGTCAAGGTTCGCCGTTATTGTTCGGCAAATTATTTCGTCTCGGGATTGTGTTACAGCGAGCGATGCAGAATTCAATACCATGCACGCGCGCGGAAACCGCGGCCGATTGGCCGCTTTTGTTCAAACGCGGGATTGCAGGCGGCGCGATTATGAGCAGCTAACATACCGGAATATTGATATCGAATAATTGAGGAATATTCTCGAAGAATTTCATAATACCGGACTATCGCGACGAGCGGTATCTATCTCGTGCACTTGTCTGTGCTTGTCTCAGCTCTCGCGCGCTCAGCTAACAGCGTCGCACGCGAGATGAGGACATCGGGGATTTGGTTTCAAAGTGTCGTCGAAGCTGTTTGAATCTCATGCGCGCTTTCTGCATTCACAATCGTTTCATGTGACGCGCGCGCTCGATGACGCCTCTACACGCGGAGTTGTACATATCGTTACATCGTTACATCGCGCGTCGCGGTGTCGATCGGAGATCGTGATCGCAATCGCGGACTTGTACATATCGTCATTACGGATGAAATGCACGCGCATCGCGGCTCCAGATCTTTGGATGGTCCGGCGCGCTGGCTAAAGCGGCGAATAAACACGCTGTGATCACAGCGAGCGCACGAACGTTCTGTACGACGTCGCTTGTCATCGGCAAACGGCAATCGGATTATGTATCTACGAGTAATCGCTGTGACAGGTGGGCAGGATAATCGGCCAGCGGGAGCTGTCATCCGCGAGAGTTTCGTAACAGGCCACTGCCAGAATAGCGTAATTATACCCAGCGGGCTTCCGAATCACGATTTCTGTTTCTACCTTGGCCGTAGGATACAATCGCTGCCGCGATTTCCGAGCTATCCGTAATCGCGGCAGTCGCTCGCGATGACGTCCCGTGTTTTTCTTTTCTCTTTCCAAGAGTCTTTGCTAGAGTCAACGCTAGAGGAATGAGAGAACGAACGAACGAATTCGAGTGATGTGTACACATCTTTTTTCTTTATAGCTCGCACGCTGACGAGAAGTTACGCGTGTTCGTAGATTCGACGTAGATTTGATATCTAGATTTGATTCGAACTTTCGCGCAAGCGAGAACTTCCCGAGAGCGATCTGAGAGATTCGGGAATAATTGTAGAAATATTTTCCGCGTAACGATAATTTGATTCCTTCGATTGATCTCGGATAGCACTTTCGATAAGCGATCGTTCCTTCTACATGAACTTGCAGATCCGCGATAGCCACGCTATCGAGAGAGGAATTGGCACTGTCGATGTGTGCGGACAATTTGTCCGTCTTAAAATTTATCTCGCGCCCATCTCGATGCCGGCGAACCTTCGGCTTCTTGCTTCGCTGCCGTCCACTTAGTTACTCGACTTTCAAGGCTGAGGACAGAGTCCGTGATCTTGCCAAGGCCGGTATGATCGGCCAGGAGGGACTATTTCCGACCTTTATCTCACCCGGCGGTACCGGTGATAGCCAATGAATGTCAATGGGAAAAAAGAGAAAAAAAAAAAAAGAAAAAACGAGACAGCCCGCACGACAATTAGGAAAATGTGGAACACCGCGTACTTGAATCACCGACAGACGATGTGCATCTCTCTCTCTCTCTCTCTCTCTCTTTTACTTCGCGGGATATCCTCGCGCTTTAATCGCCCTTTCCCGGACTTTTCTTGAGATAGGGGGAGAAGAGAAGGATCCATCTGTCAGCGCAAGATAAGGGAACGAATGAAGACGCGTCAGAGATGAAGTGCGGCGAGAAATGAGAAAGAGAAGAGAAAGGCGGAACGCGGACGTTCTCCGCGTTATTAAATAACGTGGAGCTAAGCTCGAGAGGATCATCACGGAATGCACGAATATTCAATTTCGATAGCCGGCTTCGCGTTGACCCCGCATTAATCAGCAAGAAAGTAATCCCCTTATCGAAGCGGTATCCTTATCAATTTTCTCTCACGATGAGGGCAACGAATCGGCTCCATTAATTACCGCCGCGGACGGGCGCGAGCGCGCCAAAGTGCTTTTCCTACTTTGCGCGAACCCTCGACGAGGTCGCAAAGAGCGATTCTCAGGGGAAAGGACAGGGGAGAGGCTGGCACGCGGGAATTGCAGTGCCGTGCCCCTCGTTGTGCAGGTGCACGTGCGATCGCAGGTCATACACGCGTTACGAAGAATGGGAGGGGATACGAAAGCGAGAGTGACTTCGCTGTTACTCCATCCACGTTCCGCTGAACTTGACCCACTCTTTGTCCCGCGAGCCACGGCGTGACTCTCGCGTCTACAGCCAGACCGTGCCCCTTCGCGTTACCTTGCCGTCTCCGTCCTTTCGTTCTTCTCTTCGGGATTCTCTTCCCCGCTTACGCCGCCGTTCCGAGCTTCCCTGCGGCGGATATCGTGAAATATCTCAGCTTGCAGCCCCAGTAACCGGGAAAAGGTCGAGCTGGCTCCAAGACGCGCGGGAACGCGGATACGCAAGTCTCGTCCTCTCGGGTCGCGATCGCGAAACGGACACCGAAAGTCCACGTCCGCGTGATATTGAATGCACGTCGGGAATCCGATATCTTGCTGACGACCTGGCGGGAATTTCTTAATTGGGATGATTTATCTTACTTATCATGGCGGCGAGCCGACTTGGAAGGAAGCCGCGAGTGTGCACGGTGATACGCGTTAGATTACATCGAGGATATGTTCGATAGCGCGAGACAATTAATGGATATTCGAGGAGTGATCATCAAGATTGAATGTTAATTATTACGATCGTTCAGGAAGACCCTTAGCTTCTTACGAATATAATATAAATTCTTGCGCAGAGATCGCGTTGAAGAGAACGAAGCCTCTCGATCGTAACTGCTGAAGGCGCGGTTATTTCGAGATCACTCAAGGTTCGGTTTCTCTTTATCTAAATCGGAAATACTTTCCTGTTGCGGGCGTCTGGCGGCTCCCCGAGGTCGCGATTAGAGGACTCTCGTTTTCGGCGTGGCATTGTCCGCTTACGAATACTGAGGCGCGCTGAGGTCGTGAACGCTAGGTGTGTCGCACAGTCAGGAAGAAGTCACTGACACCACTCGAGGTCGGACAGACAAAAGTCTAGTCCGGTGCATTTGAGGTAGGCGAACCTTGACGGCCACCCGGCAGCGCATGGATTACCGCATATCTGTCTCCCCGAATTCGGCGATCCCGTCCAAATACAAACGAACGCTCCGCACGATGTGTCCGCCGATAATCGCGCCGATAATGCGAAAATTTATCTGTTTTCTGCTACTTTGATATTATTTCATATACATCTTTCGATATCCCTCTCGAGCCGCAGCCGAATCGCGAAATCACCAATCGTTTTCTCCAAGTTTCGCGCTAACTTAACTGTCGGCTTGATTTGAAAAGCAGGAAAACTGATAAATTTTCACTGTGCTATTCACTTCCACTATTCTTAGTCATTAATGCAGTCTTGTCGCGCTATTTTTTTATTATTATTTATCTCTCAAAGAAATTCTATTCTAAATTTTTCCGGCTCTCTTTCTGTCTTCGTGATGCATTACCTGCGCTTTCTCATATTTTCCGGATCCGATCGTAACGCAAGAGCTCCTTGCGAGAATGAGATTACGAAAGTTGAGACTGCGGAGTCTCAATAAGGAGTATCAATGGACTGCATAGGTTGTCGCGAATCGGGTTACGACCAAGAACGAGCGAAGTGGCGAGCGCAAGTTGACCGGCGCATACTGCTATTGAGGAGGAGCAGACCCAATCACAGTCCGATTCATGAAAAGGGAATTAAATTTCGTTGAACCGAGCTCGTACAATAACATCGTCGGCTACGCGCACTATATACATATACAGGACGAGCGTTTTTTTCGGTGACTAATCCGATGCTTTGCTGAAATCAGGCAGCTCTATGCTCCACGGAGCACGGTATCAATGTCCACTGAAGAATCGATAAGAAATCGATAGTCGCGTTCCGTTCCATAGTAGAAAATGCAGGCTACAAGATTGCGATTTAGCCGCAGATACGCGTGCGTTCCGAGGCGGATTTTCTTAGTCGCGATGCCGCGACGCGATTTCCCCGATTGCTATATTTTTTCGCGACGTTTCTCACACAAGATTCTATAGCTTGTTACGTAAGCAATAATATCCAACACTAATAATATCCGCATCCAAATGTCGGAATAGATGTCGATGAAATCGTGTGAGATTATCCGTTCGCATCGCATTGAGCTGTTTCAACGGGCGACCGTTTTGACGGAAATTGAGATCGATATCGTCTCTCGCGTCGAAACTGATTGCACGGCAGTTAACTTGTCACGCCGGAAATAGGCATTTACAAGCGGTAATGCGAGTGTTTTTATCTGTCCACGTACCATCAGAATATTCGCTATTAATCTCGAATTTCACTTGGGAATTTTTCGTTTTTCCGCGTTCCTGATAAATTCGTGATAAATGAAGGCAGCTTGTGCGCTCGCTTGTTTACGAGGCGTTGTCAGATGATCTAAATCCATTGCCGATAATTAACACGTTTTAGAACTTTAACGTCATTATAGCTGTTAGGGGCGCTCTGGCGTGATCGATGTGTGGAATTAATCGCGTCAGCACACGCCTCGCGTGTGAACGTCATCGCGGCGTTCCAGGCGAAAATAAAACTTATTAAGACATAATCGCAAGCCTCCATTAACATCAATGAAATATTTAAGAGAACGTTAATGGAACTCACCTCGGTGTATATCGCGGCACGGTGAAATAATAAGTCGCGGTCGGTGTCGGTCAGCAATAATGTCCGAGCGAAATTCGTTTAAGCATTTAAGCGACGTCCGGGGAGTGGTTCATTGAACGCATTCAATCGCATTTATTCATACAAAAAGCTTCGATTAAATGGCTATATATCCGGGTCACATACGCGTGCACCGAACGTGCACGTTGTATATATCAGCGCGATGCAGCCATGAGTTCGATTTCGCGAGACTTCATTGCTCTGCTCTCAATTTATTTGCGATCAAGAGAATGTCCTCCGTCGCAATGAAATTTGTAATAATAAATTCATAAGAGATGGAAAAGGCATTCGATAAAAATGGCGCATGAATGTGAAACGGAAAAAGCTATTCGATAATACTCGTTATTATATGGTAACGTAATTCCAAAGATCTTGATTGCTAATTAATAACGTGCACGCATACGCGTAATGAATATCGTAAAATGCCTCTCGTGCGATTCAGATGCGAATAATTATAAAAATTTGCTTGCTATCGGAATCGATTCCTTTCAGAGGAGACATTCCGCTGCGAACAAATCGGATTGCCTTATTGCTAGGTAATTAGATAAACAGATCGCAATTACTGCGCGATTATAAATGCATTGCGGATGGAGAAAGTAAATAGATATCTTCATGTGTATATATGTATGTGTGAAGAGTATATAGGAAGAGAGTGCGCGGTGTTCGCATTCCGTGTTTGTATGTCGATGGATTTTGTTGAACGTGATTTCGATTAAGCTGTGCATATTGCGCGCATCTGGAACGAATTATATCGGCATTTTTCAGAATTTATGATCCCTTCCATGCGGGCTTCGTATGCGAGGAACTCGCCCCGTATGCGATAACTCCCGGCAACGATGATTTACACGATACCTGATAAATCACGCGTATATCACGCCACTTCGCTGGCTAATTTGCGTAGCGAAACGTGATTAGACGTTGCCGTAATTCTCCGCGCGGTGTATGTTCGTAGCGGCTACGTCTTAAATTGAGATTTTCTCAAAGCAACTCGCCGGATTTAATCTCGGGAAAGGCTTTTCCTCATCCTCTTATCATGCATCTCGCACAAAGCCCTAATGACGAGTCGCTTTCAGCGCGGATGCTCGACTGACTGACTGACTGACTGACGCGCGCGACAAATGCACGCGAAAGAGTCGGTGCACGGGAATAATGCGGTGACATTGGCGCATACGGCAGCGCGCGGCTACAACTTCGGTGTCACCAAGATAAACTGCAAACCCAGTTCGACATCGACCTAGTTCCCCGTGACCTGGAAAGGCGATCGTGTAATCGGCATCGCCGACTCGCATCCTTATCTGCGCGACGCGGAGGGCGAATAGCGATTCGCCGCGAGGCGGGGTGAGGGAGCTGCATAAACGAATATTCATCACACGCCGTGCTGTGTATCTGTCCGTGCGATTGAGCAATATTCCGCAAGGTCGTCGATATAAAAATATAGACGAAAAACGGAAGGGGGAATAACTCACAATGAATAGGAGTTCAATAGCGCGAGCGTGCACGAGGCAGCAAATTCCTAATTATCAACGAGAATGCGAAGCACGCGTGTATATGTTATATATATATATTTTTTTTTACCCTATGAGGGAATTTCCGTGCGGCTTACTGATTACCCTCGTCGGATCAGAAATCCCCTGAACAAATATCCGCGCGGTGCATCGGCGCAAATAATCAGCTCCCGATATCGACAATATTGACCGCGGTCTAACCGCGCTCAAGAATCGCGCATAACGCAAACAACGACGTCGACACATTAAGCAAATTAATATCGAATATGATTATGACGCAGCGGATCATGTTGCGTGGCCGAAAATATTTGTGCGCCGTACTAATTGGTCCACGAGCGCCAGAAATCGTCACTCCGCGCCGTCACATTGCGCTTCTCCTTCTTCGGCAATCGCGTCAAAATCGCAAAATTCGTCTCATCGTTCGCGATCACGAAAATGTAGAATAAAAGGAAAAAGACCTTGACACTCTTTATGTCGATACGCATCGAAAGGCTGTGAGTTGGTTTAAGCGTTGTGTGTGTGCGTATGTGTGCGTGTAGACGTGTCGCGTCGAGAAAAAAGAGTAGCCGCGGAAGAAAAACTGTCAACATTGAAGGGCTTACGGGATGACATAGTTAATCCGGATTAGATAGAAATACGTGGCGGTTGGCCGATACAAGTGTTCCAGGGATTGTTTTCGCGCAATGACGTGAAACGTCTTAAAGTTAAGTAAGGATCGAAGAGCGCGTGAGTCGCGCCAAGACGAGCGAACTATGAAGACCGCGAGTGAAGAATCGTGAGCTGCGAGTTGCGGGTCAGCGAGATCAGTTAGCGAGATCAGAGAGTTAGTCTTGCGAGAGACATTCTAGAGAAGAATAAAGTGTTCTTTTCTTATTTTTCTTTGAATCTGAGGCGTCGAAAACCCATGATTTCCATTGGGTCCGCATGTGGATCCTACGGAAATACGCGCGGGATTAACACGGGGAGATACTTTGAGAGAGTTTCAAGTGCAAACGAAACTATAAAAAAGCGGGAACGGGAGGAAAGCTAGACATATGTACATATCTGTTTCCGACTCGCTTCAAGTATTCGTTGTAACAGTATCCAGACCAACGGGCAAGAAACACAGTGTGCGGAATGGATTATGCCTCCACAAAGTCAGATAAGCTTATGTCGCTCGAATGGTGGAGCGGCGACCTCGCGGGCCGAGCTTTATCCCGGGAGCTTCCGCGCACCCGCATCTTCAACGGATGCTGCGCAATCGCACGTATTCACGCACGTGCGCGTGTACGCGATGTACGCAACGTGCTACCCGAATCACGCGGACGGACGGATTAAAGAAACGTGTCGGGATTGCACGCGCCACACATTATTACGTTACGCACGCGTGCGCTCTCTTTCTCTCTCTCGTTCTAATCTCTTTGCCTTGTGTCTTTGCCTTATGGCTAAAACGCTGAAACGCTACGCGGTCGGCTATGCAGACGCATTCCGCGATATCGAGCGATGCCTAGTGCGCGATTGAAACGCGATTCTAATTCAAGCCGTGCGGGATTTCGATACCTGGTCTCTGATACTGCGCGTGTAACGGAGATGATTATCCGGATCGGCGAACCTCCTCGGACACGGGTTAATCTTCGCTAACAATGTGCCATAATGTATGAATAATTTTGAATTCGCCATTAGCGAGGGGCAATTTAACTTATTCGGTCTTATCCGTGTGCGTGTATAGATTCCGATTAAAATTAAATTGGCGCAGTTGGAAGGCTAATACCTCGTGAGATTTTAACTTGTGAAAACTCTAATCGCGATCATTTGCCATCCATGATGCAAGTATCGCTCGATAAAGAACCACGACTCCTTAATTCCCATCCCCGTAAACATAAGGTACAATTTGCCGAGTGCATCAGAAATATGCAGCAGGAGCGATCGCTGCGCTCAAGTTACGCGCTGTTACGTTTGTCGCGCGTTCGCGCCTCTCGATTTCCGTCAAGGATTGCGCGATCGAGCGCGAGACTCGCGCTTTTGTGCGATTCGCGCATTGTTCAGCCTGCGAAGCATCCGAGTGTCCAGCCCGGCGCGGCGAGGGGGGAATCTCGCGGAACTTGGCGGATGACTTTAACGAGAAACAAATAAATAAATCATGCGCGAGACTGGCCGATCGTCCGCGCTTCGGGAGGACCAATCGACCACCCTCCTCTCTCTCGTCGCGGGCCCTACGTGAGGATTTATGTTCCCTCCCTTTATCTGCATTCTCCCGGGGTAGCGTAGCATCGCGCTGCACCCCGTATCATAAATCCGCTAGCGTCAGCTCGAATCGAACCGGACGCTTTTCGATACCTCGGCACCGTTTATCGCGCGGAGATGCGAGAGCTTATCTCGCGGAATTACGGCGGGGTTGTGGGATATTGCTTCCGATTAGAATATCACATCACATCAAAGTGGGCGCTAGAGGTAGCCTTACGCCTTCGTAACTTATTCCTGATTTGGTCGAACCCGTAGAGGGGGAGAGGGGAAGAGGGGAGAGTCATGGCGCCGACGTCGATGATGAATGAGACGCGGATGGGAATCGGGAATCTCGAGTCCGCGCGATTCGATATCTCTCGAGCTTCTCCTCCGGCTCCCGCCGTTGATCATCGCGTAAATTTCTCCCGTAGATCACGCTCCTCCATTTCTATCGTTTTAATTGCGCGCGTGCGTCAAGACGAAGCGAAACATGCGCGTCCACGTGTCCGATGACGACCAATGGCGGATGCACGAAGCATAAAGTCGCGTGTCGCGCGTGAATTCTCTCTCTCTTCTCGCACTCTTTGTTCCCAGAATGCGCCACCGTGAAAAATCCATAGTTTCCAGTTCTGCGAAATCAAATAGCAAATTGTCAGTGCCACCATCTTTTATACACGCGCGGCGCCGCGAACGCTCGCGGTCGGCCGGTCTTCGCGGCAGAGCGATCTCGACGAAAATACGAAACACGCGCGGAACGCGCGTATTCATATACGAAAGCGAACCGAAAAAATAACAGGCAGACACAGATAGTTTAGTTGCCGCCGTGGGAGAGCCATAGCATTTATTGCAAACGAATAAAGCACACAGACGCGCAACGAACGTGTTATTCACCGGCGATGGCGCATCCATGCCGAGCACGAGGTTCTCTCTTTCTCTTTCTCTCTTTTTTTCAACGCCGCGCGTTTGCCCGCCGCGCGTCGAATCGAAATTAAACGGGCTCGCCCTTCCCCAAGCGCTAGTAAGTGCAGCGACGCGCTTTCCGCGCGCGGCGTTCCATTACGATCGTTTCCAGCAATTTTGCACGGCGCGGCGAGTCCCCGCGCTCGCGCGCGCAACGGCGCGACCATTGCCGGTTTTTCGCCCATCGGTCCGAGGTCACCGTTGCGTTAAGACATAGCGACCGCTGATATCCACAAAGGATTTTTAATTCCGCCGCGTTTTAATCCTCGCGCCTCAACAATATCGAATTTTATGCGGCGCGCGATTCGGACGGATTTCATTGCACTCTCGAATAACGGTGCACAAAGTATCGCGATAGTCGGAAACGCGATATTTTTCCGCACACTGCCGTCCCGCAGTATCTTACAATGACGCGATGGACTCGGATTATTAAATTATCGATCGCACTGAATATCATATCGCGCTCAGTGCGATGAATATTTCATACGCCATTTATAGAAATTATCCTATTATTATTGTATTTATCGCGCGTATATCGAGTCATTTAATAATCTCGTCGGCGCCGGCGAGCTTCGCGTAATATCCCGTTGCTGATGTAATTTGTTTATTTAACTGGAAAGAGAGCTAAACGTATCGGTGACTTTGGATAAATCCGAACGGAGCAACAAACATATGTATCTTCCCGAATTGGAATCGCTGAGACGTGAATTGCGCACCACGTGGGGCGCGTTAATTTTTGTGTTTATCGCAGTGTCTAATTCTCGTTTCCGGGGAAGAATCCGTTCGCAGCGGGTCGTCGCACGGCTCGCCGTTAATTCTGCATCCGCGCATGCACGTGCGTCATTGCATTATTGCGGCCACGCGTTTGTCCGGTTGTTAGCAGAAAGGAATCGTTTCGCTTGTATCGTTACGGGACAAATTGCTAAAGTTTCCGCGTTTTAACGCCGGCGAGTTACCGCGGCGATGTCATGCCGCATATAATATGATATTCCCAGCGACACGGTTCCAGCCACCCCTTCCCCACCCCCGCTGATATCCCACTTTCGCATCCTCGAGGACCGGCACGCGGGCGGAGCGAATTTTCAGCGGATGGTCTTACAACGGAGCGCAGGTCCTTCACGGATTTCACGAGATGAGCCAAGAAAATGGACGAATTAGCATTTAGAGCGCGATTTTGCCCGACCGCGTACCACCGCGCGGCCGCCACTTCCGCCGTGGCCGCTTATGCAGACGCGAATTTAAGGAGATACGGATATCCGGTGGAAGCATGCGAGCCAGAAGCTAACGTCCATTTTCAAGCGCGACGGAAATTCCGCTATCGGAGACGTCTAGGTTGTTTGCCGTTCCGGTCATTTTTCGATAGCAGATCCAGTCGCGAGTAACTAGAATCCGCGAAGGAACGCATCGAATATGCATTATTCGATACACATTCCCGCCGAACGAAATTCATCGCGTGACGCAGCAACGTGAAGCAAAATCGTGCAACAGTTTTCATCTTTCCACACTTTTCCGTCTCGATTATCCACGTAATGTTATTACATTATGATCTATCTTTCCGTCGATTTTTCACGGAATTTTGATGAATATAATATTCCCGCCACAGCTCTTTAGCTTGTTTCGTTGCTCCGCAACGTCCCGCTGCGACGCTTGCTCGCAGTTGTTCGTCTCGCTTGGGATCGTTTCTCGTCGCTTCGTCGATCGATTATCGTTCGCGTTCGCGCGGATGAACGACGGCGCGACGACGCGTGTATCCTCGATCACGCGTGCCTCCGGATATATTTCTCGCGCTTTCTGACATGCGCGTCCCCCGATGGCAAGCCGGGGGAAAATAAATAAGCGACGAGTGCACGATTCCCGCGGGTGGCTGCTGGCCCGGCCGGGCCAGAGAGCAATTTCTGTGTAGATAGTGCGAGAATTATAGCCCCTCGCGAGGCGACGGAGGTTTAAGCCCTCTCCGGGTGTTTCCGTAGCCTTACAACTCCGTAATTTTTACCCTCCAAGAAGTTAAGAGTAATTTACTGTGCTCCGTGTAAGCGTTACTCGGTCCTCGTCGAGAAGCGAGGCGCCGCCGCGGTGCCTCGCCCCCGCTAATTGTCTACCCTTGATGAACTTGATTTTCAGCGGGGAAACAAGAACAACGCGGCGAGATGGATACCGGCGATGTCACGACAAAGACAGCTATTCGTCGGAGTTTCTGAGGACGAATTCTGAAGCGTTCTTGAAGAAACTAACGCCGCAGTCGGCTGCAGCGGTTTCCTGTCGATGCAGCGACACTCGAGCGAGGAATCTCGATTGTCGCAACGCGCGTGATCGAAACGATAATTTCGATGAGACGCGTATCACTCGAGAAGATGGATTCAAGATCCTTCCGCAGCTCTTGAATCGGATATTCGTGTTTACTCGCGATCGAATTTATCGCAAGATAAGAACTGGTTCTACCTTTTGCAATGACAAATTTCCAGATTTATGGAACAACTTTCTCGTGCGGATTCTCTCGCGCTTTCTATCGGATTCCCCGGCATCCTTCTTCTTCTTAGTTCCCTTTATTACGTAGCGTTTAAGAGTAATGATGCAATGCGTTGTCGTTTTGGTGTTTATTGCAACTACTTTGACGTATGCGCCACTGCGAGAAGAAAATAGCACGGGACTTTAAACCGCATATTTCCAAAGTTTCTATTTGCGGAAGACTTGCGCGAGAGTTCGAGAAAGATGATAAAGAGAAAAGGGATATAACACGCTAACTTTGCCTATCTCTCCCAAGAGTGGCTGCCGAGTACAAATGATAATGCGATTATAATCGCCTCGCGAATTCTGAATCAGCATCGAATTTTAGAGGGAAATTAATACGCTCATCGATCCAGTGATGATCAGCTGTTAACAATCCGAGAGTTTCTCCGCCACGGAACAAAACTCTTTTGCCGTTAACAAGGCTCTTTCTCTCTCTGCATACAGCGCGTGACTTTAATGAATTAATAAGAGGCTTTAGATGAGATGGATGGTATATTGCAGAATATAAATCAGCAGATTTTCCGAGGACTCTGCGAGAGAAATCAAAAGACAAGCGTGATCCGGAAAGCGAGACGTTACTCCAGAATGTCTCCAAAATAGCGAGTATTTTGATCGATCGATCAACAAAATCGCAGCTTGATCTCGCTCATTTGCAATTTTCACCGCGAAGGATCCGAGCCTGGGGCAAAAAAACTTCCAATTTTCGGGTTTTGGATGTACCGAGTCGCTCGACGCGATACGATGCTTTGAATCCCCGCATTAATTTAACGAGGGGCGGATGAGAGGGATAACGACGGGGAGAAAGTGAGGGAAAAATGCTGCCGACGCTATTAATTCGATTGGGCGAATCGCAGAGCGGGCTTCGGGGATCCATTATTATATTAGGAGGATCCGACTCCGCGCTCCTGATAAGATTAAAGTCAGAACGATCACGAGCGGTCGCCGACTCAGCCACGAAAATCCCGAAGATAATTTTCTCCATGTGAGTCTCAAATCTCCCGAAATAATGCGATGTTGCACGGCTCGGTGCACGAAAATACATAGCGGAAACGAAATTTATGGGAAGTTTACGAACGCCTTTCTCTCCACTTCTTCCTCGCTCCCCCCCCTCTCTCTCTCTCTCTGTTTCTCTCCACTTTCGTTATTTGTTTTATGCCGGAAATAATGGATGATGTTAATTGAGGGAAATAATTGCGGGAGACATTTGATTACGGCGAGCTGCATGCCAAAAATGACGTAAATCGAAAGATCGGGGCCACGAAATTGATATCGAACATTTCGCGAGTGATTATTATCAGTGACAGACCAGCCGTACGCGGCGACCGCGTTTCTCCGCGCCAAAAAACGCGAAACGACCCGGCGATCGTGCGCTCTTTTTACGCTCGCAAGTCCGTTCAATCTGCCGGTAACGACTGAAAAGCTGAAATTGCGGCCAAGTGGTAGCGATGGTATAGGAAGCGCGTTTCCACGCGAGACAAAGCCGGATTGTTCCGACTACCACCGCGCGCGCGGAGAGGAAGAGGCGGAACGATCCCGGGTTTCCTGCAAACTGAAATCCACCACCGCTTCCCTCTCCCCCTCCCCCGTCCCACCTCTTCCTCCAGCTCCGTCCTGCTGCGTTCACCGCGGCGCTCCCGAGCGCGGGGAGCTCGTTATATTTAAGCCGAGAAATATATACACATGTACGCGCCAGTTAACGCGGCTGTTACACGTGGCTTGGTTAGTGCATTCGGTACGTTGGTATCGCGAATTAAATTATTTTCCTCGTCGCGCGCATATACGCGCGAGAAATATATGCATGTGCGCGCGTTATGCGCGCGCGGCGGGTCATAACGCGGTCAATCCTCGCGCGCTGCCGAATTTCGATGCGATTCGCGCTCCCAGATGCGTTACACGGCGCGTGCAATCTTCAAGGTATCGGTTCTCGATGCCGACCTTGTCGAACGACGCAGCTCAATCAATCGTTCTTTGAAGTTGCTCTCGCTTCGTTCCGCATTGTTTCTTGTTTTTCTTCCCAGCTCGTTGAATTCAATGTCGTTTCAATCGAACAGAGTCTGTTCATCGCATAGGCTAATGCATTTCTGTTTCGTTTCCAAGAAAATGTTACGAACGTTAGTGCGTAGATGACGACGATATCCTCGATTGTCACATCAGGAAAAATCGATTGTTAGGATTCAATAATTATCTCATTCAATCATTATCTCTTTTCTCCGTGGAACACACGTTCGATACACTCCCGCGCGCAGCACATAGAAGCGGACATAAATCTTGCGGAATAACAGGAAACGGCCGCGATAAGAAGTAATAAAGAACAGACTACGGGTCTCGAACGGGTCTCAGTTCAAATCGTGAGCAAAAACCATTTGGAAGGAAATGACTGTAAAGTCAGCTACATTGGCTGAGAAGGAGGTATATTCCGCGTGAATGTTCTTTGTAGAAATAATCCGTCCATATCCGCGTGTTATATTTGTAGCTTCAGAATTCACCTCAGTTTCATCGAAGATGAATTCGTATTTCTCTCGTGGACATTTTAGCGGGGAAAATCTTTCCAAGTTTCACGATCTTATCCGTTAGAATCCTCCCTCCCTCTCTTTCTCCTTCTCATCAAGTTGTAACCAATTTTAACTAGCTAAAGTTACCAAACAAACATAAAGATCCTCCATAAATTATCAGGTATTAAGAGAGGCTTGATTATATTTGCCAGAATTTGATTAAAATCCACAATTGTATCGATTTCTGACTTAAAGATAACGAATCTGCCTTCTGTGAATCGCATAGCACGGTTGTCGATCGGCAGATGTCGATAAAATCTGCCGATTTTCGCTTTAGACTTGTCAAAAGCCAAAGCAGGACGAGGGAAGCCAGGGAGGATCGGTCGCAAGAAATACACCGCGCGTTTATATTGTAAATATCATTTATTGGACTTTTAGGCGTCATTGGGTACAACGATTACACCACGTTGCTTATTTGTAACACCTTAGCGATCTGAGAAAACGAAAATAAAAACGACGTTCGGGTTCGTCGAGTCGACTAAATCAACGCGAAGACATCAGGTATGCTTATTTCGTATCTATAAGTAATACCGACTGCGATCGCGCGTGCGCACGCGATAAGGGTGTATCGTTAGTCGTCGCGGTAAGCCGAATACAAACTCTATCTCTCTTTTGTCTTAGAAAATTAGGAACCACCGAACTTACGAAAGAACGTTAAGGATGCTCGAAAGAAGCGGGATCGATCGTGACGGGACGCTTCGCAACGCTTCGCTACGCCTGGCCATCCGTCTACGATCGGACAGATGAAGGTATCGTAAGGGCAACGATGTTTCTCTCCGTGTTATTCTCCGTGATTATGACTACAGCTAGATTGAATTTAGGACGTTCATAGGACACAGTGTACTTTATTGTAATGGTTCTCGTTGAAAAGTTCCTAGCTCGAAGCGCCATTGCAGCGAGACGCTCCGCGCTCCCAACGAAACGCGCGTCATGATCGTGCGAACGAGATTCTCGGAGCGGGGGGGAAGGCGAGAACGAGAACTTATGGCTAAATAAAACTTTATAAAAATATATCAACGAATAATAAATATATCTCTAACAGCGTCACTGTATAATTCGTCGTGTACGATAGCCTACGCATTTACAGTCACTATATACACGCTATATCAAATTCTACTTACCTAAGTAATATACAACAATTTATCTTTTAGTCGCGCTACCTTCGGGAGTACCTGACGTTGCGCAAATTGAGTTTCTCTCTCGTCTCGTCGACGGTATCTCACGCGCAGGAGGTCGCGCGTGTACTTGGCCGAAAAGAAATTCACAACTACCCCTCGCGCCTTCTCTCTCCATCGCGTGACACAGTATCGCTCAGTCGATCGTTATTATTTCGTTATTAACACTGACGTCTCGTATTATACGATCAAGTCTCGATGCTCGATGC
Organism: Eciton burchellii; assembly: GCA_020341155.1. Taxonomy (NCBI): domain Eukaryota; kingdom Metazoa; phylum Arthropoda; class Insecta; order Hymenoptera; family Formicidae; genus Eciton; species Eciton burchellii. The sequence goes on from JAHMML010000009.1 coordinate 3,392,576, forward strand.
TCGTTCGAATTTGGCGCAGGCTCGATTACGGCCGTGTCTCTCGCCTCGCGAGAAGCACGCGCCGTTCGCGAGCAAACGGAAGAAAAGAAAGAAAGGAGATTAGATCTCCGCATGTAGATCCTCGCATTACGGGAACACCGTACCGCATACAATCCGCAAACGCGCATCGGCTTATCATCTATTATACCTATACAAATATATACACGGCGCATGGCGCGATCGTTGGCGCGCGGGAACTCGTAGTTTACAAATTTCCTCCATATATAAATACGTATCTGCGCGCGATCCCTCCTCCGCTCGTCCCATTCCCTCAATATAAGGCCAGAGAAATGGAATTTTAACCGTGTCCGCGCGAGCTCGCGTCCTCAAGTTTCGCGCAACGACGATCAGCCCTCGAAGTCGCGCACTCGCGTGATGCGTGATTCTAGGAGAACTCGCTGCGAGATCCTAGGAACACCAAGGCCGTGGTGGTTCGCGTCGAAGGCGCGTCTCGACAGATCATCTCCCGTCGAGTTTCATCATGTTCGCACAGCGCAACGGAAACGCACAAGGTATGCACCGCGTGCATAGGCGCGTTTCATCGTCGCGCGAGGAAAAAGAATCCCTCGAGGCAGGAGGACCTCGGCATTATGTACAAAAGGAGGTTTCCCCTTCCCTTCCGGAAGAAAGAGGAGAAGTCGTTCTTCGGCCGTCGATTGGAAAGTTCCGCCGAGGTTTCTCACGCCTGGATCTCCACGCCGGGCCGTCCTCAGCGACGATGTTCCTGCAGGATCGCTTGCAGAATCAGGCAGAGCAGGAGGAGGTACACGGGACTTGCCGACCGGACGTGGCCCTGGCTGTATCCGGAAGCGAGTGTCACATTGAGCAGAACGGAAGCGTCGGCGATCCCTTCCGGCGAACGGATCAGCAGCGTCCACTCGCCCGCGTGAGACCATTGGATCGTCTCGAAGTGTAGAGTCGTCCGATAACACGACTCCGTGCCGTCGTCCTGCAAAAGAACGAGTCGATCTGTGAGTAATATTGCTCATCCCTGCGTTCATCGTTTGCTACCATAATCACAGATGCACAGATTCCAACGCGATCGCTCGCATGCGAGGAAAGTGAAAGATTATTATCATGCGGAGGGATAATGATCAGGGATACCTTCGGATGTTTGAGATATACCTTCGGATACCCTTAAGAGATTTAAAGAAACGAATTATTACTTGAACGATCGAGACATCGATTCTCTGTGTCGTATGACACGTGGATTCGTTCGCATCGCGTCTTCTGCATCTCCCTCAAGAAAATGACAGGATCGATATCGGCACGACATTGATGTGCATATTTGACTTGACGATATCTCAACGTTGCGATCGCGTTTCTGCCGGAAATCGATCCCATTACATCCACATCTCTCAAATTGATAATTTACTAAGCAGGACATTTTTACGATCGTATATATCACGTCGTATAGCTCGTAGAACGGCTCTCCGAGGATTAACTGAAATTCTTACTCGCAGCCACGGAACAGAAACTCACTCCAGGTTGACCTCAATCGAGTCGTTTTCTTCGAAGAATAAGCTAAGACGCCAGGCAAGAGATGTCTTGGAGGAAAAAATACTGAAAGTTTTCTTTAACAAGCCGCGCCGAGGTAACGAAACGACAGGATTCTTACGATTCACGGCGAGATCTGTCGCGCCGATCTTGAGGCACGCGTCTTCGTGACGCTCTCATGGCGTTTTAAACCACCGAGATTCACCTATCACTTCAAACTGGGACGTTTTTATCGCGTAATGCTCATTAACTCGCGATTCGATAACGTCCATCCAGTCAATCAGACCGCCTGCTCCCCCTTATCGGATTCAAGGTGACTCTCTCCTGGATCTTTAACGATTAAACTTTCACGCGAAACTTTCGGCGTCGCTCTGTGTTCTCGCTTCAATTATCCGTCTTACCTTTGACCGTTTCTTCCTCGTGGACCTTCGATCTTCTTCGTCTTTCATTCTCTCGAAATACGTTTTATTACTTTCGGCATTAGTGTATACCTATAATGACTCTTTCTTCTCTCAACTTCCTTTCTTTGTGGAAAAAGTCGATCGTGCCAAGCCGGCCGTAGGTCCACGGGACTTCCGGTTTATCGGATAATTGACCTTGACAGGAGCAATGTATCGATGGTACAAAGCGATAAAAAAGAGGACATTTCCTTATAATGGTATAATTCGAGATTTCTGATGCTTCCTTCCTTTATTATAGTCTACGGTAATCGCGCTCAAGGTTTTCATCGCGTGAATTTTATCACGCGTTAACAAGAACATTAAGAATGTCATCCGTTCCGGATATCGCGAGATTGAAACGGACCATAACGTTCACTCGTCCGCTCTTTCGCTCTTATTTCGGAATGTCGAGACGCAGCGACCGCATAAAAGACTTCGCCACTTTCGGTCGCGCTGAATCGTGCCAGTTGAATATATGTATATCGCGTTATTGTGTTGCTTTAATATCGAAGGTAACGCTACTTTTCTCGCATCCATTTTATTAAGAACGCCGCGCGAGGCAGATCGAAAAGAAATACGTTTGCATAATTGAATCGGATTCCCACGACGATGATATTTCGCCGCCATTGCGATTCGCAGCAGTCGTCGTCCCGTGAGTTCCTCGCATACGAGGAATCGCAGCTTCCTGCTTCATTTAATCTTCGCGTTTTAACCTTTTCTTTTGCTCCCCCTCTCTCTCTTTCTCTCTATTTTTTTTTACCGCGCCCTTATAGCTCTCTCATCCAATGCACACTCTTTCTGGCAGAGGCGCTTCCATCCGTTCTTCTTGTATTCTCTATTCACGAACTTTGCTCGCATCCCTGCCCCCCGTCACTCCCGACCCATTTCTCGTGCCCTCTTTGCGAATCATCCCCCGTCTCACTCGCTACATTTCCGTCCACTATCTTCCGTGGCGTCTTCCTTTTTCTCCCGTCTCTCCGTTTCGTCCTTCCATGCCCTTCCATTCCTACCCCTTTTACTATGCTATCATCTTGGTTTTGCTTTTGCCCTCGTCCCTCGTTTTTCTCACCCTCTATCTCCCGCCTTTCTCCGACTCGCTGGAACTTTCTCCTGCACTCCGACTCGGCGACTTTCATTTTTCCCCATCGTGCCATCCTCGTTCCTTCGCCTCTGCTCTCTGCAAGATCTCTGCATACCCTCCCGTTACTGCATTCGTAATGTATTCCACTTCTATTCGCCCGTGCCCGCTCGAGTTTTTTCTATATCCGGACGGTTGCCCGGCGTTTCTTTATCTTCTATTAACCTATTCTCTTCGGGAGCTTCTGGTCCCATTTTCGTCGTGCCCTTTTTATCCATCTTTCTTGCTCCTCCTTGCCTCGTCGTCTCTCTGGCTCCAGACTCTTCCTATATGTTTTAACATATTGAGATTTCTCCCGGCGCTTTGTCCCGTCGTCGTGTTCTCCGATTTCTTTTTACCTTCCCGTTCTCCTGTAATCTCGCATTTTGTAATCTGCGTTCTGCTAATGTTACCAGTGAGGATCCGCATTATTTTTATCCGTTACGTTTACGTTCCTGTTACGTTTCGCGCGAGAATAATTATATCGCAGGAAGTAAAGTCGCGCGGCAAGATCGCTTAATAATTGCTTTTGTCTAACGATGAATATTTACGAATGTTTGAATATCCGTTGTTTGTTTAAATAAATCATTCCTCGATGTAGTTTCGGCAGAAGTCTTCGCGAGACCTCTTTCTTCTCTTAGCGTGTAAATATATCTCTCAGAAAATTATAAATATATATGTGTCTCTCTTCTGTAGAAAAGAGAATCGATACGGCGGATCGTGAAAATATTCCAGCGTGCCTCTTTATGTCCGGCAGCGCTTTGCAATCATTTCCCAGCATTGTCATCGTGAAAATTCAAGTTTCCAATAGCGATGATTGCATTAGCATTTTTCAGATATGACATATTACATGCCTCTCTCTTTCAACAATAGATCGCCGCGTACGTTTCGCGTGTGTGCGGCAACGTCGATGCTTGTCGATGTTTGTCGCGTGTGACTTAAATCGCGCGCGGAAGGTAATGTTACGGTAATCTTTTAGGGTAATCTAATCCGGATATATTTTCGCAATATTATATCGAGATCGAGAGCGCGCTGCTACGCTAGCGCGCGCAATAATGCGCCCGCACGCGTCGTCGCGCTGCTATAAAGTACGCGATTTTCAATGGACTCGCGTCCGTAGCCCATCGTTACTCGCGCCGTGAAATCGGGCCGCGCGAAGCGGAGAGGATCAAACGTTAATAGAAACAAACGCAGCGTGGGTGTATCGGCAAATCCCTCGCAAAGCTCCGTCGTCGCATTGTCCGCGGGCGTCCGGTCCTGCCGGCACTCCTGGAAAAATAGTTAATCCGTCCTTTATGATGCAGCCGCGCTGGCACGTCCGCGCGCGCGCGCGCGCGTGGATTCCGTCTCCGCTCGGGCGAAAAAAGAAGCGCGCCGCGACTGTAAAATGAAATAAACGCACCTACATCTACATATATATTCGCGCATACACTCACGCGACATCTTGCAATGCCCCTTTCCCCTTTCGTCCCCCTCATTTTGTCCTCAACGCGTTCTCGCGTTTCCGGAAGGCGAGCGTGCGACCGCGCATTCTCTCATTCTCATAGTTTTCCCTCGGCTCCTCTCTATTCCGCGAGTCGCCTTGCAATATCTCGGATATTCGCGCGAACGTCCGCGCCGCGGAATGGCGGCATAATTTTCGCGTCGAAGGGCCGGGCACGCCTCCGAGCAGAAGTAATCCGCAAATCATCGTCGTCGTCATCGTCCTCGTCATCGCCCTGCTGTAGAGAACGATGGATTTTCATGCGAAGCTGATGCGCAAATTGCATTCCTGCCGCGCGTGACACTTTTACAGGCAGCACGGAGAGCGCGAGCCGGAGAAAGATCATCCGGACTAATTTGTTCTCGTTAAAATACTGCCTAGGATCGTGCATCTCTCTCTCACACACGCACACACACACACACATCTCTCTCAGGTTTCACCATTATGTGTAGTTTCGCAACGAAGGATTCGCAATGGACAAATGAAACGAAAGGAGAGTAACGCTACTGCGTTTGCCACTCTTTATAAATAATTATGTTAGAGGCTACATTCATAGCGCGCGAGATTGACGTGAAACGTTAATTAATTGTTTCAAATAATGCGACGAAAGGTACATCGATTTTGCGCACGTTGAATATTTGGGTAAATATTCTGTCGAGCCGATAAATATTACTATAGAGAAATAACAAATATTTGCATGCACAGTAGATATGTGATCGATATATTCCTTGTGCGATCCTATCGCGCGGCGTTCATTGTTTGTCACAGAGAATTCGCAATTTTTGTACACTCGCTATTTTGTAATTACTTCACTTTCGCAAAGTGAAAATGCGAAGCCGGCGGAGGTACAATAAAAATTAACTTGCTCGCAAGTCCGTAGGAGTGAAAATATTTTTTTACACGGCCAAAACAAACACACGTTCCTGTGATCACGTTACGATGCTATAATTATACGGAATGGAAAATAATGAAAAATATGTTTTCATGCTTGCGCGATTCATCATGAGATAAAGCGGGCAATCCTCCGCAACGACGATAACAACTTCCTGAAAGCTGACGTTGACACGAATTCGTCGACCACGATTAACATTTTACTCTGAAATACGCTTGCGCGATAATAGAGGCTTAGAATCTCGAAACGCCATTCTGCTTAACGCGCCGGTAATCGATTTTCATTAATGTAACATTCATCCTCACGTCGGATGTCCGTGTCCATCTTATTCGTTCAGAAAAAGAGAAAAAAAAAGGAATAAAGAAAAAAGATAAAAATCGTTATCGCATCTCTTTCGAGGCGATATCGCGCGATCACGAAGCGGATCGCGAGCCGCTGAATCCAATCGCTAATACCGGATATCGGCGTGGCTCGCGTAACCCGAATTTCGTGTCCACGCTGATCCCGAAATCCTCGTGAGAGCACACCGGTACAAGATCTCATGCAGCAAGACGTGCAAACTTACCTCGATCGCAAGCGCCTGCACCCCATCGTGAGAGGGTGCGCCCGGTGTGTACACTCGCTCTTTCGACATCCAGAGGACCTTCGTGTAACTCGGCTCCGCGCAGAACTCGATGACGATGTCCAGCGGCTCGCCCTCGTTCGCCGTCACTGTCTGACTCGGTGGATGAACCATGGGTCGCCCTGCAATGAGAAGAGGGGGAGAAAGCTCAGTTAAACCCTCGTCGAACCAGCCACGGTGCACCCTTCCGGTCACGCTCGTAAATCCACCCCTCGTCTGCACGGCGCGGCGCTTTTTCGCCGCTAAAAGCGGTCCTATGCCTCATTAACCACGCGAGTTTCCGAATCCGAATGACTCTTGGTGGTGATCGCGATGTTTCAGTCGCGGAAACGCGCGATTACCGAGAGATTTAGCCTGACCTTCGCAATTTTCATCATAGCTTCTTTGCACGCACGCGTCACTGTCGTCGGGGTCTGCGAACTGCTAAAATTCGCGACAGCGGATCGCGTCTGCACAGATTCCGCATATTGTAAAATAAAGGACATTGCGAGGCAGTTTGATCGATTGATGATGTGTCGCGATGATCGAGTCCGCTATCGTCACTTTTATGAGCCCACTCGATCGCTCTTTTTTTCTCCTTAAATTACTGGCGATGGATATTTTGATCGACGATGTGAAAACACGAGATTCAACTCGCGCAAAGGTAACAAAATATTGGTTTTTGATTGAGTGGTATATATAAAGCGTACATAGGTTAATGGACCGAGGTAGACGGCTATTAACGGAAGACAAATGACGTTGCGACGACAGCTACAGGATTTGCTCTCGGTCACGTGTATTCTCTAAACTTCCCCCCGCTGAGGGAAGGACGGGGAGACCGCAGATTTCTGCGGGAGAGCAGAGGGAAATCACATGAGATCAATGAACCCGTGTTTGCTTCTGTACGATAGTCCGAAACATCGAGAATCCTGGAGAATCGCGAGCCTGGTATCTATTATCTCGTCCTGGTTTTTGATTTAACGCGATCGAATGGCGCGCTGACATTTAATTAACTGACATCCAATTTCCTCGCGCATCGCATTCACGTGCTCGCGCTCCGTGCTGCGTCCGTGATAAATATCCTATTCGTTTGCAAGGCCGAATGATTCGACGCGGTTAAAATATTGTTAAATAAAACTCCTTCTCCGAACGCGAACGGGATGACGGATATTACTGTAACGCGATAAATTTCTAAAAAGTTCTGGAAACGAAATGTACGCGACTGGTGGAGCCGGTGACCCCTGCTGAACCCTGCCGTTCCCGGCCGTAAATTCGACCTTTGCTGACATTTCCGGTGCAAGGGGTGACTAGCAGAGGGTGGACGGGGATCAGCACTACTGTCGGATTAGCACTACCGTCACCTCTCTCCGATGTCAGCTACCTTCTTCTGTTTACCGGCGCCTAGTGCCTCGTTAACGGTGAAAGATCGTCCGGCAGTTGGTGACCGTATTAATGGCGCGCGGCAAAACAAAATGAGCGCGTCGGATGCGTGAATCGGGATCCTCTTTCCGGCAGAGTCATTAGCGGATGTTAATGCGGCCACTAATGACGCTCGCAAATTATTTCCTCGGATTGCCGTCTTTTTATTTCTCCCCGCTCCCTTCCTCCTCTTCCACCTCCTCCTATCTCTTTACTATGATTTTCTCTATTCGTACTTTAACGTACGTTAATCAAGCGGAGATTGATTTTCGCCTGAATCGTCGAAGCTAAACGATAGCTAATCGAATCGGTTCGCCGTTGAGATTGAAACTTTTCCATACCGTTCTTTCCTTTTCTTTTCTTCTTTTTTTCTCTTTTTCCTTGATGATCTTCGTGTTACAAACATCCAAAGTAGGAAGCTGAATGCAGGAAGGCATTCAGTCACTACGATTAGATCGATTAAATACGCCGAGCACACGTCAAAAGCAGACACATATCTAATCATGAACCGGCAAACGATAGCGAGATTAAACAATTCGCACGGAAGAGCAAATCGGCGGATAATGAGAAATGAATGCGACGAAACGGCATACACGCGCGCAATAATACGCAGTATCGATTGACATTCCGATGTAGAAGCTCGAATTCTGTAATAACGGACTATATTGCGTTTCGAATTTATTTTTCTCTTCTTTTCTCTCTTTCTCTCTCTCTCTCCTTTTTTCTTTTTCAATCCGCGCACCGTCGAACCGGCATGAAAATGTCGTAACCGTTTTTTTCACATGGACGCATATCGATTGGCGCGGCTTTCCTTTCTTTTACTTTTTTTCTCTTTTTTTCTTTTTGATCCGCGCGTAGCAGAGCATGAAGTTAATTGTGGCAGAGGATAGGCGCGATAATTCGTATCGGTGTCCAGCAAAATGCGCACGGAAATCCTTTATGCAGGCAGAAAACATGAAAATAAATTCCTGCGAAATACCGCAAATTCAATTGTGATCACCGTGTCAGTTTCTTCTTCATGAGTTTTATTGCTTGAATTGGTTTTTTCATGATTGTGTTGTACTATCTACTATCTACATGACATCTGATTTCTGAAGAATTAACGAACTAACATGGGAGTAATCAACTTGACGATTTCACGCGATTTATAGTGACGATGACTTATGCAGGGCCCCGAGACGTTTTCGGAATTCAACAAGATACCAGATAACGTAGTGCGATTGAAGCTTGGAACTTGACGTAGCGGGACAATGCAAGCAGCCCGCAGCCAGCGTTACGGCGACGTATAGAGCGTGCTCGCAAATTGCAATCATGGGTTTTCGATTTCCCAGCCTCAAGGCGATCGTGATTCCGCAAATTGTCTCGCGTACACGCGCGCGCTACCGTTCGAATTTCCCCTCGTCGTTGCGAGGTTTGTCGATGGAGTTTCGGCTTGGCGAGTTAGCGTCTGCGGCTCGGAAAACCAGGCAGGATGGGCCATGGAGACCTAACAAGACAAGAGATTTTCTTGATTTTCTCCGGCCTTTGTCAGGAAAATCCCCGTCAAAATTGGACGAGGTACTCCTCATTGTAAATTACGCAAGAACAAGTCTGGGGGCTCCAGGCGACATCGCGGATATTCCTGAATTTTTTCTTCATAGCCGGATAAAACGTTGCTCCGGGTAATTGAAATAGCGAATTAAGAGAGTAGCACGAGATCGCATAATCCGGAGTAATTTATCTCCTGATACTGCTCCCTTTCCCTCATCCCCTATTTTTCCCTCCAGTGGCCTTAGAGAATCACCATGTTCTCGATTCGATGTCCCGTCGATTCAGACGAAACTCGGATAGCGGTGCGCTTTCTTTGCAGATTGAAACGCTTCGAATGTCGTTTTCTTTTTTCCACGCGTCGACATCGAATCTCGTATAAACAGGGAAATGAAGGAGATCATTGTTCTCGGACTATCTCGTTGTTTCGACAAAGTGTTCGAAACGGTCGTCAAGCGATCGCCAACAATTGCCAGAAAGTATCGCGACTTTGTCCACGCACTTTAGCTAATTGAAACGTGGACGTCGCTTAACCCTCGGTGAAGGGGTTCACCCCTCTTTCGGTTCATTTTCCACTCGACGGCCGTTCGCCGTCGTTCTCTTTCTCTTTGCACGCGTCCTCTCGTCTGCACGGATTTCCTACTTCCTAAAGCAAGCTTTCTGTCCTCGATCGAGGCCGCTCGTGGGATGAATAGAAGTCTCACCTTGCAACCGCGATGGTTGTTCATGAATATTTCTACGACTGAAATTGCTCGAATATCTTGGATGTGGTTCTTGCGGTGAGAAAGAACGGGCTCTCTTCTCGCGATCGTTCTGCCTTTCTGCCTTTCGCAACCTACCGCAAGTAGGAACGCGGTATCCTCGAATTCGCTTATATACCATTGGCGTTTTCATCGGCGTTTAGTTCTTAGACATCTCGAGTTCCTGAACAAGGACATCCCGTTGACGTATGAGTTATGCAAACGCATATCGTACATCGGCTGCGTAACGCATGACTCCGCATGCGAGAGTCGCACTTTCATGAAACGTAAAACGAAAATTACACTTACTGGGTGCCGCATTTGAGCAATCCTAAGTTTTATATTACGACCATAGGGGGAGCATAATGAATTTAAAAAAAGAGCGAAGCAATTTCCGTGAGATTTCACGCGCGATCGGGCGTGAAATGATCGCTAATTATATCGATGGCGTTCGCGGAACAAAAGGAACGCCGCGAGAAATATGAGATTTCCACAAAAACCCGTCATATCATCCTCGCGTGCAGCGGCGATACGCGATACGAGATTTGAGATTACTGAGGATTCACATGGCACTGTTCGTATCTCTCGCGTATCGCTCGCGTTTCGTCAGAGGATTTTCATGTTTCCGTATGATCGTTAAAACGCGTAATATACGCGTTTGTAATCGCAACAGAAGTTATTCGTTTCACGTCGCTTCTTTCTCCTTCTTCTTTTACTTGCATCTTTGAGGAATCGAAGAATTATTCTTAATTCGCTTTCTAACTCGCACATTGAAAAAATCAAGCGCGCAGCAGATAGCGCAGCAGAAAGCCTAGCGCAAATCGTGCACTCGGAGCGCAGCAATTGAGGAGAAATACCATAAACAAAATGTCCAAATGGCCCGGTGTGCACGCCATTTGGTTTCACAGTGCACGCTCGTGACAACGATTACGAGAGCGTTAACGCTCGCTTGTCGGCAAGCTCGGCTAAGAAAAGCACAATTGGAATCCGCGAGTTGTGCTCAACCGCGTTACGTCTTTCCTCGCCAAAGAGAATGCCTTTTCCCCGATGCGAACGCAGCGCGGCACTCTCGGGGAGAGAATCTCTTAGCAAGTTAAATGAATCGCGAACGATTGCCTGCGAGCTCTGATTCATTTCATTGTGCGCCGTTGGAAAGAGCCTCGATGGAAACGATCGCCGGAGAGTAACGAATTTCCCGTGACAATTCGACGTCGTATCGTTCACTTCAGAGCTGATGGCCTGCGCTTTGTCCGCCAGCAACTTTAGATCGATAGCGACACGAATTTGAATCCTGTCGCTGAACATTGTCCGTCGTTTAAGGAAATTACCGATCAATGGCCCGTACTTCCCGTTATCGGCTATTTTCATGATACTCTCTACTTGATGTTCGCGCGACGTCTGCGAGAAACTTGGACGCAAGACGGCTTCACGGACGGTTTGCCGATTGCATCGCCAATGACTTTGTTCGATATTTCGACGGCTCGATCATCGATCAACGCTCGCACAAAAATCGGAAACTGTTAGAAGCTGTAACGTATTTCTATATATAATCGCAAGTATTTCGAAACTTGATCGAATGTTTGAACATATCTCGAGACATACGTTAAACATCGCGAGTATTCCAGAATTTTGCAGATTATTAAGGAAGATCGTCGCAGTTTCCCAAATTGATCGAGTGAAAGATATCGCCCCGACGAAAAACGCTTTCTACATTAATCATCTCGCGGAAATGCAAATCCTCTGATATCCGTCTTTTAACGGAACCAGGCCGAGTATTGTGTTACGATCAATTTTTGCTCAATGTCACTTTATTACGATACGTTAGCGCGATAAATCATGAGATAAGCCGAGCTTCCGACGACTGGCCTGGTTCGCATCGTGCTGAGAAAGCGGATACTCATCGGGACGTTAAACGAGTCTCGCTTGCAAAAGAGCGCCGTCGTTCGATTCAAAATCCGCGTGCTGAAATCCGCCGGCTGTGCGCGCGACGAAACGAACCGCTCCTCTCCGTGGCGATGCACGAACGCTGCTAACAGCTCGCTAATTAATTAATTAATTTCCAATCTCGGAATCTCGGAAGGCGGCGACGATGTCGCGCACTGTGAGTGACAGCGACTGCTCGACATACAACATGCGTGTCCCGATTACTGCAGAATTGTAGATGCGCCTCGGCGTGCATACGTCTGCTACGTGCAAGAAATTTCCAGGAGAATTCCCGGGAGATGCAGAGATGTAATATACGATGATCAAGGCGAATCTACCATGTCGCCGGTGTAATAAATCGCACTGTCTCGCGCCGAGACAGCAACAGGCGTCATTTGATTCGCCATTTGATTTCTATACTTTCCCCTCCTTTAATAATCCTCAATGACAGACATCACACAGCGGCGTTAATTACGTCGGAGCTTGTCGGTCGAAAAACAAAGTTGGACAAACGTTTATTTGCAGAATATAGTGTAATATTTCAAGCGACCGGCAACGGAAGTATTGACAATTGTTAGCCGAAAGCATCAATCAGCTTTAACGAGCCGCAGATGGGTAAAACTGCTCAGGGAATTCACCACAAGATAGATTGTACCAGAAAACGGTTTTGTAATTTCGTTATATATATTATTCTTAATTCAGTACGATATAATACGTGTGTGCGCGCGTGTGCGTGTGGGGAGGACGAATATATTACATTTATGTGAGAACATTGCCGAATTTAATTTTAGAGATCTTTCAACGAAATTATGCACTTTATTCCCAGGAGATATTAATTGATACAGTGCGAATATATTATATTTTTCATGATGAGATCACCCTGAAGCCACTTGTTGTGCCGATTCGAGTTTGATGTGCTGGACGATCCGTCGAAAATATCCACCGACAATTCTTTACGACGCGTTAAAGTTAAAGTTTCTAGCAAATAGAGGAGAAAAGAGAAGCCTGATAATGCACGCGGGACTGTACTTTGGGAGGGCACGATGCATCCTGGAAAGTTCTGACGTTGTCCGTGTGAGGATTCACTCGGTTACTCGTACTTCAGGGCGATAAGCATCAACGTTCATTCAGAGGTCGCGATAGCGTCCACGAAGCGGTGCTATTGTTTCAAAGTGTTCGTAAGCAAGTTAGCATGGCGGTTATCCGTTGATCATCTGTCATATTTATTAAAATGATCAAAGCTTTCTCGAATTTCGTAGATGTTGAAATCGAATTAACGATATTTCATGAATTCATTCACGCGGTTCTGCCGCATTTACCGATGTCATGCGTAATTTCATTAGCGTCGATATTAAAACACTGTGCTCTGTGTAATTTTGGAGCAGCATCTCTTTTGTCAAAATTACAACAAGAATCGAAACACCGAATTTCACATCGAAAATTAACGTATCGAATATTACTGCGACGAATCGGGTTTGCGAATGCAAAGACAAAATAATGCAAATAAGTAAGATACTTTTTACACGTAACGTGTTATAATTTTACATTTAGCAGAATCTGATTTAACCGATGAGTTAAGAACGCCGCGAAGTTGAAAGTGCGACATCAGCGCGTCATGAAACGTCTAAGAGAAATCGTCTCGAAGATTCACGAGAGAACATCGCCCGTTCCGCGTAACGTCTCCTATCGATATCCGACGCAATCAGAAGTTTAAGAGCGATATTCTTTTACACGGCTGTGCTAAAACCGCCCTCGAAAAGGATCGTGCGGATATTTGCATTGGGGCATTTATCGCGGCATTCCGATTATTCGATGACATCCTGGCATCACGAGTCGTAGAATTCTTCTCGCGAATCCCTTCGCTGGCGACGCGACGAGTGAAAGCGGGCCGAGCACAGGAACTCGAGCGGGAACTCAAATCGAGGGTTGCTCGACCGCTCCTTGAGCTTTCAATTTGTCCTAAGTTAACAGTGGCGCGGTTCGGCGGCTGTCGCCTCTCCCGAGCCTTCGGGATTTTCGTTTCTCCATCTCTGGAAAAACCGGTGCAATACACGCTGCCCTCCAGAGGGCCAAGTATGAGAGGCATTTTCCTTCTGAGGCGCGTGCCTCCCTCAGAATTCCTCCCTCACCGCGGCAAGGGATCGAGTTCGTAATTGTGTCAAAAGGACGAGACCTACGAGCCGTGCCCCGTCCGCGACTCGTGCCCTCGCAATAAACCTTGGAAACCGTCGTCGGATATGGTTCGCCCGAGGGGATGAACTCGATATTATCGTCATCGCGCACGCAATGAGAAACGTTCGATTTCTTTCTGTCGCGCCGATTTCGACGAGACGCGATCTCGGAGGGTTCATATTTTATTATATTTTTTTAGGGTCCGCTCTGTATTAGTACCCGATATTTTCGGGAACGGCGGGAAATTATTCGCGCGACAAAATAGTTGCCGTTGTTTGTAGGCGGAATTTAAAGCGCGATGTTGCACTCGCGATTTTCAGTATCACGATTCCTTCAAGCACTTGACAATGCCCGCTTTGTGACCTGTTTACGTTCTAACGTTACGCTGTCCATTCCATTGATGACGCAGCCTATGTCTCGCGCTGTTGATTAATTAACAGGAAACAAAAGTGAGGAGCTTTCCGTAGAAATATAAAAATTCCTGAAGGAATTCAGGTCTCCAGTCGGACGGAAGTATCCTTCGTCACTTGATCATGGATTTCGCGATTGTATCTTTGACAGATACCAAGTTTTCTCTTATCCTGCCATCATTAAGACAATGATCATCAAGCGTTATCTGTTTTCTACGCAAGCTTCTATTCCGTCCTTGCTCTGTCTTCTCTATTTCGTTTCTCTCTCCAGTATCCCGACTATCTCCCTCAAGTACCGTCATTATCATCACCGTAGCATTCGCGCATACCACATGTTCATCGTTAATTCCTTGCCCAAGGGCGTGGTGTAAATTCCCCGCAGAACTTTTTCGGTTCTCGTCTAATAAGTTTATGCATCGTTCTCTCTCTCTCCTTGGTGCTTCCTTTTTACTGTATCGCCGCGGGCAGACCGGCAGGTATCTCTGCGCGAAATACTTTTTCCGCTTCTCGCGCGCGACACGAAAGAACAGAAAGCTATCATTCCGCACCTCCCCCCTTTTTCCCTCTCTCCCTTTCTCTCAAAATAAAAATACAGATTCGCGTCTCAACGCGAAATCGTATCCCACTCTTGCCTCCTGTACGTAGAAGATTTTAGTGCCTTGGATTGATCCTTCAGAATCGAGATTTCTCCCTAGAGAGAGAAAGGATAGGCAAGACCTTCCCAAACAATATGTAGCAACTTAGCGGTAAATGACTCGCTGCCCCTTTTCGTGCATTTTTCGTTATAATACACGCCGCGATTGGCGGCGCCTTGCCGGCGCGGATAATTGCCACGTCGCGCGTACGACGCAACGTTTATCAAGCGGATGTACCATCCGGTAAGAGTTTTACGAGAAACTTTTCTCAGCCGCGAGATTTCGTTCCCTCGGAACATAATTTTATTTACAGCCGGCTACAGCCGGCTACAGTTTACGCGGCTCCGCGCGAGCTCGGAAACTTACGCATCCGCATAGTTGAAGTTACGAGTGTCAAGGGACGAAATTTACGCGCGGTGGCACTGGCGCGTATTACACGTATTGCGTAAATGGTGGCCCAAGTTTTAAAACTGCCGCGATGGCATTGTCGCGACCGAATAACCAATTAACTACTCATAGCAGAAATTACTTGCATGGAAGTGCAATTAAATGGCAGACAGAAGGAAAGGGATTAAAAATACACATCAACTGCTTGAAAAAATATCGATGATAAAGGCCGACATGATGGGGCATAGTATAAAGTAGAGTAGCGTTTATGAACGGGAAAAAAATAGGCCGTCACAATATCACCGTAAAACGTACCGTGGAATCGCTCGGCCAGCGGCCGCTTCCTCACAAAAGTGCGATCGTTATTTCTGGAATCGGCGATTTTGGCGTTTCGTTGTCCGCATTGTTCCACGATAACTTCCGCGGCATTTCCCGTTACGTGACACAATGCGCCATTGTTTAAAATGTCAGGCTTTTGGCACGCCGAGGCTTGCAGCTGCGTGATAATTATGAACAAACAAAGCGAATTATTAAAAAGATGGATTAATCGAATCACGCTTTGCGCGGCAAGACTGTAAAACTGTCAATTACTATCCGTTACTAAATTCTCATGTTGAAAAGATAATGGTTATATCACGACGAACCAGATTCAAGAAAATTCAAGTCAAAGAAAGAGATATGCAACTAGAAGAAAAGTATACTCTAGATACATTGCCGCCGATTTTACGCTAAGCTTGATTCAAGAACGAAAGATTTAAATTGATGGATGCAGATCTGCATCTTAGTTATAGAAGATGAAAAGTAGGACAATGAACGCAGTGAGGAAAAGGAAGAAAAAGAAGAAGAAGAAGAAGAAATAGAGAAGAAGGAAGAAGAAAAAGAAGAAGAAGAAGGAGAAGATGAAGGAGAAAAAGGTGGCAAAGCCCTGCGGCATCTCAATCGCATTTCCTGTTCCATTTTCTCATCGAGGCAACCGGTCGGTATCGCCAGTTCGAACCTGCCGTCCAAACTCCGCGAAAGCCGATTTTGCGGAAATAAACAGCCGGAAGGCCGAACGAGCCGATGAGCGACCGAGGCTCCTTAACTTTCGTCCATCGTCGAGCAACGAGAAAACCCGACCTGCTTTCGATCTACGACCTGAGGACCGCAGTTGCGGTTCTCGCGATAGTGGAAATCCCCGAGAAAAGAAATCAATCGCGCGGTCGGGAGCGAAGTCGAGGAATGTTCCTGCTTCGAAGGGAGGAGATGCCGGTCGAAGGGAATGAAAAAGCTGGACGATGAGCGGGAAGGAGGAAAGGTCTTCTGCCGCGTGATTGTAAGGAGTTTCTCTCGAGGAGGGCGGAACGACATTGCCGCGCGAACTTGTTGGATAATATAGGTTAATCCTTTAATCGGGAGGTTATTAGATGAAATTTTATCCTGCGGGCTTTAGCCGAGTACTCGCCGTGAGTCCGCGCGCAGACATTAGCGTACCCTTATTAAATATCTAATAACGCTTACGGGTTAATTCACTTTTCGAGTAGCGTTAAAAAGTCGTCCGGCTGAGGAAGGAAGCCGGGAAATGGAGAGCTGAAAAGGCAATTGTCCCGCGCGTGTTATATAGTAATAGCTTATTATACTTGATATAATATAGTAGAGAAAAGAGCGCGCAGACGGGGGAAATTATGAATTTCTTTTTATTGCGCGTTTGCGATTTTATTAAAAAGCAGCGCCCTTTATGTAATAACGTTAATAATGTTATAACGTTAGAGTAATGCTTAAAACAGCATTAATTAGCTTGGATTCTATACGGCATGTCGTTTGTCCCTGGAACGCTGGAAAGAAAAAGAGAGAAATATCGCGCTGACAGTTTACCGTAATTAAATGATAGGTTTTATTCTTTTTCTTCTTTTTTTCTTTTTTCTTTCACCATATTTTTTTCGAACATTACATTTTGTACGTCGCGCGCTTTCGCGGAGCGGAAGATTGACGGCGATGATGTTGGAATTACCCTCTAATCGCGCAGATTAATTTCTCGAAGTATCTCGCGCGTAACGCACTCCAATGGCACTTCTCGCGCTTCTACCACATGCGAAGCGTGATTGATCTTTCCGAGGATACCTTCTGCTTTGCGATCATTCGAACCGGCTTTTATATCATCGATATGCTCGGTCAGCTCCGTTCTGGTCGGTGAGAAATACATGTGCGGCGCACTTGAAGGCAGAGGAAGCGCGCGATGTACGACACAGCTGGGCAGTTTCTCGATTCGATATATTATATCGAGAAATGGAAAAGGGGAAGCGGCGAACATATAACGCGCGTACATTTGTTCGCGATGTCGGGACTTATTCCGGATGTGTAACGTGTGCATATGCACGTTCCAAAAATGGCTTCCCTCCGATCCGTACGATGGCATCCGATGGCGGACGAAAAATTCGATAAACGATAAACGATAAACTGATAAATACATTCGACTGCTGTAAAATCATAGCCTAAACATTTCTTTGTGTCGGCGAGTCTTTTATCTACCGTGATAAACGCTTTTCCCGGAATCTAGTACGAGAAGAGCGAATTAATTAACAGTAATCTGTAATAAGAGCGTTTATAGCGTGACGACCAAAGATAACGCAACGTCAACGATAACAACCGCGACCAATTATACGACAAAGTTTTAATATTCCGACTACAATTTACGCGAATCCGCGCGAAAGTGCTGTAATTGTATGCTCTAATTTAGGAATTAACGGGAAGACGCAAAAATTCTTCGGGGCGCACGATCGTCCGCGGAATACCGAGATAATTGAAATTGGATACGAAGCGAAAGAGGACTGAGTTAATAAAGCCAATTAGGAGGATTCTGAAAGAGATAGGAACGGGCGTCAACCTCGACCCGCCGAGAGGTGAGAAAGTATTTTTCATTCGGCGAGACTCCCTTACGAGAACAAATGGCGTAGTGAATAATTTTCGAATTTTATTCTACGAAAAATTACATACATCGATGAAATGCCCGCGAATCAACGAGATATATGCGATTATTTATAAATTAATCGCATAATGGTTCACTTTTGTCCTTTGAAACGTCGGAATAAAATGCAATATGCAGGATTAACAAGATAATGATTCGGAAAAAGATTAAATTTGTCTAATGATCGATTACTTTAGTCTACGAACATGAACACTATATACGAAATCGATATTTCCATTAACAATTTTTCTTTAAGATAAGGTGTACAATATGTACGAGCGCTGGATAACAAAATACATAATGGTCTATGAAATATTTTATAATCATTAATCCAATCAAAGAATTTATAATTTTTAATTTTAATCCGGGTTTTTATGTATTCTCTTTTCATATTTTATCAACATGCCATCAATTTCATAAATTGAATTAGAAAACGCGGATTTTACATAAAGTCATTGAATTGAAAGAACTAGGAATGCTGCTTAATCAAGTTCATCGTAAGAATATATAACATAATGAATTTATGTAGTGATTAAATATTATACAATTATTGTAATACTCTCATTTGCATGTATGGAAAATTTGGAGGAGCAGACTAACTTTAGCAAACACAGTATGCATTGACGCGATTTAAAAAATTTCTTATTAGTTTGTCGCCTTTTCGGCAGTAACAATCGAGATTTCATAGAGAGACACGAACGCGAAGAAGAAGACAAGTCCCGTGGGGCGATACGTCATTTTCCCGGCTATCGGTTCGCATCCAACTTTTCCTGTCCTTTTTCAAGGGTCGGCAGATGTGGGTGGGTGGCAACAAGACAAATTATCGGGGGATATTCGCCCCCTTCGTGCTCCTTTGCTATCGTGGCGTTGTCGTCCCATAAAAACTCGCGCATTGTCGGATACGTGGCAATGGAAATATGGCTTACGTATACATGTGCAAGATGGCCGAGATGCCGTGGATTCAAAAGTGCTCCAATTTTATTGCTCTGTTTTCTTCTGGAAATATAGATTTCCTTTACTTACTTCAATAACTAGAGTAAGTTGAGAAGAGCAATCTGCAAAGTGTAAAGAGTAGTACTCTGCTAGTACTTTGATATTAACTCTCGCGGGGACCATCGATTACATCGTGCTGCGTCGAGAAAGCAAGATTTCCATTATTATACGGAAAATTTCTGACGGAGGAATCGTTTTTCCTTTTATTCTCTGTGCTTTGTATGTAGAGTAATTAAATAACTGTAGTCATGATTTTATTTATAATTCCTTATCGCTTCTTGAAAATATGCGTCATTTCGTAAAAGAGATCACGTTATTGATGTAAATATGTTGTACGTAAAACGCGATGCGTTGCATGAATATTTATCTTTCCGTTGAAAAATATTTTTATTCATCAATTTATATATTTGCATTTTTTGAATAAATATGATACATTTGATTGTCATAAAAATCAAAATTATTTAATGATCGTGTAATTTTAGGTGTACAGAATAAATATGCATCATAACGTACGCGATCAACACTATATATGTTTTCATATTTATTATCGCTAATCACCAGATAAATAATTATAATTATAATTATCGTCGATAATAATAATTATCGTCGAAAGTGTTAGAGTTTCAGTTTTCGGATGAAACTAATTTCACCTTGCTATGACCTTTTTGTACGCAGATATTGATAATTATGTCAATGCACGATTTTGTGCATAACTGCGAAGATGGTAAGCTAGTCACATGATCGTGCGTGTGACAAAATTGGCACTCCTAATCAGCTGATCAGCTGAGCGTTGCGTGATAGTGATGTAATAGGTCACGTGCGTGAGTACACGTGGTCGCTACACTCGGTAACGGATGCGCGCGTTAAAATATTCAAAGCATTATAACTTTGCGAAAAATTAAGATAACGACATGAAATGGAGGTTATCTGCTTATCGCATCTCGCGTATGCCTATACTCGTTACGTATATTTTTATGATGATGCATATATATTTGTATAGAAACATAAGTAATCGTGAATTAAAGAGAGACTCGAGATGAAATTATTGCATCAAGCAGCAAGCAAATTGGAGAATTCGCTTCCGATCGTAGAATTTAATTAAAATCATAAATTAGAACAAAGTGGACTAAGATGTTCAATAGCAGACAAGTTTCTCGCGATACCTACAAGTGCAAGAACTTTTGCTTCTCATTAATTATTGCGGACACAGCGATTTTTCATATGTTGCAGAAGTTGCTGCCGTGTATGTCAATATGCCATTATTAATTATTCTCCTTACTGATGACGTTAGAACTTGTACGCCGTTGCAGCAAGAGCGGAAGCGAGCAATTTGTTGCCGAAAATAGTTTCGTCGAACTTGCCAGCAAACAGTTGAAAGAATAACGAGATAAAAGTTAACTTTTCTTTATTTAACAATATCGTTAATAACCAAACTTTCGAGGTTTCGAGAGCTTTATTTATTTATTCATAATCCACTCCATGTTCGACCATGGATGCTATAAAATTCGTACAGAGAAGGGAATCTTGGATGCGGTCATGCATTTGCAATGATCCTAAAGAAAATGACTGTTCGAAGGCTAAGAAATCGCACCGCTTTCGGGGAGAAATTTCGCTAGCAGCGAAATCAGAACATTTTAATACGCAACAACGATTTATAAAGGACATCAGTGTTAATGTATTTATGGAGCACAAGACGATATCTATCTATAAGTCTGACAGCGTTATCACACATAGCACACGTTCTACGATCGCGTGTGTACGCCGCGGAACTTTAAATCGAAAGAGTTGCTTATACGTAGGAAAGATATGCACTGGACTGGCGTTGCGCTGTCCGAACGAATTTCCGGCTCGTCAGAATACGATTGGGAATCTATACGCGGACTATCGCTACCAACGTGACCTTCCGAGCGTGATGCTGGGGACTCTTATGGATTCGGATTACTTCGCTTGCGCATCGGATACGTCGGATACGATGGAATCCGAGAAGCTCAGATGCATCTACGAGTAATTTTATCGATCCTGTTACGAACGCGCGTAGCGGAAGAGCTGCTATTGCGCGCGACTGTTCGCATCTCTCAAAGAAATTTTATCTCGTTCCGATTTGATTGAGAACTCTCGAAATATAATTTCTTTTCGGGTGAGCTTTAATCACGTTGCCGCAGTCGCGTTGTCAAATAATTTAATGCGAGCATGTTTCGTCCGTATAATCCGCTAATATAATTTTATGCATTAAGAAGACGCTTAAATATTTACAAAATTCACGATAGTGTCGTAAATAAATAAATATTCACAGATGTAATAAATATTTCAGGGAAAAATACGTATATTTTTATAATGCATATGTAAACGATATGCAAAATCCATTTGCTATTTGCTATAAAAAAATTATTCGATATATGAATTTTAAAATTTTTGATCAAGTAATCACATCGTTCGACACACAATGCGTATATCATTCATGCACGGATTTTACAATTACATTTTTATCTAACAAAATATTCGAATAGTATGCTTGTCGATCGACATAGCATCGATTTTATTTGTTTTAATCGAAAAGAGCCGCGAGAAACTTCATTCTCATTTGTAAATCGGAACGCCCTAGAGGCATGTGCAATTTCTGGGATCATTTGCAGCGCGTGCTTCAAGTATACCTTGGAGAGTTGGCGTTCAAAAGTTACCACGCGATTCGGTCTGTTCGCAATATCTTTAGGGAATCGAGATAATTAATGAATCGAGTATCCTACATGTACAATGATATAATTTGCCTTCTTTCATTCGAATGAATCTTCGAATCAGAGATACCCATTGTATCATGACTAATTATGAGCTTTTAACATCTTTTGACAAGAAAATATTCACATATATATTCATATAACATTTACATCTGCACAATGATTTCAGAACGAAGAACAGAAACATGGTCGCGGTAACTGTATTATCTCATTTCATTTATATTTTGTCAATAAAACCTTTCATACTATTTATACAATAACTTTCATACAACTGATCGGTAACGTAAGCGTTACGTTGAAAAGCTTAAAGAAACATTCCTATAAAAATCTCCGTTAAATCGCGCTTTCTCACGTACGCGAATTGTCTTTATTGATCCGTTTCGAGCGTCCGATTCGTCATTCATTCTTCCAAACAACGAGGATCAATTTGTCAAATTGCAGTGGATCGATAGACGATGAAGCAATAGCCAAATGAAGCTGGTCAACATCAGGCACAACTTGCCGATGCTGGAGAGCGTTTAATAAAAATTCTAGGGTTGGTAGATTCGAACGTCGTTCCGCGAGCGCTTTGATGAACACGAAGGTGAATACGAACGGCATTAATCATGGCAATCTCCGCACTATTGATTTATTCGGTGCGGCGAGAAGCCGGCGAAGTTTACCGCCAATAACCCAAGTGGAAATTGATCGACGCGTGACGGCGATAACTTTACCTATTACGTGCTGGCAAAGTTTATGGAAAAAGTACGTGTCGCGGCTATCGTTCCACACGCGAGGAATGCCACACGGCGGTGATGGTGTGCGATAGCGTGCTACGGTTAAATGTCACGTTTACGGTCGCGCTGATGACAGACAGCAAACTCGCCTCATCGCGACTCTTTAATGCGGTCAATATTTGCCGGTAAAACGAGGTTACGCGGAAGTTTACCGTATCATTTGCCACACGTTCCACGGAGAGACAGAGAGAGAAAGAGGGAGAGAAGGAGAGAGAGAGAGAGAGAGGGAGGGAGAGGGAGAGAGAGAAAATACGCAATTCGCAATTAGAGGACTGCTATGTACAATCCAAACTCATTATTCAAACATTATCGCTAGCGCGAAAACATATAGACGAGATCCGATTGGAAGTTTCGTGGATCGAACTGCCGACGATTAAAAAATTTCATGTGGGCTAGAGCCACGTTAAACATGATGATTGCTTGCTCGTAGATGTATCATGCATCAAACTTAATCATAAGATGAGACATAACGCGATTATGCATATAACTGCGAGATGGGAGAGACTCAATTCGCGTGGCGATTCGCAAGCAAACTTGCAACGAACAAATGATTGATCGCGTGAAAGAAAGGTCTGCGGTATCATGAAGACTTCAGAGTCATTTACGGTCAACCATCCTGGACAGAGCCGCACCGTCCAGTTTTTGATCAAACAACAATGAATCTGAAAAGAGGACCGAAGGCAGAGGAAAGAACAAATATCTGTTTTTCGGTGCACACGGCCGAGAAGCGAATCGCGATTCCGAATGCCAACAAGTGCGGTGTACGTGCCAACATTCATTTCTGAAAATCTCGGCTTCGCCTCTGTATTTTCCTCCTCGTCCCTTTGGCGCTACCCAGTGGTATTCGCGATGGGACACAAAAAAATTCTTGGCACTGCTTTCTGAATGCTATTATTTTGTATTTCCTCTCGCGAATGCCCGACATGGTTGGGCTCTTTTTTTGCGGACCGTCGTCGGGGATTCAAGCTGATAGTTTACTCCATATCCGACATGCGCTCGAACTGAATGCATAATCTGCATCGTACATCATGATGGAGCATGAGGTAAAGGTCACGTGCGCGATTACGCGCGACTTCTCGACGGTTTGACTAATATTTCACGGTTCCGTAACTCCTTTCTCTCTCTCTCTCTCTCTCTCTCTCTCTCTCTCTCTCTCTCGCTCGCTCGACATAATGTCGCGCGATCATTCATTCGTTAGGATGCGCAACACGTATCGAACGATGAACACGGCCGATGAACAATTATTGCACTTGCCCCCGAGCTAATATGCCGATCGATCTTTCTTCTCCATGATGTTGAAATTACATCAATGCCAGCGGATCCGGAAGAGCTTCAATCGCGTCATTCAGGTCTTAATCGCGCGACAAAACAGTTTGCGCAGTTTGTGTAAAATATACATCGGGGAGTGTATATTGCAAACAGATTTACCAGCTGTATTTAACTGTAGATACATCATCTTATCTTTAATCGAAATCGAAATTGCTAATATTTCACCGGTATCAATTCGCCTTAAATTAAATACAAATTATATTATAAATCATTCTTCTCGAATTTTATTTCACTGAAAGTCACGTATTGTATCCGAAAGTTGCATCCGAAATAATCAGCGATTTTTATATGCAGCTATAATATACGAGTCTCATAATTAATAATCGACTTTCCTTTACTAGATTATCAGGCATCGAATTACTAGAATTAATAAGTTGACGCTACATGAACGTATTTCAATTTATAAAACTCGAAACTTGGCTTGGTACTCGTTTTCTCACGAGTACCAAGTGAACAAATCGCAATGCGCGTGTGTCAAAAAAATATCTCCTCGATCGCTCGATCTCTCGGAATTTTCGCCCGCAACGATCACACGCGATGCCTGCGACAATCTGCGCATGCTTGCCCTCTGGATCATTTTTTTCGAGCGTTTCTTCAGGATTCAGGATCGCGAGATTCCAGGTGAGATGGAATATCGGACGGAAGTTATCTTAGGCATTGGCAGAAAAAATACAATTTGAACGCAACATGAAGCGACGAGTTCAGACTTCGTGCGAAGGTTCATTCGATAACTTCGGTATTATACTCCGGAATCATCCCTTTTTTGCATCCTGCCCTCATTTCGTTCTCCTTCGTCCACACACGGTGCTCTAGCAACACGCGGCACGGTGCACGCATAATTCGTGTAAAACGATTCCGAACAGTGCCAAAATATGACGTCGTATATTCGACAGCCGTGCAGGGACGAGGGGGAAGATTATTGCGATCGGTTTATCTCCAGCGAGAATCTTTAGTGCGTGCTGCTTGACGCGTGCGAGATTGCGACTTTACGTGCTCGCGTAAACGATCAATCCGCATGCGCTTTAACCGCGACAGTTAAAGCGAAAAACAAGCCGAAGGCATAACTCGCGATCGTTTCCGCGGAACGACGTCGTCGGATTCCTGCGCGATATTCCATTCGCGGGTGAACGCGAGGAAACGCATAAACACAAAATGGTAGAGATACATCCGGGAGGTTCCGCGAACGATGGAAGCTAAATCGTGAGGGTTGACAATCGCGCGAAAGACGAGGTACGATCTCCGATGAAAAACCGAGAGAAGATCTCTCGATGAATCGGGATCGAAAAGTGCTCATGTGATATCCCCCCGTGAGAGAAACGGATTTTCTGTATGAATAATATTTCTATCGGACCGTGTGAGCGATTTTCCATAAAATTACGCAATAGCACGTTCCAGTTTACGAATGAGATTCCTGCTGGAAAACCGGAACGCCGGCTGCGCCCGTTGCACGAATAACCCCGTTTTTACGCTGATTGCGACGTAATGGTGGCAAAAATCGCCAGCGATCGACAGTTTCAATAAAGCCGACAAACATCCCTGGAAACCCTCGCAACTCGGTCGCGATGTTCGCAAACGGCCGGCTGCAGGAGCGTCCACTGCGCCCAGCAATGATCAGACATTTTCTCCGCTCCAACCCGGCCGTTTCGGCAACCCTCGTGTATAAAGTTGTCGATATTATTCGCGGCGCTGATATTGTTCGCGAGTTATCGCGGCCGAGTATCACAGACAGGAACACGAGTACGCAGCAGGAAACGGAAACCAGGGGCCTCTTCGACGTCTACTCGGCGACTATCATTGTCAAGAGATTCTGAGTGGAAGCGCTTGCGGAATAAACGCTTTAAACGCGGCGTCGCAATGGCATGGTGCAGAAATGGCGATGACGCCGAGGGAGGAACGTCCTTGCGAGAGAACTTGGTGGTTCTTCTTCGAGATGAAGTAAATTAAGAGTTTTTACGGTAAGTCGGAACTTCCTTTGGACAAGGAGCTCTCTCTCTCTCTTTCTTTCTCTCTTTCTCTTGTAATGATGAGATGTACTTTTAAGAAACGGTTTTGCTTGATCGCCGGGAACATGACGCTGTAGATTACGCTCGAGCCCCATTGTGTTCATTTCACGAAAACAGGATTTCTCCGCTGTGAGCGCGTAGAGAAAATTCCAGAGCGAAAATGATTTTGTTTCACTGGAGATTTTCGTCACCATTGTTCCATATCAATATCGCGTACATATGTGTTATGATCTATGAGAATATTATGTAGGATAAAGGGAAAAAAGAATTGTTCTTGGCATTGTTCATGTCAATGAAAGCCTATAAGTCGGTCCAAGCGTTGTGTGTATATGTGCGTATGGATTCGTCGCGTCAAGAAAAAAGGGCAGCCGCGAAAGGAAAACCATCGACGCTCAAAGGCTTGCAAGATGACGTAGTTAAACCGGATTAGATAGAAATAAACAGCGATTGGTCGATACAAGTGTTCCGGAGATTGTTTTCGCGCAATGACGTGAAACGTCTTAAAGTTAAATACGTCACGCGCGGGAGTGTTGCCTTTGAAGGATCGAAGGGCGCGTGAGTCGTACCAAGACGAGCGAATTATTAAGACCGCGAGTGAACTGCGAGTCAGCGAGATCAGTTAGCAAGATCTAGAAAGCTAGTCTTGCGAGAGACTGTCTCCTAATAGAGAAGAATAAAGTGTTTTCTCTTGTTTTCTTTTCAATCTGAGTTGTCGAGAAGCTATGATTTCTATCATAATTTCCATTGGATTCATATTTGGATCTCACAATTATAACATAGATCTCTCGCGATGGAGTAATCATTCGAAGACTGAAGTTATTTAAGATAAAAATATCATAAATTTATAATCATCGCGTCCATCGCAAGACTCGTCGCATCATTCTGAAAGAGGAAGATCGAGGAAGACTCTCTTTAAAATAAATGATTGGAGAGAAGATTCATAATCACGCCGAGATCGCGCGAGACGTTTCGGAACTAGTGTTCTCATCGTTGAACAATGATGAACCGAATTTCTCGGGACAACTGCCATGATTGGCAGAATTTTTCAACGGAAAACGCGATTTCGTCGTGATTGGCCACTCCGCCCTCAGGAAAGGTTGAGAGGTTGGGAAAAGCGAAAGGATGGGCCGTTCACCTCGCGAAGCTGACTGAGATTACTGTCGAACATGTCGACCAGTTTGGACGTGGAGAAATTGTCCCCGGAAGACTCTGACGTTTCATTTTCAGAGCTGGCAACGCGTTGCCGGGACGAGTCATTTGTATTCCGCCGGTCACGCGGCGCTGCTTCGATGGAGTTTCTTATTATTGCAGCGGTGTGGATTGCTTAATGGCGCAATTCTCGTGTGCGCGGAATTCCGGATTTTCCGCCAAATAGATTTCGCGCGCTACGCGTCTTCGGTGGCGTCCGACAATAAAAAGGCGATATCGATGTACGAGCCGTGCACGCACAATTCCGGCAAATTAATCGAATTTATCCCGACGCATTACATGCGGAGGAGGGGGGGGGGGCAGATAAATGCGTGCATCTGTGTTTTGTATTATAAGAGATCGTTTCACGGGAGCTACATCCTCCCCCGAAATTCCTGAGGAGGAAAATCTCATCGGAGTCGCGCTGGATTTCATACCGTTTTTATCGAATAAAAAATGATATTTTTCAAGAGGGGCAAATAAAAGCTTAAGTATTCATCGCAAATCAAAAAAGAGAAGAAAAATGCCCGACGAGGCATGCGTCTACCGATTTAGCGAAACGCGCGATGGATAACGACGCCGGCGAGTGAGAACGGAGAAGACAGAAAGAATACGTTGTTAACATAAATTTAATACTAGAGATATAACAACAAACAATTGCTCGCGTCAACTATTTCAACAACGATTTAAATCATTCGTCCGGAGATACACGCGCGCGCGTATGCGTGCGCAGGACAAACGCGGCGCCAGGTATTTATGAACGATTATTCGGTCGGGTCGGAACGATCGCGTCGGGTCAAATATTAACGTTATCTTGATGTATCTCTAATACGCGGCGCGCTCGTTAACACCGGTGGATTATTAAGCGCCGCAAAATTAGTTTCTGCTCGAGATTACTACTCGCGAGAGCAAAGAGCCTCGAACGTTGCACCTCAATCTTTCGTCATCGCTATCAAATTAGGATTGCCGATACGTGGCTATCATTGTACGCCGGTGATAATAATTAATCTCTCCGCCACGGGAATCATCCCGGGCTGTAATTAACGCCGCGCCTCCGTGCTCGCGATACACGGTTCCGTCACGTCGCGCGATATATTACGCACAGTTACGAATACGCGAGGAGTGCGGTGGACGGATTGCGCGACGCGTCGGAAAAATGCAACCCGCTGACGGGGGTGCGAATGACAGAAACGCAGTAACGAAGAACGGAAGGACGGTGGCGAACGGGCCCTCGCTGCGGCTATAATAATTCGACGCGAGACAATGCGAGCAGAACGACAGCGAGAGAGAGAGAGAGAGAGAGAGAGAGAGAGGAGGGTCGCTGCCATTATCAGCGGCAGGGCTGCCGGTATCGCTAAATGAAAATCTCCACTCGATTTCCCGAGCTAAATGAGAAGAAAGACGAAACATAATAAATTGCGTGCGCGACCGGTCGTTGGGATCCGCGAAGAGCAGAGCGATCGATCCGAGGCCGATCTCCGGTCTCGATCTGCGTCTCCAGACGTCAGAATCGATAAATCGCCTGTCATTAAACGAACGTTTGATTCGCTTTGAAATTTTTCTGGCATGCTTTCCCGGCATGCGCGATGCATTCTCCGCTCGAGGCACAAGTCGCGTTTATCTTATTTTAATAATTAGCAATAATAATTATAATAATAATTAAGCAGTGTATATATTGCATATGATGTACGTAATGCATAATTAACGCGATCTGGCACCGACGCATCATTCTTGGTAAACTCTCGGTGTTGGCACGAATCTGTCAAGTTTTTCGTGCTTTGACGAATACTCGCAATCGTTACGTTTCAATCGTGGGAACTCGTCCTAAATTTCGAGTGGGTTTCTCTTCTGTATTTGTTTGCGTCTCTCGTGGCATGCGAGTGTTTAATGTAGCGCGAATTGCAACAGGAATACTTTACGAGTCTCGACTAATACAAGGACATTAGGCGCGCATTATCATTACGAGGGCATTATCATGACGCGCTGCGTAGTACATGTGTTTATATGTGCATATATATCGTACGCGAGCCGAGTTTGCACTTATCCGCAAGAAACAAACGGCCATGCGAACTGAAGCACGTGGCAGCACGGGTATCGAGGAAATTAGAGTTGCAGGGACGCGTGAAGCGATAGATAAAGCGGCAAGTGGCAGAACAAAACGACAAGATCGGGCGCAAAGCGGAAAATCCGAAAATCTCTCTTCGTGTACAAGTTTCACGCAATTGTTGCTCCGCGGCTCCATTGCGCCGCATTTCGTTCGCCGTAAACAAGCGTAATCCGACGGGAAAGATGAGGGGAGAGGGGTGGGAGGAGTGAGGGGAGCGCGTTAAGCACGCAATTAAACAAACGCCGTGCGCGCAATTATACCGGCTTGATTTCATTAGATCCCGGTCGGCGATACCGGACATCGCGCGGGGAGGGAGGAGGTGAGACGGGGGGTAGGTAAAATTACACGGCGCGATGTTTCGAGGGCAGGCGAACGGAAAACGTAATTCGCGCCCGATGCGAGTGTCGCCGGCAGGCGGGGAACGTTTCTCTCAAAGTCGCGCCAAGTTGCGGCCGCGGGCAGTCGCGAGTCACTTTGCGTAAAACCGGCAAATCGCTTATTTAAGTCGCCGTGACTTCTTTCAAGCCTGTCGCGATGCATCGTCGTCCTCGGCAACGACGGATCTCGCCGGGGAAAAATAGTCTCGCGGGAAGTAAACCCATCCATCTCTTCCTTTTCCTGCTCTTACTTTTCTCTCTCTCTCTCTCTCTCTATCGTTGTCGAGAATCGTGCGATTATTTCGATTCCAAAGCCGAGGTTCCGGAAGCGCGCGAGCAGCGCTTGGCGTTAATCGATGCAACCGGTTGCAATTACGTCGAATGTAAGTTACCGTTTCCGCGTGCGGAAACGCAACGCACAAACGCACGGCAGATAGAATCAGCTCGCGGCGCGGCAGCGGCCGCTTGATACATGGGGGTGTATTTTTGGGGGCGTACCGCGGGCGTCGGTCGCGATGGTAATCGCGACGGCCACCATGTAATAGAGTAATAGAGCTCTGAAATCAATGGGCTGTGTAACGAGTGCCCTGGGACCGATAACTGTAGCGAGCTGCATCGGGCGCGAGCGAGCGCGCGCGAGCCATATAGCTGTCCCGGCTTTTCTAATCAACGCCAGCTGCAGCGGCGATCGCACCGGCGTCACAATACATCGGGAGAAATAAAGAGACGGCCCTTGCGAGATAATATGCACGCATAATGCGCGCGACAATGGCGGATCCAGCTGCGGACGATGTCGACGATGTTGCGTTAATCATCGACAGTGCGCCGATCTGGAGGCGCGATCGCGGTGCTAAAGCGCGATGACGAATTTATAGAAAGAAATGTGAAGCACGACCGGTAACGAGCCGTCGCTCGTTCTGGCTCTATTCGTAATAACGCGTTAAATATTCGAATTAATTCGAAGTGCATTCGAGATGCATCAAAATCTGAATGCCGGAATGTTGAGACTCGGATAACGTATCATGGATCCAAAATCAATGGAAACGGGAAGATGTTGAATAATTCTGAATTAAACGCGCCTCGGCATTTTCCGATCAACGATTTGCTCATATGTACTCTCTTCCTCTCTCTCTCTCTCTCTCTCTCTCTCTCTCTCTTGGACGTTTTCAGATAATTCATCAACGAATTCAGCTTTGCGTTTCCGCCGCGTAACTTGAAGTCGGCGTACTCTGCGCGTAAAGCACAAGAGTGGATTTTTATTTCAAGATATGATGGCGATCTCGCCAGAGCGTACGATGCATTTTTACGGTCGTCTGACAGCTGCAGTCGCAGCGATCGTCAAATACGAGATCCGTGACTGAAGTGTATCGCATCGCTCACAATCATATTCGCCGAATACGATCAGACAGCAGTGTGTTTGACACCTCTAGCGTGTTCATCTCTGTGCTCGTGCTTCGGGCTGAGAAGACAAGCAGGCAAACAATATATATAGATGCATTCAGCATGCGTATTAAGTAACGGATATGTCGATTATTAAGCCGAGTCTCGCAGCAAAGAAGCAATCTCGACCCGGTCCCTCGCCCTCTCCCTCTCCTTGTCTCTCTTGCGTAATAAAAATCCAAATAACGCGCTTCGGCTTTAAAATGGAATCGTCGTTCGGAAACGAATATCCGCGTGTAAAGATTAAACCATTGCGAAATCGTCATTTCGAACGCAGGAGCGATATGAAACAGTCACGAAAGATCTCGCGAGGCGACGATCAATCGTTACCAAAGACGTAAACGAATCTTCCGCGCACAATTTGGGATCAAATCATGCTCCGTCTCGCGAATCGGGCAATTCTTTCGTGCTTTCGCCGAGTCAACGCTCAATAGAGATAGAGAGTAAAAGAGAGAGAGAGAGAGAGAGAGAGAGAGTCTCCCGCGCATTATCAGGAAAGCGTTCGACATAGACGGGGCATCGAGAAGACAAAACGTGCGTGGGATTCCGTGCGAACGTTAATTCAGTTTGGAGATTAAACGGCCGGCAGCTGTGCGCTGGTATTTGCTTAACCTTTGTGCACGCATTGATATCCGAAACATGACACAAGAGCCGCGAACCCACCGCCATGCATAAAGCGACCGGTGGAGAGTTGATATTATGTAACCACAAGCGTACATAAGAACCGTCTTAAGCGCTGTCTCTCTTTCTCCCGCGCTCGCGCAAAGAAATCCCACCGTATTGTGGAAACCGTAAACTTCGCTCATCATTTTTTTCCTCGTTGATGCACAGTATAGCCATTCTGACCCAGTTTGCGGATCGGCCGCAGGAATGGGGCCTCGATGCCGTCCTTCTAACCGGATATAGAAAATCGAAGCTACATAATCTGACGAATCGAGAGCAACCACGTAGGCTTATCCGGTATCTCCTGTTCCAACAACGTCGACTGCCGCGCCAGCGATCCGCTTTTGACGTGAAAATACTACGGTAATACTTTTGCTTTTTCGTACGATAGTAGCGAAGCATACGTTTAGAAATTTGGTTTACGCACGGACACGCGAGAGGAATTTTCTCTGGTCTCGCGCAGACACACGAGGCGTATCGTCAGTAAGAGGAAAAGCTCGATGTCCGTTATTAAATATTTTCTAGTGATATTAACATTTTAATTAGGAGGCTCTCGCTGTTACGAAAATTAAATATAAAGAATAAGAAACTTCTTTTCCGCTTGCACCGATGAAACTCAATTAACGAAGAGCCAATAATTCGATCGTTTACTCGGAAATTGGTTATTGCCAGCGAAGCGATAGCGAGAACGACAAAGAAGGAGTATTAAAATTATTAAAATTTTAAAGAGATGATCATTACGCTACCTCGCGATGTAATTGAAAAACGACTCGATAATCGTAACATAATTCGATGCGTATGATTTGAATCGGCGGAGGGAGGTAAGCAAGGGTTTATCGATCGCCTAATGTCAAGCGCGTCTTGAGTTTATCGTGAGTAGCGTTTGACTGGAGGGCGATATCGATCGATATCGAGAAACATCGGTCAGCGTCGAACCGCTCGAGGCTTAGTGGCACTCCGCTCGGTGGCATGGAAAACGGCCACGAATTATAGACAACGCCTTTGAGCGAACTCGCGTGCTTAACTAAGTGACGATGAAGGAGAAACGGCTCATTAAGAATCATCGTTTAAGATTACTACGATTACGCAGCTGTCGTTAGCCCTTTAAGTGCACGTGATAAGCACGCAACCCCGAGGTGTTCGGTATCTTATTCCACACCACGTTCGTATTTATAAATTTCGCGAGATCGTCATCGGCTCGCGGTTTCCGGTCTCGGTCGTGACGCGAAGCGCGGTGAAATCAGAAATTTCGATGCTCGAAACTTGTCGCCCCTCTCCTCTCTCTTTTCTTCGTTACTGTGGAAAGTAACGAAGTAACATGTTCTCTTATATCATTTAATAAAATCAATTCTCTTTACTGTCCATCAATTTTGGCAAACGGACAGTGCGAACGCGCACTGAGACGAAGATTGATTTGATCGAGTGTGCAGCTAAGAATTCAATTAGACGAACTCTCGCTGCAATCTTCCTCGCGCCAGTACCGAGACTTTTATTCTCCGTTTTACCTCGGGTGACACGTTGGCGTTTGTTCTTGATGCAAAAACGAGGGCACGCTCGCGCATACGAGTCGCCACTCGCAAAGGAAACAGAAGAACGATGAAATCGCGCAGATAGAGAGACTGAAAGTGCAAAGAACCCGGCATCCTAAAGCCACGCGTTTTTGATCCGTTTTTTCCTTTTAAATGGGAAAAGATCGTTGCAACCGCGAGGAAATACTCGCGAAGAAGAAGCTCGCAGACTGCAACTCGCGGAGAAAAAATTCGATCCGGCACTTGGTCTTACCGACAGCGGCACAGAGTAATACACTCTTTCTCTCTCTCTCTCTCTCTCTCTCTCTCTCTCTCTCTCTTGCGCGCGCGCGTGAGAAACGCACTTCTTCGCGAACGTTCCTTCTTTCTCGAGAGCTTGAGATCCCGCCGGGACCACTTGTACGTTCTTCTCCTTTCAGATAAGTAGACGTCGGTCCGACTGCGATATAAACAGATTGTGAACGAATTACCTTGCACAGGTGGATTGACGGGTTACGCAGGTCGTCGCTGTGAAACACGTACGTGTTCCACATGCAGGAGCTGAGTTTATAGAATCGAGTATATGGAACGAGTAAAGTATAATTCCTTTATTAAACAATGCATCACGAATAAGGGACTTGTTCCATTCCAGTCTGGACAAACGAAGCTTTCTTGCGTGTAAGATTTTCATACCAGGCTTTCGGTAATCGTAGAGTAATGCGTAATTAAATCCCGAAGCATAATTGAAACTTGATTGAAACAGTTCCGCTCCCTGGATTAAAAGTCTTCTCTCTCCTTCTTCTTGTCTGATCGCTTAAAATTAAGAAATATTCATCCCAAGAGATCGGAACATTCTTTCCCCAAGCGCCAATTAGCGATATCCATGTCTGGATGTCCATCCACGCACATAAAATGAATTACACGCACGGCTGACGTTTCCGTCGAATCTCTCGGCGGCAAGGTACGCCTGACTGGAGGAAGGCGACTTTAAGCCGAAGGATAGCGCGTTGCGTAACCGCGAGAAGGATTCGTTTAGCTCATAATTGAGAGAGTAGCCATTCAAATCCAGATCCTTGAAAAGACACGTAACAAGGCAGCGGGGATGCAATACAAGTGTCAACGTCTCTCGCAAAGAAACCTGTTCACCGGATGGAAACGGTATATCCTTCGCTCAAACCGTAACGCCCGTAACGGGTGATGTAATGCAACGTTTTAATGGCTTGACGTTCCGTGAAAAGCGCCCCGACAAAGAGCAAAACGTGACGTTTCTATTGGCTCCTTTTACCCTCGCGAAATAGATCGAACAGCTCGAATTGCCTCGCGGCGGTTCAACAGTAAGAGCGATATCCACCGTCCACATTTTTCACTTACGACATTTGTCTCCCTACGAAAGCGGGCTTTGCGGTATTTCTCTTGGGTATGGCAGCATCGATACTCGTGCCATTAAGAAAAAGGTCCGTTATAATTCGCGTGGGCATCTGATTTCGCAAGGGCAAACGTTGCGAATGGCCGCGAATATCAGATACAAGTGACGAGATGCATTGTAACGCGAGCATTAATGCGTCTTTGGTGAATTTTAATGATCACTGCATTATGCAGTGTCACCGGGACAGTCTGTCGGTCCTCGAGATCTTCAATATTTATCAACCGCGGGTAAATAAATAATTGAAACGCGCGCCAAAGTGTCGCGCACGAGAGAGAGAGAGAGAGAGAGAGAGAGAGAGAGAGAGAGAGACTGTGTTAAGATATGATATTTATTTTATACGTTTATTCCCTTGAGATCCCCTTGAAAGTGCATTTGATATTTATATTTGCATATTTGCGAGTGCACGATCGCGCGGTTCGTATAATGCGACTCGTTCTGCTCACGGATCATCGATAATGAAGCAAACGGCGACTGATCGATGCTGGGACTTACCATCTGCGCGCGTGAACTTTGCACTCTCGGCTGCTCCTTCGGATCACAATTACAGCGTGCGATAGGAACATCGGGATGTCGAGGCAGAAAGAAAAAGAGGTGCAAAAAAAAGCTCGATATCCCACAATGGCGTATCCGGATCGATCCCGTCGCGCATGTCGGCCGGCCGGAAGTCGTCCGGGGACACGTCGGATTTCCCTGGTACACGCCGATAGCGTGCGGCCGGTTTGTCGTCCGCACCGAAAAAAGCGCAGCCGGAAGTCGAAAATCACGATTCACGCGGCCGCCGCCGACATTTGTCCGCGCGCGCCCGCCGAGCTTTTGTTCCGCCGACAATGAAGCGCAAAACCGGATCGGACGGATGCCGGCAATCGCGCCGCGATCGATGGCAATCAGCGTGGTCAGAAGCGTAGGATCCGTAAGGGAGGCTGGGCGGGGGAGCGGGTCCGCAGTCTGGAATTGAGTCTTCCGGACGGGGTTTTTCCTCGCGATAATCACTCGCATGATTTTGCGCCCTTCCGGCTCCATCAACGCAGCGGCTTCGAAGGCCACGGAGCGATCAGGCTGCCGAGGCAGAAGCTGGAAAAAGAGGAGCATCTGCACGCGTTCCGATTCGTTCTTCGATTTTGATCTAGTCGCATTCATGGGAAAAACAAAGTTCGAGGCTCCGCTCGGGGCGACATGCGCGATATTCTCTTAATCGTGTCCCCCCTGTCTCGATCATTCCGAGATGCCCAAGATGCGAGCCAGGTTCGCGGGGTGAGCGGCATCGGGCAGTAACAACGGCACGATCAACGTCACAAAGTACAATGCAACGCCGAGACGATGCAATAAACGCGCGCGCGCACGCGCGTAATGATATACAGAGCGTGTGAATTACGGTGTCTATCTACCGCTCGCGACATCGAAACGCAGCCTTGTAATCCTCGACGAGATGAGAAGCTCTGGCGATGGCAATTCAGCAATTAAAATCTCATCCGGACCACGAACCGGAATCATCATCAAACCCGGCCAACTTCCCCGGTCACCGGGGACAATGAAAGCGAATTTTGATAAGTTCCAAACTTCCCGGAGGCGGTCGTTCGGTACCGAGCTTATTAAGAGAGGAGATGAAACTCCCCGGCGGTGATCTCGCTGTTTATCCGCGGCGTGCGACGCCGTTTTATTTCGCCGCCTCTTTTCTCAGCTTAATGAACGAGTGAGAGAGAGAGAGAGAGAGAGAGAGAGAGAGAGAGAGAGWGAGAGAGAGAGGGGTGGAGAGGAGGGAGGGAGAGGAGCAGAGAGAAAACGCGGATGTTTGCGATGCGGAAGCGGCGAAACTTCACTGCCGCGACGCTTTCAGGAAGATTCATATTCCAAAGGACATGGTCCCGTGTTCTCCGCGGAGAGAGAGAGAGAGAGAGAGAGAGAGAGAGATTAACATCTCGCGGTGAATCCGGCGACGCACTTACTCTCGCTAAGCCACGGCCAGCCTTATTCGAGATAAAAGTATTAAGAACGGTGAGACCGGATCTCTCAGATTCGCGGGATCGCATAAAAATATATAACAAACAACGGGCCAACTGCGTGAGACAATCTTCTCTTCAAACAACTTCATTAAATTAAATTAATCCTGATAATATGGTTTTGCTCTTTTCCTCCTCCTCCTCCTCTCTCTCTCTCTCTCTCTCTCTATCTATCTATCTCTTGCGCTGCCGCACGGGGGTTATTAACAGTTCCGTAAAAAGCATTTCATAAAAAAGTAGTAATACATTTCACGAGCACCGCATTACTTTTTCGAACGCTCGTTATTCGCGATGTGTCCAGAAACGATTTGTCCTTACAGAAATTTTCATAATAATTTTTCTCGTAATCCAGTTATTCGACAAAGCTCGCCGCGTTCGCTTACTGAAGAGCTTTTCTGCTTTACGCGAATCTCTGTTTTATCTGTTTTATCTTCCGATTCCAGATCTCGCGCTCGAACCAGCATCGGAGTAATTTGCGTTAACTGCCTGGATATTCGAGCAACTGCTTCCGCTCGGCAAACGGCTCGGCTCGTTCGCGTTAGTGTGAAATCTTTGGCAACTTTTCGTTCCGTTCTCGCGCGCGCTAGCGATAAACGCGCCGAGATAATCGCGAAACGCACGCGGCGATCGCGCGCGCTCACGGCAGGCAGTTGCTTCGCTTTTATTAGCTATTTCGAGCAGCGAGACTGATGTCCGTAAGAGATGCTTTTTGCTTGGAGACGATCTTGCCAGGCCGCGCGCGTGGCACGTAGAGAAAATAAAGCGGGAGTGCGCCGGTAATAAAAGCCGCCTTCAGGGCTTCCCACAACCCCGCCAAATAAATACGTCGTCTACCGCGTCACGCGCTGACGACCCATTCGACTTCCCATCTCTCGTTCGAATAGAATCTCCGAAATGTGCCGAGATGGAGAAGCGTGACGCGAGGCTCTCCATCGCGATATCATTCCTGAAGTGTTTTCGATCGTATCAGGCGAAACACGGGAATCCGATTATTTAGCGAAGGGCTTATTAACCATGCCGTCTCGGTTTTGATCTGTCGTTGGAAAATAAAACTTCGTTGATCCCGCTAAGAAATAGCTGAACAGCTAAGAAAACCTTAGAACCTGCGCGTCATATGTATCTACTTTCCAATCTCGTTTGCAGAATGTAATAACGAGAGACGAAAGATGAAGCTCTCGTTCTAATTAACGAAATCTTCGATGCGGCAACTTTAATGCGACAAACAATAACGTGCGTTTAGACAATTAAACAACGGCATAATGGCCTTTTGACAGGGTTATTTGGGATATTTGCGATTTCTGTCTACCTTAATTTAGTCTCGGCTCGTTCGAGAGATAAGAATCGCTCGCTGCGTTCGCGGCTTTTGTGATTCGAATGTGCGAGTATTAGCGGGCAACTCAATGCGACCAGCGAGCAAATCGGACTCCCAACCGCTATTGGAGAAACGGCGAAACGATTGCGCGAGCGGAAACGGAGCGGACGGCTGGCGATTCGTTGGAGCACGCGAGCGATTTCAGTGCCATGGGTTTTCGATTACGAAAGGCTCGCCGTGTAATCCCGAAAGGCGTGAAACTCCAGTGTGAAAATACCGTTGGAGGCAAGTCCGTGAGAGGAAGCTCGCCGTCGCAGAACTTTCTCTATAAAAGTTGTTATTACAAAGGAGAGGCGTTTTATGCGCGTAAACCATCGGCGGCGTCACGACGCTGCCGGGATATTACTGTCATCATCGCGACTAATAGAGGAAACGTGGAAGATTCCGAAGTTTTCCGGAATTTCCATCGTTCCGCGATTTACATATCGCGATGGACAAATATTGGCTGACACTATCGAGTTAAGTTCAACTAATTACGCGACTTTATGTCGCTTTAATTAAAATGACACGACTTACGGTCGTGTCTGCTATAAGCGTAAAAAAGAAGGCGTAAGAATTATTTCGTGGAAAAAAACAGAGGGATAATTAGATAGAGTCGAAGACTTGCATAACATTGGATTAAATATTGCGAATGATAAAGATAACAATAAAGGATAAAAACGGCGATTTGTATGACCGCCTCATACCGGAGTCAAAAGTTAAAAGCACGTGTATTACTTTTTCCGGATGTTCCTCTTTTTTTCTCTCGTTACGATGCAAAGTCTGGAGCAGGGAACAAAATAATTCCGCGCGATGTCTTGCAGTTTTCCGACACGGAGCCAAGATTTATGGCCGCTCTGTACTCGCTGCGGCGCGATGTACGAGCGAGTATTCATTGAAATATGTTGACGCAAAGGAGCACTTACGATTCTCCCGGCGGTATCACGAGTTTGAACGACCGTCATGAGAAAGCAAGAGAGTACCTCCTCGATTTTCCGGGACGGCGCGATAAGGCCGCTCGAGCGGAGATTGCGATCGACGCGATATCATAGCGATTCTTTCGGGAATCGTTGACCTTTGTTACACGTAGAATCTAACGGTCGGGATCGAACGAGACGAGGAGAAATGGAAAGAAAGAGAGAGGATTTTTATATTTCTCAGGGAATTGTCTTCGAAACGATGTTAGTAGTTAACGAGCGAAACGTGTCGCCAGCTTGTTACTCGTCGATCGAACAATTGACGCCCCTTTTTGTGTTTTATAATCGAAAATCCTCTTTGTACGATTCGTGATAAATCACGGATATCAAACGTTGCAGTCTCTACCATACTGCAGGATATTTCTATCAGGATGAAATTGATAAGTTGAAGGGTCTTCGATGCCTTAGATTGAAAGAACAACAAGAAAAAGGAACATTTTATTCTTCTTCGCCAAGTGCCTCTCACGAGACTAGCTACTTGATCTCGCTGGCTGATTTCTGATTAAGAACTAGAACGGAACCCGACAAAGATTCTGCTCCCCCTTTTATAGTCTAATATTGGCCTTCCCTGTTCTTTGTCGTAAACAAGAGAGGCCTCGATATCTCGTTCCGTGTTTCGATCGTTCTGTTTATCCCCACTCTAACAACTAGTGCTCAGCTATTCGAAACAGTGGCGATTTATGGCTTGCCTTGTGTTCTTAGTTCCTAGAAGGTTATAAAATAAAACCGTAAATAACGATAGTCATTGAAGTTTCACGGGTCTCTGGTATCGCATTACGGCTAAAGAGTCATAGGCCCGTGAAGTGTTGGACGTCACAGTTTGACTCTGTGCAGTACCTCCGACTTAAGTGATGACGAGTGATTATGAAGACGCCACCGAAAGTCCGAATCTTTTGGCCTTTTTCCCTTTTATAGTACAAATCTCTTAACGAACAATACGTGAGACAACGTACGTCTTTTTTTTTAATCATTACATTCGTATCTGATTAAATCTTGTGCGCGCAATATGTACAATCGCCCGGCAGAATTCCGCGTAACGCGGGCACAAAGATCGCGAATATCTTGTCGAGGGATATTTTCGATTCGTGTGCGAATAACGATCTCCACCACATGTGTACGTGTGCGCGTACCATCGATACGAGTCTTTCAATTTTACCATCTCCGGAGCGCAGCCGCTCTCAGATTACCGTTATCTCAATGGCGCCGCGGAAACTCAACACCCGCGCAATATATCTAACCGGTCGGTTCCTCACCTTTAACCTTGTAGCCGTATATAACGGATAAGACTCACCTAGCGCAAACACTCGACGGATGAAAAAGACAATAGCGGAGAGTGGAGAGGGTCGCGAAAGAAAGAGAGGCAGGGAGGGTGGAGCGGAGGCTGTGCCGGGGGATGGATTCTCTTTGCACTAAATTCAGGGGTTAACTGTCTCGCTGGCGATTCTTCTCCCTCACTCGCATAGAAAACGGGCGATCCCTTGTTCTCGTTTTATCGCACGTGAGCGCGCGTATGTTCGCGGCGATTCCTGTTTCTTCAGATTTACCATTCTCGTTGAATTTCGCGGACACGCGGCCGATACGTTATAAGCGGTTCGCGCTAGTGGATTCTTGAATATTCAACGGAATAAAAGCTTCGGGATTCGCGCATCTTCTCCGGATGTAACGTGGGAAGCGCGACGTCCGGTCGCGCATGGTGCATCTATATTTCGAGCGCATATTCGCGCATGGAATGAAAGATCGTCGGTGCAAGCAGAACTTTCAGAACTCTCGCGCGAAGCCCCGCGAGTGGTTCCCTTCTGCTTTACTTTTATCAGCATCGAGCATCAGCATGTCGAGCGAAAATTCGACTTTGTAGATCGATTATAGACAAATGAGAGACAATCTCAAAAAGACGAAAGATTTATGCGTGTGTTGAAGGGAGACCAGAGTACACCGGACATCCAAGATGTTGAAGGACTGTAACGCAACACAGCAACTTTCCTGGGAAACCAGCGGCAGGGCTTTTCCTGCAAGGCAAACGCCAACTCCATAAACTAAACTATCCAGAACAAAAACAAAAAGCAATAACAAATCTAGATAGAGAAACATAAAAGATTCGACAAGTCTCGCAAGACCACTGAGTAATGAGACTAAAGTATAAATGGAGTTAAAAAAAAAAAAAGACAATCTCAAACGAGAGGGGATTCTTCTTATAACTCTAATCGCTTTTCTTTAATTTTAATTAACATTCTTCTCCGTCGTCGATTTTTCTGCAAAGCTCCAGAAATCGATCGTAATTATTCTTATCAACGATATCGTCCTGCTTGCTTCCGTAGACACTCATTTGTCGCATTCAGCGATGTATCGCGCTGATAAAATCCGACGAACGTCCGGATCGATCCGTGACTGAACATTCCGGCGCGCGTATCAACGCGCGTGACAAAAATCGCGCGCTATTGTCGCGATTTTCGTACGTGCTTTCCGCGAAGCCGCGGGTTTTCGATCGAGATCGGAGGGTTGAGAGATTACGTAAGATAATCGCAGTTTTGCGTGACGCGCCGGTGAAGCTTAAACGCAGAATTCAGCGTACTCAGAATCCGCCTCGGGAGTTCCGAGCTCTTCCGCAAAACTGCAAACATTAACGCATGAACGAGCGGCTAGATAAATATCTATTTGCGTAAAAATAACGTCGTGAGTATCGTCCGACTTTACTCCGAGATTGTGCAAACACGCGAGACTTCACGAT
The DNA here is from genome assembly GCA_020341155.1 of Eciton burchellii. Lineage (NCBI taxonomy): Eukaryota > Metazoa > Arthropoda > Insecta > Hymenoptera > Formicidae > Eciton > Eciton burchellii. Next base: position 3,434,394 of record JAHMML010000009.1, read on the forward strand.
AGAGATTCCGCGTTTCTTCGACTGGGACTCGGAACTCGAGGCTGTCTCGAGAGTTAAATCGATCTTGAAGAGAAATGAAGACGATCGCGGGACGCGCGGTTTTGATACATCATCCTCGACGGCGTTTCCTTCGGCAAACTCGATGCGTGCTCCGCGAACGAGCGCCGCGTCCGGCCGCGTTTCAAACCGGTCGACGAGTTCGATTCGCCGAATAAACAAATATTCGCATCGCGATGCGCGGATCGCCCCCTTGCTACGCGAGGTTTACCTTTCAGATTCGCGTGTACACGCCGGCAGACGGCTTACCGCGGCGGAATCGGATTATAAGCGAATCTGCATGCCTGAGTCGACTTGTTCCCCCGCGCAAGGTTTCCCAAATCAATTAAGAACATGCCGCCGCCGTTTCCGCTGACGGCGATTGATCCGGTCGCGTACACAAGACGTATTATTCGCGGACGCACGCGGGCTAATGTAATCCCGATGCTGGCTCGACGTTCATCAAGCTCGACAATGACGCGCGGCAAGGCCGAAGCAGCGATTGATTCGCGCTACTGCGAGAGCGATGCCGGCCGACACGGCGATTTCGAGATCCGCTTCCGCGCTGCTACTGCAAAATTGAGTCTCTGAAATCTCGGGATTTCCGATACGATCGGACCGGCAGAAATGTCTCCCTCGGAGCGATCTGACGAACGGCTAGCTGCGATCTGTCCGTTGTAGAATCGTGTGCTGATAGACTTGCAAACCTGACGCGGAGAAGAGCCGATGTCCGAGTCAAGTCAATTTGCGAGAGAACTTGCAGTTAGCGCGCCGCGTGTTCTCCGATCGGATGCTGGATCGCACGGCTTCGACTATTAGCACGAGCCTGGCAAAGGAGGTTCCTGCCGGTCGGCTGCGTGGAAAAAGGACGAAGCTGACGAGGCGAAACTCGCGGAACTGGAAACGCGATTGCGGACCAAAGGCGGGCGTGAAACGCGACTAATGAAATTGTAGCTCCGACATTTTAGTCATCGATCGTAGATTCCACTCCGGTTACGCGGGATGGACGGCGAGCGGACAAGCTGCCCGGCATTATCGATCAATTTCCGATCGGAGCGATCGAGATACTTGGCGTAGAACTGAACAGCTCGGAGATCGCGACGCTATTGTTGCACCGGCCGGCAAAAAAGAATCTCCGTTATCGTCGGCGTCGACGGGCGCTGATTAAATATTGACTGGCGCAGCGACGTCTCTCTCGCCGAGTTCGCGATCGTTCTGTATCATTAATTCCTCATCTCGCACGCCAGCCGGCTGATTTCAATCGACCGGTCGCGACAGCTAACGACCATGCGGACGAGACTCATTAACGACGCTTAGTCCGACGAGATATGTTCCGTCTCGCTCCTGCTGCCGTTATTGCTCCCGCATTACTGTTGACAAATAAACGCGCGTGCACTCGCCGGCGATCTCTCGATTCATTGATCTCGCCGCATCACACCGCATCGCTTGCGTCAGCTATCAATAACGCTAAGACGGGTATTAACGACGCGATCGACATCGCGAATCGGCTGACCGCTCGCGTTTTTCAGCTCCTCCCGATGCGAATCCGCATCGTCGTAACGGCGGTGTAACCGCGCGTTCGCTGATTAAAAAGAGATTGCGCTCGTAAATCGCCGGTGGAATCGCGAGCAGGGAAAAATGACTGGATATCGGGCGCGGTTAAAAATCGGCCGCTTTTTATGGTAATGGAAGCTGCGAGTTAGAGCGAATCTCTGTACACGGGTGTGACCCGGTAATAAGTCATAAAGTTCGAGACGACGGTCACGGAAGACTCACAACGCTCGCCGATGTAAAACGCTACCCGGGAATTGCCGTTGTCGTGCGCGCGGGCGAGCGATAATCGTCGCGGTAATAACTTTCTATTCCTCCCGCCAGCGCTACACAATTACTCCGTTCGCGTAGCGGCGAGCTAAATACAAAAGCATTTAATTTCTGCTCCATATTCTGATCCATATTCCGTCTCGCGCCTAGCGCGCAGACGATCGTCGCTAAAGGCCGCTCTTTCAAGCGCGACCTTAATGGAAACATAGCGTTCCCGCGCGATCGCGCGAGCGTGTTTATCGCAGCTGCCGGCGCTCGCGCTTAATTCCGTGCCGGGTCAGCGTGGATTTCAATGCGAACTTATCAGCGCGAGTGTTACGAGCGTTACGAGAATATATATTGAAATTTCCTCGCAGCCTCCGTCCCCGGGAACCACTCGAATCCCGCGCGACTTCTCGCGCCTCGCGATTGCGGAGCGATCCCAGCGTAGCTTCCGTTGCCTTAAAACGCTTACTTCAGGAATCCTTGCCGCTCGTCCCGGGCTTATCCGCGATACGCGGCGGAATCCCGCGTCCCTCCCGGGCGTCTCGTTTTGAGACGTATTCTCCGCAGCGGACTGCGACGGATCACCGTAATTTTCTGCATAAAGTCTCCCTAAAGGACGGTTCTTATTCGTCATCTACGTCCGCTCGTCGGGGGATTGCCTGAATAATTTTTAGCCAGCGGGCGCGAAGATTTTCCCCGCGCGAATGCGCGAACGCGAGCTCCCAGCTACTAATCAGAGACATTTTCGCGGGGTGGTTTTACAAATGAGAATCCGCTTGCGGAGACGCGTCAAAGAACTCGCCGTCACAACCGTATCAAATTTGCATGAAATCTGGGAACACAGGGAGGGTAGATCCTCCCGCGGCTTTCTTCACGCCGCACGTCCCGCCGTGAGGATTCCGCTCCCTGAACATGCGACCATTACGGTATCCACACGTATGCGATGCATGCCGGCACATGCATGTGCGCATGATATCTAAGCGTATCTGCTTACGCGCATATGCGCGCGTGTGTATGTGCAGCTGTACGCGACGTGAAAATTCCGCCGTTCTTTCCGCCGTAATAAAAGTATGCCGCACACGAGCAGCGGCTTTATGCAGCGCTTAATCGTGTACGTTTCACGTGTAATCAAAACTCCCGTGTATGTCGAATTTTCTCTCGTCCTCATTGATGAGGTCTTATTTCTCCTCTCCTTTAACAATTTCTGCTCTCGGGAAAGCGAACGGAGGTTCGTTAAAACGAAAGGATCGCGCGCGACCGCGCGAGCATCGCAGTCTTGTCGCCAGAGAAGCTTTTAAGCTTTTTATTTCTCTTTAACGCGATGTGCGCGTAAATGAAATCGATGCTTGATAAATTGCTCGTGGACATTCGAGTGGGCATGCTGCGAAAGTTCATCGCTCGTTATCCCCACGTCAAAATTACAAAACGTAATGAGGCACCGCACGCCTGACGCTCCCGGGATCTCGCGACGCGCGATTTGCCGAATCGCGCATCCAGCATTGCGATTATCCGCGCGCTAATTTGCCAATCCGCTTCCGCTAGCGGTCGCTGTTCAAGTCGGGCGGCTTCTCGAGGAAAACAGGCGTCGGGGGAAACCACAAAGAGGATAACGTTAATCGCAGAGATATATTAATCAGGCGTCCTCCGTTGCCGATCCTCGTTGCTGGTTTAGCTCGCGTTGCGCGTACGGATGAGAGATTTTTCATCGGCAAGATGCCCGGCGCGCATAAGAAATGGCGTTTCCACGAACGGCGGAAACGTGTGCGCGCGTGCGCCCACGCTCCATGTTTCCCGAAACACAAGTGAATTATTCCTGGAAAAAAGAAAAACAAAGAGAGAGAGAGAGAGAGAGAGAGAGAGAGAGAGAGAGAAAGGGGGAGAAAAGGAAGAGGGAAAGTCGCGGAGGAAAAACGGACGCGTAGCGTGCATGTACATAGAAAGATATAATATATACGGACATCTATATATACCTACGATATATTTACATATAGACGCGCGCGAGCCATCCATTTCGAGAGGAAGATTAATGGCGGGCTTTCGGCGAAAATGCAATTTACCGAGCAATCGACACGCCACGATGATTCACCCGGTACGCAAAAACGCCCGTTCCGGGCGAGGAGGGAGGAGGAGGGGGGGGCGAGAGGGAGAGAGAGGCCTCCCTCCTCCCCGGAGGGAGCCACAGGGGAGGGAAGAGAAAGAGAGAGAAAGAGAGAGAAAAAGAGAAAGAGAGAGAGAGAGAGGGAGAGAAAGAGAGGGAGAGAGGGTCATCGCCGCGCGTTACACAAGCCAGCAAGACGGAAGAGCGATCGCGCGCCAAACGCGCCGGTAAATACGAGGCCGGTCGATCGGCCGACAAACCGAATTATCGCAGTGACCGGTCGCTCATCGGTCGGCGCGCGTTTTCCGTGAAAAATCGAAAAAAGGAAAGAAAGGGAAATAAAAAAGAAAGAGGATCGGGGGAGAATGGGTGAGCGCGCGGACGGGACGATGCGGCGAGCAGCGAGGCGCAGCCGATAGCGGGCGAGCGAGCGAGCGAACGTTGCACGCTATTACGTGGAATCGCGCGTAACGTTCGCGCGCGATTCCCACGGGCGTCGCGGCGACTGGGTGGCTCGTTTCACGCTCTCGGAACAGCCCGGAATTAACCCCCTTGTTCGTCGTTTGCACGTTTGGGCCGTTGCCGTTATTCACTCGCGGACACGCGATTGAACGAATCGTGTCATCTGTATGTTGATCTGTATGTTGATTAGATATTCGCGAATATGCACGCGCGGATTTATCGTTATCGAATGAAGCCGCGAGGTCGGTCGTGAAGCTGAGAATGTGGATGATGTTATTATTGCCGTCTTGCTGCTCATTTTCGATCGCGCGTTCCGTTCTCTTCGCAGAAAGACGCAAGGTCCGATGAGAGCGATCAATGTAATGATGGAATGTGTTTCGATATCGGAGCGATATTTTTTAATCGGTGAATATTCAACGATGATAAATTACACGTGGAGTCACAGCGGGAGAGCTTTTATCGTCAGTCATTATTTGTCTGGTAATTGTCGATAATTTCTAGTAATCCACGCATGATGATACGCGCATTCGCGAACAGCGCACGTTGCGATGATATAATGACGAATGTATAAAGAAATCATCTCTGTTGCGGTTGCACGATTTTACACTTTGTGACGTAAACGTAGCGTACGAATAAAAGGAACAAGATGTAATCGTTGCTAATGAAACGCAACCTGAACGCGCGCGCGAGATGAATATATGTTGGTATCGATCGGCTGACGGCTGAGCGTGCACATTAATTATTAATATTTAATATTCGATAATTACATTTTTATTATTTATTTAAGGGCGCTCGAGGCGCCCTTTGTTCCGCGCGAATGTGTAATTAATGAGGTTGTTTTGCCGTGAGATAACAAATTCGAAGATGCTCGATATTGCAGCGGCAATCGGAACAATGGCCGGGCGGAAACGAGGCGGAATAATGCCAGCCATTTTCGCAGCATTAATTTTTCAGCACCCGACCATAGAACCGCGTTAGGCTAAGCATGAATTATGAATACATTACGGCCGGGATACAAATTGATTTATGATCGCGGCGCCTCGCCGTGCATATCTAATATCCCTTCAGCGATATTCTTCAACCGAAAGGCGCGCGGGTATACGATTAATAGGGAATACGATTAATTTGAAATAGCGGAATCGTGTCGGATTCCCTAATAGCGCTTTCTCAATGTTGCTGGCCTCATGTCACTGCACGGATCGTTCGAAACGCAAATCGAAGAGGATCGACCACTTTGCGATTCCTCCGCGAATTCTCCGACGACAGTTTCGTTAATCGTTAACAGTCAATTAATCCGAGTTTCTGTGTCTCGAAACGTTATGATAAGCGGCATAAGAAGCATCGGAGGTTTCAAAAGACGCGCTATCACGTTTCTCTGATTTTAAAGCAATAAACAGTCCTCGGTTTCGGACACGAGACGCGCGGGCTAGACAGAAGTTGGAATAATTCTGAATTATTCGCGATTACTTTATAACTACTTCGCACTTGCGTTTCCCTCTTTGCGAATGAAAACACTAGCGTGTGAAATGAACTCGCGCCAACTCGATCTGAATTGTTCTGAATTATTATCTGAATTATTAATTATTATTTTATGGTTTGCCTTTACGTTGGAAGAAATTAGATGGTAAAATAGTGATCTCGCTGTCACGTTACGTAGTAAAGGTAGTATAGTTTCGTAGAGAAGTTGTCCCGATTAACATGGCAAAGAGATTTGCTATGAATTTGGTTTAAGCTTCCTCGATTCCACTCGTTAATGGTGGAATGCATTCTGGATGCATTTGGCATGTTAATTATAGGACCATTAAACTGCCGCCGCAGTCGTTACCAGACGAAACGATTGCCAATACAGTTTTATTGTAAGTACAATGCTATTAATGTCTGTCGGGTATCTTCCAATAAATTGCGTTATAAATCGCAAGGGGAAAAGCACGAGAGAGAGAGAGAGAGAGAGAGAGAGAGAGAGAGAGAGAGAGAGAGGGGGGGGAGAGGCAGATGGGATTATCATCCTATTAACTATCCGATTCACGCAGTAAAATATGTTTATTCGCTTCGGCCTGTAATTAGATTCATTAACTCCCTCGCACTCGCCGGGAAGATAATTATGCCATCTGATTAAAATGGTTGATGCAGTTCGATTTAAATTCGAACGAATTTCGTTCCTTTATCTCCTCGCTTTCCCCTATTAATTAAATTCCCTGCGAACGACGTTCTGCAACGCAGCATTAACATTGCACAAGACACAAAACAGCAGTCGTTTCATTCGCCATTGTCGCGATATTGAAGGCGAGTCCTGCGATATCGTCCTTAGACGTCGTAAATGTCCCGCCATTCGTCTCCCACGTCGCAAGGATGAAGAGAACCATGCGCTGCCCGGATACAAATGCACCAAGACCGACGAAAAGGAAGCGAAACACAGAAGAGAGAAAGAACGGATGTTCAGGACGATTCTGGACACTAGCTGGAGAATTCGTAATTACGAAAATTACATCGCAATGCAGTCGCAGAAGCGAAAGTACGCGAATTGATAATCATAGGCTGCCGCTGAGCTTCAAGAAGTAATAAATCGTATCAGATGTACGCGCACGATGATTAAAGGATATATAAGAATTAATTCGGCTATGAAGATGAAATAATTATCAAAGAGGCTAATTCGAAGCGAATGTTTATCGTGAACTCATTCGCAACAAACATTGACATTGGTCTGTGAAGCAAAATTTAATTCCCATTGTGGATGCGTCTCAAATGCGAGATCGCTCGCAATCTTCGCACTCTGCCGGCGGAATTATTCAAATATTCATCAGCGAGAAGGTTATGAGGAGGAGAGAGTCTTTGATTAAGAGTAATCAGAGAAAGATTTTATATTGGATTTTATTTATCTCTCAGCTTGGCGCAAAAAGACGCCTTCAATGGGGCACCGGTATTACTGTCCCGATAAAACCGAGATAACTGCACCCGAGATAATATTGACAGCTAAGTTGCATAAATTTCATATAATCTTTAAGGAAGACTATCTCGATAAAGATGACATCGTATCTCGTATCTCGTCCTCGGTCTAAATGGATAACGATCGCGTCTGCGTTTCTTTGTATGCGAGGAAGGAGACACGCGCGTATTTCCATCGCGCCTTCGCGAGCAATCGCGAACCCTTAAATAATATTCCCACCACACCGAACCTCGCGGCTCTCCCATAAGTGATTATTCGCGATCCCCGTATTCAGGAGACAGAATTAATCAGGTATCGATCCGCGTGCACGCGCGCGCGCGTTGAGGGGACGACGCGAGCGAGCAAGTTTTTTTCGGGCGTGACTGCGTGAACGGGCGCGAGAGAAAAGCGAGAAAAGAGACGCGGTCGGAGTCTGCCAGGAGGACGGCGAGTCAGAAGAGAGAGATACGCGTGACAAGAATGACAAAAGAGGTAATCCTGTCTGACGGAGGGGGTGCGGCCGCAAGGGAGACCGAAGAAACGAAGAAGAGAGCCATTGACTTCGAAGACCCCGTTTTCTCGCACTGTCCCCCGAGGCGTCCGATGATTACATCCACCGTCCCACCCGGCAACCCCCGAAGCCTCTGTGGAAACAGAGAGAGGGAGGGTTCCCTCCCTCGTGATGTGCCGTCGACAATATCCAAATAATTTGTCTCGCTGGCGATTTCATAAATCGATTAGCGCGCCCGTCTTCGTGGGGGAGAAATCAGAAATCAGAAATCACGCCGCGGCATGATCGCGCGATCGCCGCGACGTAATTGGGAAAAGAAAGATTCGCCTTAATGTAATTGATGTTGCCCGGTCGTCTATTCCTGACGCGTCACTTTCTAGTAAGGAAAGGAAGGATGAAGATCTTAGTGCGATAAAGCGAGGTATTTGCATCGCGTATGGGAGTGTATTACATTTATAAACATGAAAATGCACCAAGTTTTTAACCAAGTCGGCAAGATAGCATCCGTGAGAGTAAATGAAGTCTATTTGCATATTACAAAGGAGACACGGGAAGATCTCGAATAATAGTCTTCGCGCTCACGTCCTTCCTTTTGCGTTTTCTGTATGGATTCTAGGTTCATGAATATTTGCTGCATCTAGGTAGAAGGTTACACCCGTTCTGCTAAAATACGAAATAATTTTGGGATTAAAAAACTCGAGACCGAAAAACCGGAAGCAGACGGATACGGATCTACGTCGCCATTAGTGTTATTAAAAGTACACAAGCGGCGAGAACAGCCGGTTATCTCGAGCGAGATTATCGCGATGGGAATTTGGCATCACGAACAATTGACTGAGAAACAAATTACGCGAGAGACTGGCATTTTGCATCTCCGTCAGGGGAATCCGCGCCAAGCGAGCAGAGTGTAACTGAAAATATCTGTAGCGTCGAGAGGAGATTTTTCATGCTGCGCTTTATGTAGTGCTAGCGCCGTAGTGCATCCGCGATAAAGCAGTCGCGTAAAAATAACGCAACGACGTCATTCATCATCGAATCACCGAGCAGATGCACTCGTCTATAGGCAACGCGGCAGCAAAGAAAAGTTTCAACGGCGAGTACTCAATCTCGTCTTTGTGTCGGCGAACTCAACCGACATCGGCTACGTTTTACAAGACGTATCGCCAGCTTCGGGATTAAAGAGAGCGACGCGGGAAAATCGTGTAGAAATCCGAGTAGCTGACATAAGCGCGATGCGACTGCAGCGGAGAAATGCGGGTCGCAGTTTTATCGGATCGTGAAAACACAATTCGGGAAACGCTTAATCGAAGCGCGGAAGTGAGGGCAACGATCGATCCTTCATAGCGTTTGAAGGTTTGACGGCAAGAATCACGAAAAAATCAGGGCTCGTATGTTCCTGTTTCACCAAGGATCGCCAAATTCTCCAAACATCGTGCGAGATATTGGAAACAACAATTATGGACGATCTGTCGTTTAAAATTTCACTGGCGCTTATTGAAATAATCCCACCTACAAACGAGTAAGTTCCTACTTGCATGGCATGGATGTAATTCTCTAGCTATTCCATATCTATTCCCCATATCCGTTCCCCTGCGCAATATTTACAAAGTAAACTCTATAGCAGTATGTTAGTTTCCCTCCTCTCCTTCGCCTTCGCCTCGCTCGCGCGCACATGCCAGGAACATGTTTCTCATCCATAATCGCTCTTTGTGATGAAAGAAGTGTTGCAGCCTTCTGAGCGTACACTTGATGCTCGGAGAGATCGGGAGAGCATCACGTCGAGGAAATGATTTCGTATAACGTGGGAGTCACGGTGTAATATGAAGATAGAAACTTTCATCAACTGAAGATTCTCAAAGAGAGAGAGAGAGAGAGAGAGAGAGAGGAACGCGTATCTAAAAAAAACGGATTATCCGTTATTACACGATTCGGCTAAAGGCATCACACTCTTTTCCCGATGCGCTCATTAATCCGATGAGACGACAAATATTAGCGCTTCCGCGAGATAAAAGAGAGAAAATAGAGAGAGAAAGAGAGAGAGAGAGAGAATAAAATTACCGGCGAGCCGGGTAATCGCTTCCCTGTGAACGGCGCTGTAGCAGAACGCGCCGGCGAATTCCAGCGCGAACGAAAAAGCATTTCCCTGGACGGTTTCGCGGCAGCTCATTCGTGTTTTTCGGGCTTGGCTTCGTTAGAAGGCAATTTTTATCGACAACGCGGGATTTTTACAGCTGCGGTCAGGCGCTTTCGCGTTCCGGGCTCGCTCCATCGTGTGTCGTTCGATTCGTTTGAATGCTACACGGCTCCCTCGGGGAGGGCCCGTGTACACCATCGTTTTCGGGAGTTACGTTTTGTTACATGCCGCCCCTCTCGATCCATTTTGCCCTCCGCTCGGTCCGATACGCGCGGCGGTAACCGGCGCCTCTCGGCTCGTTATTTCCCATCGTTCGAGTGTCGCTCGAGTAACGCCGATCATGGCTGGGCTAGAATTTAAATATAATCGACGGCGGGCACCGTCGTGTCGCGAGCATGCATTAAGCTCGATTAACGTCGTTATTCCGCTCCGAAGCGATCGGCGCTCGTCGCGCTGCAACGACACGGAAATTTTGCGGAATCGCTCGAGGCCGGAACGACCATCCTGCATCTACCCGTGTAGACGCGGATTCGGCGCTCTGAAGAATTCAGGACACGCCGCGAGCTGTTGGCGAGCGTGACGAGGGAAAGCGAGTCGGTTTCCCAGCTTGGGGCGGTTCATCTTTTTTTCCTAGCGCGCGCACGCTTTGATCGCATAATCAACTCTTTGTCCCGTAAAAGCCTTACGCGCGCCGCCCCCGCAAATGACTCCGGAGATTCGACCGCTCCTCTTATCAAGCATGCAAATATCAAGTCCGCGCCGGTCGGGGCACATCCAGCCGCTATCAGCGCGCGGCAAAGGGCTCGTTGTGCGCGCGGGTATACGTTGAAATTAACTCTCTCGTGGTTAACCGTAGGAAGCTCCCGGCAAGCCTCGTGCTCCTGCGGGAGGAAGAGGAGAAAGACGGGAAGGAGGCAGCCATCCGTGCCGCGGGGAGGAAAGTTGTGTTGATCTACTCGAAATACACTCGATTCCGAGAGGGGGGTGAGTGTTTTATGGATCAACAAAAGTTTAGCTACGCGACAGCGAGCGCAAATTTGTTCAGTACTTTGCTCGCTAATTCTGACTAAAATAGGCATAGGCATCGAGAGCTCGTCGAAGGGGCGATCGACGATAATTACCGTAATTCGCCCACTACCGCAAAGCGATCCGAGCGCGCCTTCGCGCGGAAGAGGCGGTCGGTCTTCTCAATCGAGATCGCGAGATGTCTAGATGCCTGCTAAGCTAAGCCTGCTAAGAAAATGGAGAGTCGGCGTACTGAGAACTGAGGACGCTCGTCAGGAGATAATCGCTGGCAGATTTAATTGCTCGATCATCGAAGGATCGAGCTCGATTACTCGATCGCGCTTGGATCGTAAGGAAATTGTATCCGCCGGACAGATCGCTGCATGTCCGCTCGCTGGAACTGTAAAGTATTTATTCGATTATATATTATTCAAGCGCGGCGGTTTAATCCGTTAGTGAAGCTTGAATTTTCCACAACGGGATAGCTGCACGTGGCGGCGTTCGTCCGCGGGAACTTGGCGGTTTAACGAGAGAACGCACGAAAGTTTTATTATACAAGTTCCACCGTTAGTTCAAACGCATCCCGTTTTACGGATCAGTTTTGGAAAAAAAGGAGACCCTGGCTGCGTCTTGCACAGTTCGCCAAGGCGCGAAGATTTAACGAACGCTTAACGAGATAACGGAGGCCAAAGAGATAAGCCGGACGATAGACTCTGGAAGTTCAGTTATCGTCTGCTGGCGTTAAGACGGAAATAATTGTGCTGAGGCAAGAAGCCAATCTTCAGCGGAGGATTACTCTTGGATTTGATTTAAAATACTTGACGTGAACTTTGTATTGAGTTTGTGTGGTAACTCGATATTAAGTAAATTAAAATTACATGCGCACGTGTAAACGATAATTTAATTGCTCGATTTCATGATGAAGCCGTCAGGATACATGCCATCCACGCCTCACACGCGGATTCACGTGTTAATGTACGCAGTTTAAAAACGATAACAGATTCCGAATCAGTGGAAAGACAATTATGCCGCGAAGTCATCTTTCATTCAATCGTCGGTCGGAAAGAATCGCGCGGATACGCGCGACAGATGCGAATTGCTTCAAGATATGCCCAGGTACGGTCGAGTGCGCATTACATAGTCCGAATATCATGCAGACGGCGTAATAATAAATTCAACGGCCGCACGATAACGCGCTCTCATCCGCGCGCTTCTCTCGCTTTTGCTCGCACGTTTGCTCCGTGCGCTCGCGGGAGATCCGCGCGCGCGATTATTGCTGCGATATCGGTCCGAGAGAGTGGAATCTCGTTTGCGCGACATTATGTCGGTCCTTTTGCGGCGTTGAAATCGCCCGAGGAGGGACGGAAGGTCGTCGCACATTCGAGCTGGCAAATCGAGCCATTACGATCGGCGAATCGATCGAGGGCGACGCACCTCGATAACTCCCGGCCGATCCGTTCGGAAGCGGTGATCGGAACGTCGGGGGCGGCGTTTCTGAAAGACGAGTGAATTATGGAGGAATCCGCAAAAGTGCCGCGGCCGTGAGGGGAGAAAGGTGAATCGACGGCAGAAATACATTAGGAGCGCGCGGCGGACTGTCTTGATATCGGAAGCTCGTCCGGCGCGGGGAGCGGGGAGCGGGGAAGCTTGCATCGCGCATACACGAGCCTCGCGGGGGATGTTATACATCGAGCGATGAGGGGAGGCGAGAGAATTACGGGCGCGGGAGGACGATCGACGAAATAATTTCGGGCGTACCCCACGCGCGTGTGTCTTTTCATTTCCATGGAAACGACGTGGAGAAAACGCTCGCTTCGAATCGAACTCGAAACGGCCCGACTGACGGCTTGAGCGCCTTACACGCACGAGTTCCCGGAGCCGCAATCAATAAGAAGTCGGGATTGCTCCAGCGATTGCTTCGGGCTGAATGGCGGGCGCGCACCGGCAGGAAGGAAACGGATAGAGAGAATATAGCGGTCGTGAGGGATAGCGGCCCGGCGAATAAGAGAAAGAGAACGCTCTGCATCTATCATCGCCGTGTAAATAGGGCGAGGAAAAATAACCGGAGCACGCTGCTCCAGCTACCCGCCGCGCGCACCCGCGCTCGAAAGAGCGGAGGACGGCGGAGCGTCCGACGTCTCTTCTGTCGCGACTGCGAGCGTGCAATATCGTCGTATTTCAATGGGCGAATGTGTTTTTCTCATCTACGCATTCGTCTGTGTCGACCCTGTGTTGGGGTGGAGGGGGGAGGAGGCATCCGCGACAGGTTCTCGAGCGAGAAACGAGAGCTCGCGACGATGACGATGGAATTCTTGAGAGATGATGGAGGAGAAATGATTGGCGTACTCGCTGAAATGCAGAGGAGCTTCTCTGTACTCTCCTCCGGAGACTCTTTAAGCAGTCGATAATATTGAGCTCTCTTTGTTATTCGAGTATATATATGCACTTTTATCTCTCGTTTTTAAATACATTTGTCTTTATGCAAAATTGACGCAAAATGGGAAAAATCTTTCATCATCTGTTGCTTTTCTCTAATTAAGCAGGTCTCGATTTACGGCATTTTCATTTCTATTGTTCACACTCATCAGACTTGTTACGTTAATTCTCGCGCAAACGCTCTGATATCAGACGCAATCAAAGTCGAGTAGATTCGGATTTAGATCCCTTGCTTAAATATCATCAACGTTAGCGGGATTGTTCCTCTTCGTTCATGCGGAATTAATGGCAGGCTTATTTGCGATCGCGAGATCCCCGGCAAAAATCAAGATTACGAGCCATTCGGGAGCCACATAAACTCGTTAACAGCTAAACGAAACGGGGAGCACTAGCGGCATGCCGCTGCGTGCTTCGACGCGCGCACCCTTCGGAACCGATCGACGCGCGCCCTCGGACTAGCTGCAAGGGCGGACAGCCACGCCAAGTAAAGAAGTCTAACAACCGTTTTACGACGACGAGATCCCAGAGGAGGAATGGAAAAGTTAAACGTTCGCAAACTTCCTCTTTCCTCCTTCTCCCTCCTTCTCATCCGCGCTCGTTCCGCCGAACATTCCACCACCGTTTCAACGCCGCGACAATGATGCTGTTCTTCACAGCGAAAGAAAACTGCTTCCTCCTCCGCGGCGTGCCGTTCGGAAACAAACGAGAGGGATTCCACGGCAGTAAAACCGCGGAACGTGACAGTGTGTTTCCCGATGCATCGCCGATGCTCGCCTCGATTTTGCGTCCTATCGACCTCTTACGGCGACAAGGAGCGGGCATCATCGTATCACGGAGTGCGCTGGGCTAGCGGGCTCTCCTTTACGACGCGGCAATTCCCACGCCAAGCCGTAAAGTTGTTTTCCTTCGCCGTATCGCGTCGCGTCGCGGCGGTAAGTTCCAAAGTTGCGGCTTTGTAGCCGGCCGTTAACCGCGCGAGGTTCCCAGTCGTGATACTCCCCTAGCAGGGGGGATGGCGTGGGGGCGGGGGGCAGAGGCCACGAATTAACGGTGGCAGAGCAAATTGCGAAGAATCGTCGCCGAGGAAATCGCGTCGCGGGTCGAATTTTACGAGACAGCTTTTATTTATTTTCCTTTTCTTTTCTTCTTTTTTTCACTCGTGCCCCAAACATTTTCGCTTTCCTCGGCGAATCCTCGGGGAATCTCTCGCCCGCAATCTCTTCGCGAGTTTCCCTTTTAAAGCGTCGTCGTCACGCTTCAGCGCTAAATCGATTAATAACGATATATCGCGGGATAGGTAATGCTCTGTCTACGTAATTCCATTATCATCGAGACGTTCGAGCGCACCGCAGACTATCCACTCGACCGATCCTGATATTCCGTCCACCTTATACGACGTCACGTCCGGTTGACCACTTCTATTTCCGAAGAGTACGGGAAACGTGCGCGTCCGGACGACCGACAGCTGCATTGCATCGAGTATCCAGGTATCCTCAACTTTTACCGTTCGCTTCCGCCGTGTGACTCTCGCTGAGTAAAAACGGGCAGATTCCGAAACCACACTCGGACCTCTCAGCTTCGATCCGGATGCGATCTTCCGTGCCTCACGTACCTCGAATAAATACGAGGACTTTGTCACGAGTGACAAGCAAACTCTAAACTCAGTCAAGCACGTGCCTTCTTTACAGGAAGAGTGCACCGATATTAATACCGTATTTGCACGAGAAGGATGGAGATTATCAACGACGGAAGGACTAAAGGAAAAATCACATGTTTAAATTACATAATATTTACGTAAGAAAATTGGTTTATTCTTCCTTTAATCTGCAGGTGTTGTAAATTGTTAAAATTAATAAATTAAGGAACCAAATAAAGTAATGTAAATTTAAAAGTAAAGGATAAATTTGATCAATTTAGAAATTAAGAAATTCGTAAGCGTAAGCGTAATATATCTAGGATTATTTAAACGACAAAAGAGATGATATCGTAGAGTCAACGAGAAATGATATTTACGATATTCTTGTTACGCATTTAAATCACGTGTGCTTGAATGCACAATACATAAGCAAACGATATGCCGTACAATATATTAAAACAAACTTGCGGTAATTTGCAAGAAATAAGAGGGAACAATGATACATGTTTATGGCGTTCGCGGCGATAACACATTCTCGAGCACGCAGCAAATGATACCGAGGGCTATTACGGAGCCTTAATAACGAATGAAAATACTTCACATTCCCATTAATTAATTCCTTCCAACGACAGCGACTGTAATGCGACAGCGGAAAAGTATTTAATTAGTCCACGCATGGTGCGTAACTTTTATGTAATCGTTAGCCATATGCTTTCACACGTGATAACATTAAAACGTTATGACCGCTATTATTCGTCCATATTCATTAAAAAATATTATCATAATCACAATGTAATGTTAGCCATAACGGCTGGAAAGCCGTTAGGATGAATTAACGTAACGAACCAAAAATTCCCCTTTTTCCTCCGTTCCGCGGAATTTTTGCAGCTAAAACCCAGAGCGCACTCGTACGAATAAAACGAAGATAAATCTCTAACGCCACCTTGCGCATTAGCCTTATTTTTTCAAACTACTTTCCTTCGGAACAAACCGAGCTCTTGCGTTTAGAGTATAGGAAGGCATGAGCATTATCGTTTCACGTGCTGGATGTTTGAAAGGCATTGTAACAATTTTTATACAAGAACAAGAATGCTTCTCATCGCTCAAGAGCGAGCACAATTTTTTCAGTGACACTTTAGCCGCGATACGAATACGATCACCCCGATATCTCCATATTATGTAAATTTTATATTGATCGATTCCTGATTTAAAGCTTACATTCGCTTACGTTTGCTTCTCCGAGCGTTTGCAATCGCGCTGCAAGAATCTTCGTCCGACGTACGTTGCAATGTATTTATTTCGTAGTGTTCTCTAATAGATACATAGATGAATCTCGTTCTTCAACTCTCGGCGCGATTTGCATTAATCTCTTAATGGAGCATTTCATTTGATCCGCTGTACTACGCACCGTAACAAATGTATTCACAGATGTACACGAGACGTAAACGCTCCAATTGTATGCCAGCCGAGTGTAGCTCGAGTTTATTCGTTTCGCCGAGACGTTATTAAGTAGATTAAAGGAACGCATTAACTCGAGCACGGTGCTCCCGTTGTATCCCTCAGGTCGTCAAAAGTTTGGTCCCATAATTATTGCGCGCTGCCGTCACAGTAACGCAGTAGCGCCGTTAATGCAACGCAGACCGTTATAATTAAATTTAGAGGCAGATACAGCGCGCGCAAGGTAGTTAGCCGCGATTTACAATGCGACCGAGCGCCGACAATGCCGCGCGTCGCGCCACAATGTTGCATAATGTTCGCTAGATACCAATCGCGCCGGCAATGTATCCCGCGTATTATCGAAACGTCACGTGAATCGCAATTCAGTTTCTAATTCTCGGCGAACGTACGCGCCAACGTCTAATCTCGGCCCCCGAATAATTTCTCTCTCAGCCCGCATGCAACCCAGAAGAATCGCATGCGATCGGAAAAATCGATCCACGCTTCGGAAGAGATACATTCGGAAGAGAGGAGAGCCCGAATGAGGCACGAGAGGATAGAAACGCGCTACGTGACGTATCGCGTATAGATTCATTACTCACCGGTAACTTTGATGTGATACGGTAGCTGCGCACGCCACGTGTCCTGCATCTTCCGGTCGGGCGCGACGCATCGGTACTCGCCAGCTTCCTGGTACACCACCCGGCTGAGGGCGAGGGGTCCGGGCCCTCCTACCGGGTCCATGCCGGGCCCGTGGCCCCAGCATCCGCCGTCGCACTCGAGGGTAACCGCACCGCCGATCTGCACCTCCATCTTTCGCGAATCGGTCGCCTCGCCGTTCAGCGCCTCCGCCTCGGTCTCCATGTCTGGATCATCTAAATGCCATTAATTTAAATTTCTCGGCGAACGAGCGGCGAACCGTAGGATCGCACTCAAACGTGCGCGGTGTGCGTGCTGGTGTATCGCGCGTGTATCTTCCGGAACCTGGATGGAAAACGAGATGCTGCGCTCGCTTCCGGAAACACCGGACTTCCTTCCGCCGGAAGCCACGGCATCCTTCTGTACTTTGCGAATACGACGACGGAATATGCAGCGACGTGTACGATTCTATGACGGAGCGGCTGTCGCGACGCCTCGAGGCGAGATTTAGAATTCTCGACGAAGTTAAACGCGTTCGTACGTACGTACGTCGTTATTATCTCTCTTTCGTTTCCGGGTTTGACGTTTCTCCGAGCCTGCGAGTACACGAGACAAATCTCTTTTCACGGGATCACCCGGACGCGTCACGTTTGTCAAACAACTTCCGCGGAGAGCTCGAAAGTTTCTCAGCGGATCTCGCTTCCGTCGTTATTTTGAATTGCCGGCCCGATTACCGGTCCCGGTCCAGCGTCATCGATATCGCACGAGGGATTTAACCCGGTATCAGAAATCAGCGGCACGTACGCGGGATAAAGTTCGGACGGAATCTCCGTCACGTGCCGGATTCGAGACGGAATCTTTTTCCCCCTCGCTTCCGCCGCCGCCACTGCCGCCGCCGCGACGTTACGTCGCGACGCGCGTACCGTCGATTTCAACTTCCACCTCCGTCCCTCATTTCGTCCGATTCCGCCCTTTCCCTTTTTCGATTCCACCTATGGAATTATACGGTTGCGATCGTTTGCTCTCTAGCTAGCGCTGTGTCCAGACAGAGGGAGAAAGAGAGGGAGGAAATGAAAGAGGACAAGAGAAGTAAGGTGGAAGATCTAAAGGATAGGGAGGGGTGCCAAGGGTGGGTTGCTCGTGTCCCTGTTTGAGAATTAGAGAACTGGACTGTCACGGCTGGAATCCGTCTGAAAGAGAAAGAGAAAGAAGCAGCAGAGGATGAAGGAGGAAGAGGAGAAGGAGAAGGGGCAGAAAGTAGCAAAAGACGTGGCGGTCTTTTGAGTTAGCAAACTGATCCTTCGGCTCATCTTGTAACAAAACAAAGAGATCAAAGCGGAACGGATGCGGTAGCAGGTTTTCACTTGCTCTCACGCTCGCTCGGCTCCCAATACCTCGTTTGTCTTGTAGTTGTTTGAAATTTTACAGCAAACACCATCGTTGCGGTGCTTCGAGACAAGATTGGAGAAGAAGGTGGAGGAAACGGAGGAGAAGGAAGAGGCTTGCCAGTCAGGCAATTTGACGTTTTTCGTTAGCTCCGGCGTCGCCTCCCCTTCCGGACGAACCTGGTTACCCTCGGATTTGATCCGCGTCTCCTCTCGTTCTTCCGTGGCGGCGGTTCGCCGTGGCTCGTCTGAAATCTTAATGCGATTCGCGTGCGCCAACGTGATTAAGGCTCTCACATGCTATCGTCCGTCTACGATCGCGTTATCTCTAATTAGCTCGGTATGCGTTTCGCGTTCTTACTAATTGAATTATGCGCGTCTAAGGCGCCCCGTTCAACCGAGCCGCTCGTACTTGAACATCGCGTACGAACATCGAGATAACGTAACTAGCCGGGACAATTTGATATTCGAATTTAATGCCCCTTCAAGATACCCCGCGCGGATTGAATTCCTATTTCAACGTTCAAATTAGAGTGTCTCAGCGACAAAAGCGCGAGTCCGGATCGCTGAGAAAAATCCACTTGCGCATCGGTCACCAGCTTCTTAAGATGTCCCATGAACTGTGCTCTATCTGCAGACTGTCCACAGGTCGACGAAATTAGCGCGTTGCTTTAAATCCCACCGTGACGTTATCCGGCAGATAAGCAATCCAGCAGGAGATTCGAACAGGACGCGGTGTAGCCGTGTAATCGATAATTCCCACGAAGGAGGACCGTTGGTTTATAGATGCTCTCGAGCCATCTAAATTGCGTAGAGATTAGGTGCTCGGAAGCCCGTATCCAGAGCCTCGTCGGCCGAAGCTGCACGAGAGGAAGGCCGAGAGGAAGATGCTGGAGGCAGGAGAGAGAAGACGAGAGAACGGGGGAGCCAGAGGCAGAGAAGGGAGGGACGAGGATGCGGATTCGAGATGCAGGGAGCACATCGTCCCCTGGTTATAATGGCAAGATGGAAGGAATAGGGCTGCGTA
Organism: Eciton burchellii; assembly: GCA_020341155.1. Lineage (NCBI taxonomy): Eukaryota > Metazoa > Arthropoda > Insecta > Hymenoptera > Formicidae > Eciton > Eciton burchellii. The sequence goes on from JAHMML010000009.1 coordinate 3,453,929, forward strand.
GGAAATTTGCAAATTTTCACGACGGGGCACGGATAATTTCCGGTTGGCTCGGTGGTTTCCGCCCTTGACAAATGACTGTGGTTTCCGCTTATTGGCTGCCGCGACGACTCCCTTCGCATCCCGAATCAGGGAGGAAAATGTCCGCTCGAGCGCTATCCAATGCACGGCAGACGATACATTCAGCCGAAAGCTGTATCGCCAGATGATTATCTTTCTGTCGTTGATGCTTCGTCGTTGAACATTCGCGCGTATCTCTTTCTCTCGATAATCTCTTGGTCTCGTAGAAAAGTATGTGCGTGAGAGACTTAAGAGACGATACGTAAAACGCGAAAGATTAATTCTACCGATACGTGCGATATTATTTCACAATGTCTCGCGTTTCCGATTAAATTGCTTCGTAATACTCTACGAAGCAATTGCCTTGTTATTGTCATGTGCTCCACAATAACGATCTTTCCTATTCTCATCATCTATCATTCTTAATCATGACACTGTCAAAGAAATTGTCAAACAAGAACAATTATAAAAACTTTAATTCCGCAAGTTTGACTTATTCGCAACATTGCTTCGAGGCTTTTCCCGACACCGCGGAACACTTTTACTTTTCTCCTCTTCATCGAAGGAGATACGCTTATTAGCTCTGGCTGGCCTGCTAAAACGCCCGTGAAATCCCGCGCTGTTGAAAGCGACAAAGTGGCGCGACAACGATTTACTCACAGCGAACGTTGAGAAAATATCCGATGCTGGTGAAAATGCCGAGCATATGCCGCGTGTAGCACTTGTACCAGCCGCTCTCGGCCCGAGTGATTTTTGTGAAGTTCAACCATCCGTCATCGCTCTGCTCCACGGGGGGCGGGCCATTGTCTGAAACACAAGCGGAAAGCTGCTGGATATACGAATTAACGCGCTGGAAACAGCACGCACGCTCCGCGGATTTGCGTTAACGTCGTCACGCGGTGCGCGTCAGCCGGGCGACGCCGCTCTCCTCTCTGCGGCCTGGCGATTCCGCGACATTTTTCATAGACACGTCGTGTACACGATTCATAGACAATTAACTGCTCGGGACCCATCGTTATCCGCTGACAAAAGAGACGGAAATCCACAAAAATTGGACCTCTCATAGCTGTGCTTTGAAGATACCGGCGCGTTTATCCGCGTCGACAAATAGCTGAGCGATACTGCTCTTCGTGCAAACGCGATACGTAATGTGTAATACATAACAGTTCATAAGATACTTACCTTCATTTATACGAGATATATGATGCGTACATAATTACATAATCATAATGAACGTGATCTCGCCTTATCGCGGAATTGGTATCGATCGATAACACGAATGAGGAAATAATTGGACCGCAAGACGCGAACTGTACGACCTGAATCGCAAAAATTCCAAAGATGCTGTCTTATTTCAAGTTTAATTGAATTGTCGCGCATCTGCAACGTTCCGAGTTTGCTCCGCGCGATAATCCAATTATGCTGATTATGAAACGTATCGATTCCGCGATGAAAGCTTCTAGCTGATGGAATTAAAGTTGCATCGACGATCCACTCGTCTGCCTGTCAGCGATTTCGATCGGAAAGGAGAGAGGAAAAAAAGAGAAAGAAAGAAAAACGGAGAAAAGAAGGAGAGGACGGAATTGGCAAATCGCTCGTTTAAATTACTCGTGAGATAATTGGGATAATTACGCAATGTGCTAGTCAGGAAGCGCGACGCGTCGCTGTTCTGGAAATTGAACATTTATCGCCGATTAAGCATGCCGCGAGTGCCAAGAAGATGATTATTTAATTATAAAGGAAAGCGACGAGGGTAGCCGCGAGAGGGAGAGCTTGCGGAAAGGACAGGACCTCGATCGAAGGCATAAATACGAAAGCAATCCCGACGAAAAGGGAATGAATGATTATTTCGCCGGCGAGCTTTCATCCAAAAGCTGTATTCCGGATGCCGGAGCGTCCCGAGATGAGATGCTCCAGCATCGTCACTCGCTTCTCATCCTCGCCGCCAACCTCGTCGTCCTCGACCTCGTTGCAGCAAAGCCGAGGATCCGACGCAGCTGTCGGATTTGTTAGTCGAAAGTATAGCCGTTTCCGCCCCGCTGTCGCTCTCACGAACGTAGAGAGCTACCCCTTGGCACGCGGAGGCAAGAAGGGGAACAAGGGTAGTCACGCTGAAGACACGCTCGTGAAAGGTGGAGGATTATGAAAAGGCGGAAAGCGAAGGAGGAACGTACGGGAGACGATGGCTGAAGATGGGAAGGGAGGATTGCACGTACTGGCTGGCGAACAGAGTTTTGTGGCGAAACTTTTATGTGGATCGGCCATAATCGCGGAGAGGAGTGATGGCCATCTTACTAAAAGAAACCGCTCGCCTCTAACGCTGCCAAAGCACAGCCGATTGTGTTAACGTCCGTGGCCCTACATAGAGTAGCGCAGCCGGCGAACGCGACCATTACGCATGAAATAGGACCGGTTCGTGACTCGGTCCAAAAAGCACGACATTTCCGGTAAGCTCAGGATCTGGTCAATTTGGCTGGGGAACAAACGAAGCCGACTGCGAAGTAGATTGAGATGGATGCGACGCGCGGGACAAAGGGGATTCTTTCTCTATGCGTACGAAGATAGCGTGTTATCGCAAATTGCGATATCCGATCCGGAAGTATCGTCGACAGCGAATCGATTAACGATGCACACACGGACGCGCACCGTGCGCTTTTACTCCTTCAGCATGTCGGCATCGTTTCGCGTCTGTCCTGTCGACGTTCGTTCGACGTTTGCTTACTCGCGACGATTAGGATTGTTACTTGAACTTGCAGGCAAGTTCGAGCGATTTACGAGATCGCTCGCTTTACAAAACAGCATCTTCGATCTGCCACCGTTCGTGTATCCCGACATTCTCGCACTGTACAGCATTTCCGAATGAACATAATCATATAGAAATCGACTTTCTCCTCCCTCGGGCGATTCCGCACAGCTGACGGCCTCGTTTCCTCTTGCAAAATGTTCCTCCGCGTGCAACGTATCGGCGTGATAGATCGTCCGACGGTATCGCGATAAATTATTTCCGCCTTCCTTTATTTTGCGCTTATTGCTACAAAGTTACCGCGCCAGACACGCCGCGGGACCACTCGCGGCGGACTTACGCCAAGTTCGCGCGCGCAAGTCGCTCGGCGCGTAATCGCTCGGACGCTCGTCGCTCTCAAAGCACCGCGTTGCGGCTTTGAGCAAAGTCATATTGTAAATTCGCGTTGCGACCGAATCCGTTGCGCAACGACGGGGAATCAGCCGGATCTCTCGATTTCGCTCGGGCTGCCTTCCCGCGTAAAGGGCGCTTTGTGCGCAAGGCGAACGTGCTTCCTCGAGCCACGCGGATTGGGACGTTTAATAAGAGCGAGCACACCGAAAAGAAATTGGGAACGGGCGGCGGTGATGGGTTCGAGGGAAGGAGGGTTCGCGAGCGGCGAAGGCATCGCCCGGGGCAGGTACGTGCTCCAAAGGATATTAAAGTATTTTAATTGCAGCGGATCCCGGAACGGAACTCTGCTGGCGGGATTTATTCGAGATCGCTCGATTGAGTCTATGAATAGGGATTAAGCCCAATTGGGATCGGTGCAACGCGGTGCGCGCCGTCGCGCCGGGCAAATTCCAGACATCAGGAGCGGAAGGCAGAAATAATTGAATATTTAATAGGATAACTCACATATAGCCGCTCCCGCCCGCCGAACCATCCGGCATCGCCGTTGCGCGACGTCATCCGTCACGACGACGGAACGTCGATTTTTCTGTCACGTCCCGGTGCGCCGCCGCGGCTGCCGATTAATTATACAGTCTGTCCGAGCGTAATACGAAGACGGGGACGACTTTAATAAATCCACTTATTTCCGTACGCGGTGTACAAAAAATTATTTCGCGAGGCTACCGGCTCGGTCGCGTCTGTCCCTTTCCAAAACGAAAAGCACAAAGGAGGACGCAATCCGCGTTGGAAACGCGGAATCGCAGCAATATCCTACGCGGGAGTACCGCGTCGATCCTATCGAGAAATCTCGTTAATTCGATAGAGAGCGGGATACCGATGCGGTCGCAATTGTTTTCGAAGAGAGCAACTAAACGGCGAGAACAATTAATCACAAGCGAACGTAACCAGCGACGAAGTGCTGTCGTTGTTTCTCACGTCATGCGAGAATTAATTTTATTCCGGAAATTGTTACGGATCGCACGCGAGCGTGACACGTGAATTTGACGGTTCTAATTTTACCGTGGCCGTTCGGGCTTTACGAGGCCATATAATCTACACTGCTGACAGAAATGCCGAAGGGAGCAACAGCGCGATGCCGTCGACGAAGTTTCGACCTCGCGGCGAGGGTCATCGAGCTTATTCCGCGCGCGCGCGTTAGAAGCCTCTAAATTCCGTTCCATCGCGAGATGCGAGAACGCGAGATGAGAGACTCGGCGGAAACTCGCAGGAGAAGAAATCGCGCTGATGTCAGACGTATCGCCGAATCGCTGCTTTGCAGGCCGGCATTCGGTAATAATTCTTGTGGGAATCGCGGTGCCCTCTGACGTTCGGTAATAACAGGTCGTCCATCATGCTTCTTATCACTCGTACTCGCGGCTGACCGCGGCGGGAAGTGACGGCCGCAGCTGTTCTCAGCGTTTTGTGCAACTCAATAACGGAATAAACGAGACCAATTCTCCGAGATTTCACGGAGAAAATTGCTAATGCGATCTCCGTTTCATCGATGATTCGTGAGGATTCGTTTTTTAAATCCGGCGACCGATATTCTCACCCGTTTTCTTAATCATCAGGTAAACTTCTACCGATGGACTAGAACATTTTTCTAGAGCAAGTGACGTCAGCAGGCTTCAAAGCTGCGACAAAGTTAGATGCTTGAGTCTCCGGCGACACGCTAAAACTCAATCTACGATTGCGCGCGATCTCAGGACAAGCCGAGAACATTGACTCGGCAATCAATCTTTACGTTCCATGCTCGTCGGAGTAATCATTTTTATACGTCTCTCGTACAGTTCCTTCCGCGAATACATCAAACAGGCGCGTGCTTTATTTTCGAGACATTTCTCTCCTACGACTTGCACGCGTCAACGTCGGAAGTATAGTTTTGCGCGTAAGTTTTAACGGACGATAAATAACTCGAGGCACACAGAGGGAAAGACGATCGTGATTCACTCGAGAGACGCGAATGTCAGCGTTTCAGTTCCTATCGAAACTGTTAGTCGCGATCGCGAGAAATTTACGCCGACCGAGGTCGATGCTTCATCGTCAACGACAGCCGGCGAGCTCCTCGCTTTCTCGTGTCTCCGCTGGTGTTTTCGCTGATTAATCCAAGAAGGACTCCGATTCCAAACAGAAACAGTTGATCGAAGGGTCAGACGGGTAAATACGCGGATCGAAAGGGATCCGGGCGAGTGGAAAGGTATTTCTTAACGAGAGGACTATCGACCTGAAAAACTCGCTCCAAGTGATTTGAACGGTCACATTAAAGCTCGAGTTGCTTTTTCGAGGGAACACTTGCTGTGCGTTAATCTTATAAGAACCATTGACGGATCCGTGCGAATCGATTCTCTCTGTCGATCACCGGCGCGAGTTCGTCGAACGAAGAGACGAACGCTACGTCCGAATGTAATGACTTGACGGATATTATCACTCGAGTTCACGTTGATTCAAGTCCCCCGCATCGTTCCCACGTGATGCCGATCGAAGCAAGATCCTCCGCAATCTCTCCCCGATCGAATCGAGTCGATTTTCGGCACATTCAGCGTTTTTCAGATCTCGACCCGAGATCGCGGCGCCTTGTTCCCCGAAATCATTCATTTTTCGTTATAATCGGAGCGTGGTGAGCGACGCGCTCTTAAATATTTATCGATCCTCGGCCGCGGTTCGTTTGCAGGCAGAAATCGCCGCTCCGCTTCTCGTTCGCTCGCTCGCTCGCTCGCCGTGGAAGCGCACGGCAAAAGCACGCTTGATTCGCGAGGTGTGTAATGCAGCGGCGCGGCGCGCGCGGCGGGATGCATCTAAGCGAAAAGTTCGCCGGCGCGGCGGGGGAGCGCGTTTAACGAATGTAATGGCTTCACCCGCTTAAATGCTACGGTCTAATCAAGAAAGTGGTCTCTCCCGGTGGGCGAACTCCGAAACGCGGAAATCCCTCTCGTTCTCTCCGTTTCTCTCACCGCCCCCGGTTCCCGGTCCCGTTCCCCTCCGTCCTCCCCCACCCGGTTCAAGTCGCGCTGATTGACGATGAATAAAGGGAGTTATGCTGCGGCTGAACTTTTATTTCCCATGCCGGCTAAAAAGCAACGTCGTTACCGATTCGCGAGCAAGCGCGTATACGTAAATCCCGTTCCGGCAGAATCGCAATCAGACAAGAGAGAGAGGAAGGGAGAGAGAGAGAGAGAGAGAGACATGCTTAATTCCCGAGAAAGTCTGGGAATCGGGAGGATGGAGATATACGACTCGCTAACGGGATTCAATTTGGCTTAATAAAAATATAGCGGATTGGCCGGCGCGCAATAACGTCTCGGAATGCGCGATGCTTTATGCGATTTAATTATGCTAATGAACGACGATAACGAAACATGCGGCATGCGAATGAAATTTAATGAACAAACAGATTTTTGCGAACCGCGGATCGAGAGACGTTTCCGCCCGCTGCCGCAGAAAAGTGTATAGGGCGACGTAAAGCAACCGAAATTTAATACCGTGACTACAAGGGTTGGGAAATTTATAGTTCTTTCGTGCGTTTCTTAGCCCCCCCGCCATATTTCTGTGCATGTACGATAGCAAAACGTTTTCAACGGCGCGCACGTCGCGATCCACGCGAACGTCTTTAAAGTGAACGGCAAAATGCGCGCCGCCTTTGAGATTTCCACCGATTTCCGCGAGCGCGCACGAGAGCAGCATTTTCTCATAATCCTCTCCCGCAACAAAACAGCCTTCCCGACAGCTTACTGACCTTCTCATCCCTTCCCCCTCCTCCGCGAAGTCCACGCGGCGGAGCGCGCTCTTTGTGCGCCCCTTATTATACGTGTTTTTATTTCTTTATCTTCATGCGGGTGTTTTATTTCCTTCGCGGCGGGTAATATTTTCTCGATTGTGTGTTTCTGTGTTTCTCATTTTGCTGCACGAGCGCATTGATTGGTAAGATAAGGCGGATTAAGCTTGCAGCTCGAAACAACGGCGACGTTGTAAGCCGCGAAACGTTCGGGAATTAGGATTGCTCGCGGAGGAAATCGGAAATGATTTTAGGTATTTATCAGATTGCACTTGGCAGGCAATTTTTACCGAAGAGACGCGTATCTGTGCGCGGATATGACGGATAAATTTCGTACAGATTTTGTGAAACGATTTTATCACAACGTCATACTTGTCGCGACGGAAATTTTCATCGTTTTGGCAGTTATGCTTTAAGCTCGTCATTACATAAGCGTTGTTGCGGCAATACATATTATTGCTCATTCGTATTTCAAATCCGCATTTGGATCATCAATTATGATATTATCAAATTATTAGCCATTAAATTAATTATTATTAGAAATTAGATTGTTATTAGATTATTATGGGGATTATATTATACGTATTGTATTACACTGTTATTAAAATTTAGGAAAATTGTTACAAGATCAAGCGTTCCAAGCGTTACATCCGACCGTGTGAAAAGCGCCTCGCGAAAGAAAGCTGGAAATAATTGATGCAAAATGCACACCGAATACATCCGAATCCTAATCGATATTCGATCCGAGATAACGACACCGCGATAGCGCGAGATAAATAAATCGAAACGTTCACCTGTCCGTGTATTTATCCGTTCCGTGCAGGATGTATCTCTCCTTCCTAAAATATATATACAAATCTAAACATAAACGTATCAATCCACAGATGCTTCCTGCAATGCGATAGCAACAAACCGAGATCATACGGCGCCGTTAATCAACAGTTACATAATCTCCTCGTTTTCGTTGCATCGCACGCGACATTTGCATCTGACATATCTCGTCGTAGCCCCGTTGCCTTATCTCTTCCTATCTAACCGAGTGGCGGTCGATGGCAGGGCAGATCAGGTGCAGCGACGCGCTCGCAACGCTATCACGCGCCGTGTAACGCGCGTCAGCTTCCGCGACGCCGCACGCGGAATTGCTGCGCGCTCGAMCCTTCCTCTCTCTTCCCTCCCCCCATCCCCTCCCTCTTCCAGCCATTAATACCGAAATTTACACGCGGAAGTAGGCGCAGTCGAGCCGGTGCATCGAGGCGGCGATAATATCCAGCGCGCCGACGTACACCTGATTGTCGAGGCGCCGAATGAAAGCGCGCCGATGAGAATCGCCGCGATGAAAGGGGCCGCCCGACCGCTCATCGGCGTGAGTCGTCCATTGTCCTCCGATTGTCGGCGTTGCACGGGGACTCGCATGCACCATTACGGTACGCGTAATAACGTGATCGCGGCATGTGCACCATGTCCCTTGCACATTCCCGGCCGCGATTCTCGATCGAGATGCCCGAAATCCTGAGGGAAATCCCTCCGGGAAAGCTCCGGGGAGGAAGAAAGGGCGATTTCGAGGGAGAACGCGCGCTTCTAGCGGCGATAGTTTAATTAGACCGGAACTTTGCGCGACAGACGTTGCGGAACCGCGACGTTGCGGCTGGAATTCCGCGGGACGCGGAAGCTGCAAGCGGCAAGTTCGCGGCCTGAATTGAAAACGCGGCCGCGAGCTCTGTATTTATCGTGAACCGGCGGAATTCCGCATGATTTCCGCGGCGCGCGCGGTAATTGCGGCACCGCATCATGCGCACCCAATTAGCAATTCCAACGCGTGCGCGCAATTGCGACGCGCCGGATCGTCTTTCCCGTTATTCGCGCAATTAATCCTACCCCGATGCCGCGTTCGCGACGCCGACCCACGCGGCGAGGGCGCGAAAGGTCGACCGCGAGTTCGCGTGCGCGATTTTTCCCCGCGACCCCGCGTTTGGCCAATTACTCGCGCGACGCGGTTTCCACTCCATCCGAACGCGGTTCGATCGGAAGCGGCGCGCTATCGATTGACGTACAACGGCGATGTTCAGTCATCGATATGTTGCGTTTGCAGGTAAGTTGTGTCTCCTTTGGAGCTATTACGGGGCCGTTATTATGCTGCGATGCGTCATGTGCATCAGATTCTACCCCATTCCAAGTGCCTGTTTACAGTGATTAAATTATGCTCACGTTGCCGTTACACGTGCCCGCGCTAACGTGCCTACAACGTGACGCGTTTCCTAGCTGCAGGGAACGGAGAGTTTGCGCGAAATAATGCACGTGCGCCTGGAACTCGCGTCGCCGTCTGCGGCGCCGGCGTGTTTGTGTCTGTACGGTGCGCATGATACGTGTACATGCTCTCCCTCTCCTCTAAATCGTAAATGAAAAGCATCGCCGGAGGAAGGAACGATGATTACGTAAAACGTCAGTCAATAAAGTTCATTCGATTGTAAACGGCTAAAGGTGAAACGTTCTTTTTTCTCTCTTTCTCTTCCCCCCCTCCCTCCCGGTGAAACTGAATTTCCGCAATTGCTGATTGCAGTTTCTCGTACTCTCGTCATGCTTTTTTTTCTCTTCCTTTCTTTTCTCTCTCTCCCCCCCCCCCCCTCTCYCTCTCTCTCTCTCTCTCCCTCTTCTCCCTTAATCAGATCCCGCGGGGATTTCAGAAATGAAACATAATAATAATAATAAACGGTTCTTGACGCGGCGTTTAATGCCGATGACGTTCGTATTTCGCAAAGTCATTTATTAACGTCGTGGATTAAAAGTATATGAAAATAGAAGCAGAGTGCAAGGAGATTCTCGCCAAATGGGCTGTGTCACCTTTAGGACGACATTAAATATTTACGGTAAGCTAGAAGAGCGTACGTCTTGGAATATCCTTGGAATAAAGTGTTTACGATTATTAATCTTCTACGATTAACATCGTAACGCGCAAATCCGGATATGATTGAAGTAAAGGTCGATGAGATCAAGTGCAAGATAGGATTTGCCTGTCTGACTGTCGGACATGATCGTGAAATTCTTAATTATTTATACAACTCCGATGCATCGATGCTCTTGTATTTTGTAGGAAGGAAAACTCCAATTAATTTCAGGATCAATCGATCGATTTATTCGGGCGAAACGTTTATTTAGACGGTGCGAGATAGATCGAAATTCACTTCGCCTCGCGCGAGGTTATTCCGTGCTATTCGCAATAGAGCGGAGCAACTCATTAAAATTCTCATTACCGGGAGTATTTAAAGCCAAAAATTACAGACGGCGAAAAATACGGTTAACATTTTACTATCGAGACGAGTTAATCGACGTTTTGTCATTCGAATGGCAGGCTTTAAATGAAAGATAAAGTGTACCGCGGTAACGTGATTATCGGTGATGAAGTTGTGGAGGACTCGCGCGAGGAAATGAATGACGTTAACGATGAGGATTAAAATATCAGGGCTGCCGGTATTAGCTTTTCTTGCGTAAAAGTGCATTAACATCAACTTTCGTCTGGAGACCTTATTCTCGTCGCGAAAGCGCGCGAATCACATGTACACGCAATTCTTTTTCCGGGCGATGCACAAGTGTATTTTACGAGATAAAAATAAGCATGCTTGAGACGTGCGCGATCACCGCGGCGCGGAACAATATCGTTTCGGCATTAAGAGAGCTCAGAATCTCGTTAATTTTTCTATAGACACACTAAGAGAAAGAGAGCGAATAAGAGCAAGAGAGAAGAGAGAGGAGGGGGAGATCCACGCGGATCTGCGACAGATCGACATGGAATTTCGTACGCGTTTTTCGGCCGGCCACTTACCGCGCTGCCAAATCGGATTGCTGGCTGGATTGCTGTCCACCTCGCATTTCAGGCTGACGGACATTCCCTCGACGATCGGAATTCCAAAACCAGGTAAACGCGTTATCGCGAACGACGGAGTATCTGAAACAGGTATTAAGCAATTAGTGTCAGTGCCATCGACGTCGATGCGTGCCGGCATCTGTGTCTCTATGTTCTCACGGAGCGCCGAAAAGAGGAGCCGAGATGTTATTTGAGTGAATACGCGATCCGCATACCCGCCAATCGCGGATTTAATTAAGAGACGTCACTCTGTAGATTCGATATGTATAATACCGCCGCACGTTCTTTATTCCCGATACGCCCGATACGCGTACTGAAAATACGCGCACGAAAATACGGAGCACACGCGAGACACTCGGCGAGCGAGTTTACCTACTTTTGATTTAGTCGTGTTTCCGCGCGGGAGAATTTCCAACTTTCGACAGAGCGACAAAGCGTACGGCGTTCTAATGAAACTCGCCGTACGAGAACGGCGTCGTTTAATAAGCAGTTCGCGGGGGCCGATTGTGCGAATCGCAATCTTATTTCACGACCGAAGGCAGCTCTCCCCTCCCTTCCCCCCSCCCCCYCCCCCMATCCCGAGGAGCAGGATCGTCCGCAATTTTCGAATGAGATCTCCGCGTGGTAATCTCGAAATGTATTGGCCGAGTGTAATCCGCTTTCCGCGCATTCGAAAGTCATTCTTTGTACGAGAAGGAGATTCCCCGCGCGAAGATACCAAACGTTCCGGATCGAATCGCACGGGCACGAAAGTAGCCAATTTTCAAGTAAAAACGACATCCGTAGCCGTAGCTTAAGAATATCGAGGATATAATCCGACAGCGAGGAAGTCGGTCTCTTAGTTACGCTTGACTCCTGCTCCTTATCGCTTTCGATTATCGCGGCACCTCAATTATCGCGAAAATATCTGAAAATATCTGTAACGGATAAGATGCGATTAAGTTCAAGTTACGAGGTCTCGCTGGTCTTCTTGTTGACACAATAATGTCTATTGATTCCACATTTTATTCGAGATTGCCGACTTATCGTCTCGCTCCTCGGAATGCATCCCGCGATCATAATTGGATTTTTCTCAGAGTGGCGCAAAATATAAAAGTTGCCACCGCTCGGGAGGAAGGAAAGGACAACTTTGCGCAAACTTATTCGCGACGCGATGTACCGCCGCGCTGTTTAAAACGGCCATGGGAACCACCACTTTTTCATTATAAATAAATACTCGCATAAATCTTTTGTCTGTATTGCAGCTCGCGCGTAGAATGCTTATTTTCACCGTGGAAGTTCATTGCGACCTGCTTTCGTCTAAAGTTCACTTCTGGGATATAAACCAACTTTTCGACCAGCGCGACATCATGCGCACTGACACTAACTTTACGTCATCACCAAATGGAGATAGTGCGATAGCAAGAGCGTGAAAAACGGAGAGACAGAGAGAGAGAGAGAGAGAGAGAGAGAGAGAGAGAGAGAGAGAAGGTGGGGGGGAGGAAAATGAAAAGGGATAAGGACAAAGAAGGGCATTGCTCGTCGGAATGCTCGTTATAATGAAGAAGCAAACCTCGAGAGGAAATAATTGAATGCCTCAAGCATCTCTAGAAATCAAACGTAATTATCACAGTTGACGCGTTTCTTCCATTATCTTCGCCATCATCTCTCTTTCTCTCTTTCTCTGGCGCACGTTCGATACAAACTTCCCTTCCGCGTCATTAATGACCAACGCGCCAGCGGATAACGATCGAAGCCAATGCGTGTGTAGGGGCGACAGCCGAGCAATCGATGGGGTTGACGACGGAGAGGGCACCACCGAAGAGGATAGCGCGGGGATTGGAATCGTCGTCGGACAAACGAGGTACAGGTACGACGAGATCGCGGCGAGTAATTAACGAACGGGACAGTCAAGATTTTATGGGCGCCAGGACTCGTATTCGTTAAAAGGCCTCGCAGCAGCACTGCCACGATCGCCATTACTACCATCGTCAGCGCGAGTCGACGACGCCGTATCCACAGGCGAATGGATAACAGAAGCACTCCATGAGGGGGATGCTCGACGTCGCTCCGGCGCCGCCCCGGCAATTCGCCGTTACCGTAACATTCGCTGTTCGGCTCGTTAATATCGCGCCGCCGCGATAACCGGACCGGACGTCGAGATCGCGGAATAAATTGGAGACGCGTCAAATTGCGCGCGAAAGAGAGAAATCGTTGCGAAAAATGTAAGGAGGGAGGGGGAGAGAGAGAGAGAGAGAATATCGGAGGCGAGGAAGGAGACGGAGGAGCATGGTGGAGTACGAGATGGAGAAGGAGAAGGATAAAACGCAAGATGGAGGGAGAGAGAAGAGAAGACAGTGGCAGGAAGAAGGGAGAGGGGGGGGGGGKGGAGGAGGAGAAGAGACGAGGGCATGACTACCAGAATGGCTCGAAGTTATTCACTCGGCTATAATAGCGCGGTGCTGGGACAATGCAAGCTTAATGAAAGCTCCCCGGCGCGCACCGACGGCCTCGCCCCCACGTTTCACCCCCTCATCCCCGCATTTTCCCCTCGTCCCCCCTCCGTAGCCACGACATCAATGGCGAGGAGCGCCGTCGGGCACACCGTGGCCTGCAGAACCCGGTGCAGCAACGTAAACAGCGTAAACAAAGAGAACAATGAAACACAGAAGTGTCCCACAGACCTCGATCGCTTGATGAGAGTTTTAAAGCGCGCCCGCAGACTACCAGCCCGCCGGTTTTTACTTCAGGCTCGACCACGCGGGCACCTCGATGTCGCGGGACCATTCTCTTATCGGAGCACCGCGTGACCCTTTTTCGGAATCGGTTGACGTCCGGAACTTTTATCAAAGTCGCGTTCGAGCATGCATGCATGAACGGCAGCTACGTAATCTTCTCTCGCAATCGTTTTAAAGTTCTAAAAGGATCGCCCGTCCTCCTTCTAATTATAACTGCGTGAATCTCATCGTAATCATTATCGATAAATGATCGTCTCGTCTCGAAACAGCACCGCCTTGTGACTCGTCGCTTCTGATTTCGACACGGCAATCGATCGAGTTCGGCGGCAAGTAATCGATCGTACGTCGTCTCTCGCTCGGACGAAATGAATCTCTCGAGAAGAAATCTCTCTCGCTGCTTCGGCCGGCACTTCAGCTCGTAAACTTTATACGGACCATCAAGCAAACCCGTATACGACCAGTGGGAGAGAATTTGGCGAACGCACGTATATAGAATAGATCCAGAATCCAGATAATAACGCGCGTTTATATTATTGTTACGTGATTTAATGACGACCGGCAGAATCCTCGAAACAAGACGTACAATCGCGGCGGACGAAATCGGAAGGTATCGAGCGAGGAAAACTATCGTAAAGAAGTACCGATCGGGAAAATATGTAGCTCGGTAACGGCATAATGACGCGGGGAAAAAGAAAAGGGGAAGGCAATCGCAATGCCGATTGCGAATCATTAAACGACCATCATCGCGGCGTAACTGCGCCATTATCCAGGCGACAAACGGCCTCTCGTTGCGACACGGCCGCGATAACGTTCGTCGTTACATGTTTGCGGAACGACGGAATGACAGGTGTATCCGTGTGCAACGCGAATAACGGAATGCCGGTGCGAGCGCGAATGCAAAAATCCGTCGATCGCGTTATCATGGTGTCATCCGTGCCGAACGGTTTTCCTCCGGCGCCGCTTTTATGTCGTTTATACCCTGAACGAGATCGTTTCGGAGAGCCCCTTCGATATCTCGTGTTCAAAGCAGAAGGCATTAATAATAAATTATGGAAAATCAACTTTTTATCATCCCGATATAGTATAGTAGAATTTTTTATAGCTCCGTAGCGGAAAAGAATAGCTGCTTGGATGGATGTGGAAGCGGAGCATGCGTCGGATATCGGCGAATCATCGCTGACACATTTTCCTGTTTCTTGACTCGTTATAATTGCGAGGATAATACCGTAATATAAAATGCTGAATTTTATATTAAATATCTCGGAGAGCTCGGTTATTTTTCTTCCTAAATCTAGCTAAATCCCTGTCCTCTTTCCCTTTTCGAATCCGAAACTGGTTTCGAAGCCGAGGACAATGGTCCCGCAAAAATAAAATGCTCAAAGTATCACGATCATCCTGTATTTCGGCAATTCTGTTCCATCTCTTTTTACTTTCCGCCGCTTCATTCTCGGCAATCGTTCCGCGTAATGATCGCGCCGATAGCAGACGCGACGATTGCGTGATTGCGCGACAATTTGCGCGAGATCATCCGGATGATGAAACAAGAGAACGACGCAACCGGATTATCGTGGATCTCGCGTTTCACCGGCCATCAGCCGCCACGTTAAGGGCCGGCCGGTCTCCGAGCAACGAGATGCATCGCAACAAGCGTGCTTTACGATGGCAGCCGTTAAAGTTTAAGTCCAGCTTTACCGGGCAGATGGACGGGGGGGGGCGCAGTACGCGCGAAAATTAAGCCCTCGTAACGTGTCGGGCGCACAAAGGGCTCGGCCGAAGAGCGAGTAGACATTGAATAACGTCGCGCGCACGTTATTTCTCCCGTTGGACCGGCCGCGGCACGTAGCTGCCGCGTGACTTTATTAAACGCGAGCGCTGAAGAGAGGGTGGACGCTGGACAAACGGGGGAGGAACGTGACGGATGAAAGGGCAAAGCCCGGCGCGTCTCAAGACGCGGATCCGAGATGCCATCGCGATGCAGAATGGCGGCGGAGGGGCGCGGTAGAGGGAATTCGCCTGTTGGCCGGATTTAATCACGCACGTGAGCGTTTTCGGAGACGCGCGAGAGCCTTTACGCGCGAACGCCGCCCCGGAACGGGATAATCAGATAGCTGGACTCGCCTGGTTAGTCCGCTGGCCGCTGCGGAAGGGAGCCAACCGGGTGATAAGGGTACCTGAACTCTGATCTCGCGAGCTCCCGACGACTTTCGGCCTGAGCGGGGCGAATCGCAATCGCAGGTTCATACAGCTACGCGGCGCACTTAAGCTGGCAGTTATCCCCCGAGGAATTACCGCGCCGGAGACTGCGTGTGGATCCCCGGTTTACCTCCGCCTAAGCATTCTGCTCTACATAATTACCAGGCAGCACGCTGCCGCCATCATTAAGCCTCTATTAATCTGCCTGATGCACGAGCGATGCGACGTCGCATGCGGGCCTGCACGCGCAATCTGTCGCAATCCGGAAATGTCGTTCGGATTTTCGCGGGATTTTCGCGCGATCGCTCGCGCGATTGAAAATTAGCCAGATTCGGGGTGTAGACGAGCCTTAATGATGGGCTAACGGGGGCTGCTTGCGCGCTGCGAAGAATTAACGAGGACGTCTCGCTGCGATAATGGGACGCACTTAATCCTGACTCGGACTACGTAAACGCACAGCGCTAGAGCGATAAGCGGGATACAAATTGCACCGTGCGAATATAATGGAAACACTCGATCGCGTGTGTACATACATCAGGCAGACCCCAGAGCGACGCTGTTTTCAGACCACTGGTCTCTCTCGCTCCTTACGTACGTACGCTTAACGCGACAGCGTTATCGTTATCGTCGGGGAATTCGAGGCGGTGCAATCGGCCTGGAACTTACCCGGTGACGAGATATTGTCGCGGTTTCCGTACAGCGGCGTGTTATTTCATAAATTTACAAGTTGCTTTCGGATTAGCCGGCGCGTCAGTGGCAGCCACGTGCAGCGATTCCGCAACTGCAGTTTCGCAGAGTGTAATTGTTATCCAAGCGAATGCGCGTCCCCGCAGCATCCCGCGGACGCGGATAACGTGAATTAACGCGAGATCCGGTTCGCGTGCACTTTTGTAATCGAGAGAACGCAACGCGACGCGACGCGACGCGCGCGTCCTCCTCGTCGGCAACGACTGAACAATCGCGCTTGCGGATTGTCCGGACGACGATGCAAATCGGATGAATTTCAGCCGGGACGCGGTGTCGTTCGGAGTTGCACAATTTGCGCTCGCGCGCGTTGGAGGAGATATTATCAGAGGAGATAAAAACGATGGGATTAGCGGTGGCGAACGATGCCGGCTCTGTCGAAATGCGACATCGATCATCGGAACTCGAAGCGACGAAGAGCACGAAGAAAAGCAGAAATAAGCAAGCATGATACCTCGTTCCGCGAGAGAGAGAGAGAGAGAGAGAGAGAGAGAGAGAGAGAGAGAGAGAGAGAGAGAGAGAGCGCGCGCGCAGCGAGATTGTTGATAGCTGCGAGTATCAATCATCGACGTGTGACTTTTGCTCGCAACGTGCTGCTGATGTTGTCGTCGGCAGCTCTGCTGAGATAGTGTCGGCGAGCGCGGTTTCATTGATGTTAATCAACTTCAACGGGGATAGAGGTAAATATGTATTTAAATGATGTTAAATGATCCCCTCGCGTACGTCGCTATGCTCTTTTTCATACTGAATACATCGCGGCAGTGTTCCCAGCTCCCAGTTCCCTCGCGCTACGCTATTTATAAATTATGCAAAATAACCCGCGTAAAAGGGAGAGCGTTGCCATTGCGCGGTGTCACGCAAGCTCGCGGACATATAATGCTATCGAGAAACCATCAAGCAGCCCGCGGCTCGAGGTTCGCTGTCTGAAAAAGCGATATTACACCGGGGACTCCTAATTCAGTCTAATTGCTCGCTTACGCGAGTCCTTGAAATATTTATCAAGTTTTATGAGAATTTTTCATCCTGCCCGCCAGAGCGGGCTTCCTTTGAAGAGTACCCCGGGGGGTTACGAAGACTTCAACTCCGAACAGCGATTATATCGATATCAAAGGTATTCACATTGCAGCTCCAGGCTACAGACCAAATTTATTCGACCCGTTGTCGAACTTCGATTAAGCACTCGCGAGCTGTTTCTCCCCGATACCGTTCTCCGTCCTCCTCCTCCTTTCTTTCTCGAATGGGATGGTTATCAGGATGGAAGCTAGCTTGCTTTGACTCGAGAAACGGACTATCAGCTGCCATAAAAGCGAATACGTTTTCTAAAGTTCGTGCTGAAAAAATGTTCAAAAGAGTAGAATCACGGGAGGAAACGCGCTCGGTCTTTCGTGAATCGTTAAGTCATTGTCCTCGCGATCGAATCTCGAAGAACTGAATCTGTTCCCTAAACGTGTTCCACCTTGTCATTCAGCTATCCGTTGCATAATCGCATCCGCAATCTCGTCCTCGCCGTTGACGTCGTAATCGCGCAATGCGACGCGGCAGTCGCTTATAATTGCGCGTAACTGGGATCCGATGTTACACCGACGTATTCTCTACAGGATACATTGAGCGAGAGCGCGAAAGGTACATTCTCCGCGTTCTCTGGAGTATAGGGTATCTTGTATCCTGCTGTATCCTGCCGGTGAGGGAATACAGCACTTTAGACGTCGACGTGACACGTCCGCCCACGAGGGCGTCCGCAAGCGGCGGTTGCTCTACCGGTGACGTAAGAAGAAACGCAGCGGGGAGTAGACGGCTAACACAAAGCAATTGAATAACCGTTGCACGCTGCTTTCGTCAGAATTTCATCCCAGGATAATCGAGTCGGCCAGCGGATAAAGGGCGCGTCGCACGCACGAGCGGAGAGCGGGCGAATCTCTCGGGGATGCCGTAGAGATATTAACAGACACGGTGCACGATAAGACTCTCAATTTTCTCCCTCCTCGTCCGATCGGAACTCGAATCGAATTCTCCCGATCTCGTTTCAATCCACTCGTCGGACTTTGCACGCGCGCGTTTGTCATCGCGGTAGTTTTAGAGACCGGAGACATGCGAAACGTCCCGCCCCTCCGGTGCATTTCCGCGCTCTGCACGGGGCAAATCGCGATAAAGGGTCTAACGACGCGACGTGTGGCGTTTTAATTCCCGAACACGGACGGGAGAGAGAGAATCCGGCGACCGAGGGATGAAGCGGCCGGACAGAAGGAGAATCGTCAGCTCGTCGCTTTAATGAAGTGTCGTCCACACCGATGACCGGCGTTCATTTCGCGCGTACACGCGACGCGGAAATTTCTCGGCCAGCCCAACGCCGGGAATTACACGACAGCGGTTGTATGAGTGACGGAAGAAAGGTGAGGCGAGACGGTTCACCGCGATGGCTGAAAAAGCGAGGAGCGGCGAGAAGCGAGAGCCTGTGGCCTGTGCAAAGGGAAAAAGAGAGCAGGGGGTGACAAAAGAGTCGGAGAAACAGTCGCACGGAGGGCTGTCCGCGGGTAGACGTTAACAGTGATATTAATGTGGTCCGGCAACGAGATACACGCGAGAAAAGTCGGTTGGGGTGGCACGTTACGCATCACGCTTCGCTGGAGATCGACCACGAAGAAGAGGTGCTACCGCCCGCGCGCGGACCCGAATTCGCGCGCGGCGAAATGGATCGACCTCGGAAGGAGAAGCGCTGATGTTAATGAGCAAAGTGCACTAATTAGGAAGACATCATAGAGAAGGAAGAATAATTGGCCAGTCATTAATTCCAGAGATGATTACGCGTACGTCGAATGGTAGACATTCTCGTGATCGCACGCTTGGGTCTTCTTGCTACTACTTGCTTTATCGCACACATCACCTTTGATCTCGCTTCATCTCATCGCGGTTCGATCCGCGATGCAAGAATCTAAAACGAAAGAGTGATTTTTATTTCGCGTTCGCGGTCTTCAAGACGCGAGCTCCAGCCGAGACTTCATCGGCATCGCTCGAGATATTCCTCGGAATGGTTTGCGAGATCGCGGTTTCGGCGCCGCCCGCGAACGGCCGCGTAAAATACTTCAACAACTTCCGAAATTTCGTCCACAGGAGACATTCCAGCAAACTGGTGGTTAGTCGATTCCCAGCACAAAAGCCCGGACAGGCCGTTACGGAACCGGTCCAGATGCGATTGTGCTTTGGAGCGCGGGCGCGACCTGTCTCATTTTGCGCGGGAGTTTTCACGCCGCTGCTACAGAATAATTGATTCCGCCGAATAATCCGGAACTTGGACAGAATCGCGATAAAACGGTCCGACGTGAACTCGTTGTCGCCGACGCGAGCCCGCGGAATGACGTTTAAGCACGATGACGACAATCACCTGTAACGCCGCTTTAATCGACGGAATGGTTTTGGATGACGGAATACGTGATCAGGATTTGCCAGGAAGATGATATTCTTCGCCGATATATTCTTGCGATTCGGCAGATGAAGACAAAAATTCGTCGTGACTTGGACGATTTTCTAAATCGTCACCATCAGATTTTTGCATCAGATGGGGTATATTTCAATGTCAAAATCATTCTGGCTGACGTTATTCCATCCGTCACTATGTTGTCAATATCTCCGAAGCTTGACTGACAGATTCCACGTATCTCGGATTTGCGTCGATTTAAGTTTGGCAGATTAGTTGAGAAACGAGGCGATCGTATCTCCTCTGGAGTTCGTTTCTTCCGCGCGAATCGTCATAAAATGGCCTTCATTGAAATCAGCCGGCTGTCTCATATTTTCCGCGCAGTCTTCCTATCGAACCGCAGACAATCTCAAACGACATTAAGGAATAAGTTTCCGAGGCCAATGACGTCTCTTACAAGAATTTACATTTACGATCAACCGCGAGAGGATTAAAGTCAAAAGAAGCTGAGTGACGGAGAACAGACGGCCAGGGATGGTAGGAACGTGCTCAATTACAGATAAGATAATGGTACAGGGAAGACCAACCACCGGTAATCTCTCTAATGTCTTTCTTATCGACGCGTAAAAAAGTCAGCGCCCTAGATGTAAGAAGAATCCAACGTTAATCAGATTACAACCGCGCGATCGCGCTTCCGCTGCATTAACAATACGGCTCGCGACTCGCAGTTTTTCCTTTGACGACATAATTCCAGATTATTCCTCTGTGCGACATCTCCGATAAAATATCGCGATCGGAGAATCATCTCTATCCTTTTAATACAAAGCAGAACCGAATGGAGCGGCGGACGATCATTAGACGCAGAAAAGGAAAAGGTTCATAAAGAGCATAAAGAGCATTGCATTTCGAGAAAAAAGGACGCGAGTAATGATCGAGGTATCGCTTTCCCCGATCGCTCGTAATGATTCCGAGAGCCACGTGCGATTATATTTCCGCTTTTCCCGTTCAAGTTTTTCTCCATCGACACCACCGCCGGGTCACGTTCGCGTGCGCGTGCTCCACGTGTCCGTCTCCCCGTCTGCACGTGCCCCCAACATCCGCTCGCGAGACAGTCGCGTTTCATTATGCAACGCGCATTGCTCCGTTGACTTGCTCGTTTACTCGCTCTGAGTAGACCGCGCTGAGGCTTGCCGGCTAAATACATCCAATTCAGAATCACCGGGTCCATTGAGAGACGGACTCGCGAGACGGCGGCATCTCTTTTCCGCCGGAATCAGCGCGCGTTTCATTGAGAGCCACCGCATAACCGAGTCGCGGCCAACGAGATGAGTAAAAAAAAAAACGAGGGTGCATGCGAATGGCGTGCGTGCGAGGGCACGAGAAGCCCTGGATGCATGTCCAGGGAGGGATGCGCGAGACAGGGTGTGTATGCTAATGTCTGTTGGTAACCCTCTCCTTTCTCTATTTCTCTCTCTCTCTTTCTCTCTCTCTCTTTCTCTCTCTCTCTCTGTCTCTTGCACCATGCGTCGTGCGAGTTAATGATTTTGGGTTTATCGTTATTAATCTGAATTTCAGATCTCCACGCTGTGGCACCTTTGCCCGAGTAGCAGAGGAGAGCCGCGTCCCAACTTTCGCACCGTTTCTTCCCGCCTCGCTGGGCCGCTCCTTTCGGCGCTTCCGGGCGTAAAAACGTCGTTATTGACCTCGCCTTAACGAGAGAGTTAAACCGCCCGGAGAAGAGGACCAACGCGGGAACCGTTAAGCGCTCCGGTCAACCCTCACGTGTACCCGCTGATTTGTACCGGTTGATTCGCGGGAGATTGAACATCGTTCTTGCATCTTTGCCCTCACGAGTTGCGATCTCGTTAATGCACGCGTTTCCTCCCTCTCCCCCTCTCTTTCTCTCTCTACCTTTTTTGTCGCGCGATGATCATCAAAGACGTTGAATGACGGGATGCGCCGTTGTAATGCACGACGGTGTCAAACTCGGGAATAATACGGTACCGTAGCCGTCACCGTAACGTAAACGAGCATCGCTTGCATGAGTGAAATTACTCGTATAATGAACGACGCGCACGGCAAAGAAACTCGGCTACTCCGCGGAGTGAAATATAAATACGCTTCGCGTAGCTGACGAAGCGGCTGGCTCGCTCGGTGGCGCGTCAGGGCTCCGGATGCAAAGGATAGTAAAAAAACTGCTCAGAAGAAACTCTATGAGAGTTGAACCGTGAAGACGCATAGAGACGAGCGTTAACCTGACGACGACATCCGCGGTAGGCCAGTTTTAAACTCATTAGCGATACTAATGGAGGATTTCTGCCATCGTAATTGTGTGTTGGGCAGGCTTTTTATGATAAAGACCACGGTCGAGAACATAACTCGCGGTTAGTACGTATGTAGAAGCACGCATGACGCGTGACATCCCTCCAGCAGACGCAGAATTTGTGACTCTTCCTCTCTCTCTCTCTCTCTCTCTCTCTTTCTCTTTGGCTCTCACGCGACGACTGATTTATTTCGTATCAGAATTGATTTCGTCGCACGTGCTCCCACATCGGATTATCTTTGAAGAGGTGAAGAAAAATGGAAGAATTAAGATCCGGCATGTCTCGCAGTTTGAGTCTCTGGCGTGCCGATTTCGTACGACACTGGAACGGACAAAATCGTGTTCCAACAATCTGGAATCAATTCTGGCGAACGTTGTTACGAGCGATCATCAGAATTTCGTCTCTCGCGAGACAGCTCGGAATACTGATCAAGCGAGCGGCCGGTAGTGATGTCAAAGACTTTTTGCGCGGGAGCAGCCGTTACGTGAGCTCAATAAGAATGCTTCCCTTTACACATAGGAGGGGGACACGCATATGTGTTCATTGCTGAGATTTCTTGCATGTACTGTCGCGCAGCGTGTGTCTTATCGCGCGCTATTTTCCAAGCTAATTACGCGTCTGCGTAATCACACCGAATATCGGACATTAGTGATTTTACCTCGACTTTAGATTCCCGGATGACAAAATTGTGACGTTGTCAAAAATAAATCACGACATTGGAGTGAACAGCAGAATACTCTGCAATGATTATATAATTCATATTGTCATCTCTCACGCGTGATATCAGAATATTTTCCAGAATATTTAATGATTCGTACCGTCGTCTTTCGTGCATGCTGCTTTTGTGATTCACTCATGTACATTTCTGCGTACCTTTTGTTTTCCATGTTCACACACGGCTTTGATAATAATTTAAAATGACAAATCCACGGTTTACACGTGGATTGTATTCATCAATCCACGTTCTACGTTCGACACTGCATTACTGTAGGATAAAATATCCCACGAATAATACAATGGATAATGGATAACTCCATGTCTCGCGGAGAAGGAGGAGGGATCGCCTAAAGAAACAAAATCTTACGCCAAGGGATAATCATAAAGAATCATGCTTTCATGCTTTCCTTTATAAAAGCCTTAAAGGACAGAAAGAAGGCAGGCCGGCGTTGCCTCGCGTGCAAGGAATTTCATTGCGGTATTAAGACTTGATAACAACTATTTCCGTAAAAGAGGGAGACAGAGAGAGAGAGAGAGAGAGAGTGCAGCAATGCGAGTTGCATGGTTCGGCACTATTAGCGTAGAGTAGAAGATGATTTTCCTCCGAGGCTGCAGGAATCACGGAGTTTATAAGCAGGCGGCGGTGAGCGATATTACGTCATATTAAGCGAAGCTTACGGCCTATAAGCCAGTCTTATTAAGTCTTAAGCAGCTAAATGGACAGAACTCATTAGCACATTTTCCCCCGCGAGCGTCTTGCTCTACGAGCAAGCATCGAATCCCTTTCTTCTTTCATACGTTTCCCGTGCACGTAGTCGAGTGCAAGCTTTGGTCGTTTTCTCTTTTCCTTTTTTCAAGGCCAGCTTGACCCCGTTCAGCCACCGCCCGGGTCGCTCATAATCTCGTGGACGGAAAAGCGGAGGCTGAACATTCACAGAACTGCTGGCCAGCTTAAGCTTGCCGTTTCATGGAGAGGAGAGCTCGACAGCCCGATGCCGGATGAGAAGCAATATTAAATCGGACTGTTGTGCAAATGATTATTAAGATGATTATTGACTGTTGGCTCGCGAACCTAACTATCCTTAGACAGCTCATCACAGAGTCGCAAAGCTGTCCGTGAACGTATTATCGTGATCGGAATGCTTCCTGTGTATACACAGTTTGCTTCTCGAAGTCGCTGAAACTAAACAATTGATTCTTGCCTTTATGATATCAAAATCTTTAGATTTCTGAAAAATTTCCGGCATTCGACTCATCCATCTGCGATATCGCTAATTTGATCATGAGATCTAGAATGACCACCGTATTCATCGGATTGACGTCTATGTGATTTGTTTCTTTGGAAGTACGTTAATGATAATTGTTGTGTCAGAAGTGCAGCAATGTTAGATTTAATAGCTGCTCTTAAAATGTTCTAACGGACGCGTTAGAGAGATGAATCTTGGTACAGGAATTGAGCTCTGTGCAAATTCAAATGATACGAGAATATCCATTACTGGATCTCACTTTATCGCTTGATTATCAGCACATTATTCATTAATAAAATAAATTGAATATTTTGTTAAATTTTATTTATATTCTTTAAAAACTACACATTAAGCAACTTCTCATGGGACAGCCTGTATTTTTTTATCCTATAATTCATATCGCCAGTTGAATAATAATTAATTTACATAACTTGAATTCATTGTTTTTCGTAATTCGTGCTTATCGATTTCAAGTCTTTTTATAATGATGGGATTACACATTTATACGCGGGAATAAATTTCAAAAAATTCAATATAAGTAATATAACATGAGCAATAGGAATCTAAGTAACGGATCGTAAATACTGTATCTTAAAAATACGGAAAAATAATATTTTACATTTCGGTGAACTCGGTAATGGACAGAAATTCAGGAACATTCACACAAGCAAGGCAGGAGCGGATTAACTGCAGAATACAAACTAGCACGCCGAAGTACTTGAAGGACTCTACGTGTAAGTAAGAGCACATATTCGTGCAGCTTTGCCAACACGATCTTCGAGCACTGCTACGACAAGAATTTCCAACGAATATGAATTCGCTGTTTATTATAAAATAACGTAAATCGTTCGGCAACGATCAGATTCATTTCCGCGAATTGCATCAGTCATCAGATTAAAGAGTACAAGTTCGAACGGAATGAGGGAGGAGTCGAAGAGCGATTATTAAGTCACGATGAGATCTGGATGCTAGGCTGCATCGCGAGGAGAGAGAAAAGGGAACGCGGTTCAATTATGTTTTATGCATCCCGTGTCGAGATGACATCTTTAATCTTCTTGACAGCAGAAAATCCTTCGCGAAGCACGCATTTTTCTGTTAATCGGTCCACGGCAAGTTCTAAATTATCGAATTCCAATAGCGCGATGCCCAAGTAGAACAGAGAGAAGGAAAAGAAGACAGCCGGCTAATGCCGGCTAAATTTAAATGAGCAGTTGTTCCGCCCTCGATTTCGAGGAAATCGAAAGCCGGAATGCAGATCGTGGATAAGCGCGAGACACCAAGATGCGCGTTGCACAGGCAAAAAGTACATATTGTCCGTATGTCGGAGAGGTTGTTGAGGGTGGGCGAGGGTGGGTAAGGATGGCTGGTAGAAAAATGGCAGCAAAGATCGTACGACGGATACGAAAGCAAAAGATGTTTATGTAATCCAATTTTCCGACCGATTGGCGCCGGATGGTCGCTTTCCCTCTTTCCCGCCCTCCTTCGTTATGCTTCCTTTATCTCTCTATATAAGTCAAGTAACGAACGCTTCGCAGGAACGACGCACCAAGCTCCGTTTACCCCGCGCCCTCAATCGAGATTTCGTCCTTGCTTAAAGAACCGCTCTGCCGTTTTATCATCATGAGCAGATACGACGATATCGCTCGCGGATCCCTTGCGTCGAAAGTGTCAACAGAGCAAAAAAGAACGATTTTCGTACAAAGAGGAAGAGAATGACAAAATTGCATAGAGAAGAAAAAGAGAAGAAGAGGAAGAAAAAGAAGAAGAAGGAAAAGAAGAAGAAGAGCGATCTTAAGATTCGAGTCTTTTGAAACAAGTTTTCGAATTTCCCTCCGAAATTCCTTCCCTTAATTTTACCGATATTTCCTGAATCGAAAAACGCTTTGCTCATATTTTATTGCTCATATCCTCGCATAGTCTCGCAAGCACATTATCGATAACGGACACAAAGTAGAGCTTCTTTCCTTTTACGTTTCTTATCGCGATGAATCTAGTGAGATAAGAATTCGCTGTTTTCACGTGCATCGCCGGATCGGGGATCAACGAGGCAGAAATCACCGTCTCTTTCGTTCGGATACTTATACCGGCATACTTAAGCAAAGTGATGCAGTCAGCTGCTACTTTGGCTTCTCCATTCCCGGACAAGTCAACTTTCGTTCGTGAGCGATCTTCTTGATCCCCGCTTTGATTATCGGTAAAGAGAATATCGGCATCTTAAGATTAAAGGATGATTGGCCATGGGACCCAACAGATGAAATGAATTTTCAAAGCCGAGATCGAGAATCTAACAGCAGGAGAGCTCACACGAGGAAAAGGATCCTATCTCGCATTTCTTTGCACTCTCGCACATTGTCGTGGTATCATCCTATCTTTCTCCTCGCGCTTCGCTTTTCCGTTTCGGCTTTCTGTCTCGTCGCTGCTACGCTTGCTATTTGCGCAACTTTCGATGACTGCCTGTGTTCTCCACGAAACTTGGAACGAGTGTACAACAAGATCGACGCAAGAAAGGAATATAGGAGCATAGTCCACCGAAAGGGACGAACGGGGATCGCACCCCGTAGCGTTACGTGATGTAACGGCTATTTGTGCTTTTTGACACGGACAACGCATGCTAGTTCCCTGTTATGCGGCTTAACGTAACTTTGAGTTTCATCTGACAATATCTTATGCGCAACGACGACCGCGAGAAACTCGCCTCGTTTCATCCATGTCTTGTCATGTGACCTCAAGCTAAGATTACAGCCGTTCGTGCCTGGCGTGATAGTCTGCAATTTTCAAGGAGAAAGTTCAATGAAGTAAAAATCTCTCTCCGCTTAATAATTTGGTCAGTGACTTGCGATTCTTCTGTTTAATTCGACAATTCAATGTCGAGTTTCTATCTTTCGGAGAGGTATCCCAGGATATATAACCAATTTCTGTGCAACCGAGACCATTTTCGTTATTGTGACTCGCATTTAGGATGATAATTGTTATATTACGACAATCTTAAATCGATACAGAGAATAAAGCGGAATATTAATTAACAAGGATAAAGCATGCATGTCATCAGCCGCCACGTCGATTCGATAAAAGAGAAAATCGTAATCATCAATGAAGGAAAGCTTAAAAATTAATATACGCGTGTACATAAAATCTGCAAATGCGTCTGTCTTCGACAAATAATTATTGTACTGCGATATAAGCCAATTGATCACAATAAATCATATAAATACATCTAGTATTACATAACACACAGGGAAATTGATACATGTCCAAACTGGACTGTTGACAACTATTTAATTAAAATACACGAGTATTTTAATTAAAACACTCGTGCTCGCAGCAAATATATCGCATGACAAATGAACGATTATCTATTACGGATGCATTTATATCGATCTATAGTACCTGTCATAAAATCACAATCTCGCGCGAATGGCAGTGCACTCGAGCCGAAGATCGAGCTTCGATTCTATTCGGGAAGTTGGAAAAGAATACCACAATGAACTACGCTCGAGTGAATCCTTTCTCGGCTTAATGATTGATGAGATTTCTTTCCGTGCCGCTCCGACGTCTTCCGATAACAATGATTTCCTGAGATATAAATGAAGTTGCTCTGCCATTGGAGCAAGTAGCAAATACAGTGGACAGAGTATCCTTAAAAGAAGCCATTGTTTCAGTTTCCTTCCCTCTCTTTTTTTTTCCTTTCTTAATTTCGCGATGCTTCTTCTCGTCTCGACGGCGATAAATTCTCTGCCTCTCTCCCTCTCGCTCTTAAAACGTCAATTTCTAACTCGAGCTCTATCGCGAGTTTCCACTACGTCAACTTTTACACTATTCGCAGAATTATATACATTCCATTCTATTGACACGATCGCCGTTAAGCACGTCCGCAGGAACTTGTTCCCTCCTCATTCCCGAGCAAGAAAGAGAGAGGACAAGGGTAAAAAGAGAAATATTAATACCCGGCTGCGATCTGACCTCGCTATGCACGCGCGCCCGCACTCTTCGCCACGTGACGACTGAAACTAGCAAGAAGGAATCTCGGAGTCTGCCGTCTAATTTCTCACGATCGAACGCGAAAGTCGTTCGATAAGGAGGATCCTCCCGCGAGAATCGCACCGCGGGAGGAGTCGACCCTTTAACAGGATAGCGAAAGACGTCTCTTCGGCTATGTCCTAGAAACTCCGATTCTCTGCCGCCACCTCCCTCGCGGAGGGCGAGCCTTGTAAATCAATTACAAGTCCCGCCACGCGGGGTACCTCGGAGAAATGGCACGTACTAAACCCTACCAAGTTTTCGGCGCTGACGTGATCGGCAAACTCATGGAGTGCTCGCGCTAGTAGCTTGAGGTCTACCTCCGCGAAATGGAGAGAAACTGTCGGCACAGGTAGCCGTCGCCGATAATAGAAACTGCGCCGCACCTCGTCTTCCGGTTCGCCTCTCCTCGTTGCCTGGGATCTCGGACAGGTCACGTCCGATGGCTCGCACCGGCTCGGCGATCGTCGATGAAAGCCGCTCGTTAGCGGCGGTATGAGCGCCAGGCTGATTCCGTAATCCGGCGAAGTCGAATTCTCCATTCTGCCTCGCCGTGAGCCGACGTTGCGAACACGTTCGCGCCGATTAGTTAATCGACGATTTGATTAAAGTACAGGTAAACAGGCGGACGCCGATCGCCAGCTCCGTAATCGATTATTCCACAAACTTCTCCGGGATTGCTCTCGCGTTAATCGCGCTGCAACAATGGCGACTGTGGAAACCATTGTCGGAAGTCGGAAGGGTCGCGCGTTCGAGTATGAGACCGAACGAAACATCCGAAATCTCTCCGAGCGTAGCTGGACCCTCGTGCTCGTTATCGATCGATCGCTCATTAAGGATCCATCGATCTGCCGCGCGCGCTTCCTCGGCAAACGACTTCCGTCGAATGACGTTTATGAGACGTCCATAACTCTGCGGTTTCTCCATGAAAGCGGCTCGTTAACGGCTCTAACATCGCTCGTCCCGTAATCCGTCGTTGAACAGCGGTCGGTGGTGCGCCGGTCACGATGATGCCGCGACGCGGATGATGACGCGGGGGAAACCTCATCGGGGAAATTATTAACGTAACCGCTAATTTGAACGCTCCGCTTTCATCCGCGTTATCATTAAAGATCGCTCTCCTGGTATTCGGACATTCAAGCGGCCGGGACGTACGTGACTCTTCATTTATGTATTCGTTTGAGCAAGCGAGCATTTCAGCGTTCAATGCTAAACTAATAATCTTGCAATCAGAAAGAGCGATGAACGATAACGATTAATGAATAACTCGGATCGTTGCAACAGTGCCGAGATGCATAGCGCGCTTTCGATTGTTACGTTATTCAACACGCTCGTAATCTCGATCAGATCTCGCGATGATTCGCGATTCATCGCACAGTGTACGTTCGATAAGCGCATCGTTAATATCCGCATCGAAGGCGGTGGATCGATATCGCGTCTTAATCAGCAGATTTTGATCGCGCAAATGTACACGATTACGTCGAGCGAACACTCATTAGCACGTGGAAACAGACCGTTAGCATCGCTGGCACAGCTTTTGCTTTGTAAACTGACGATAATCCACAGCGGTTTCGGCGGTCTGTAATCCAAGTCCAGTGATTAGTCGATTGCTAATTTTGACATATGCGCTAACATGAACTCGAAGCTTCCGCCACTCGCTGCTCCACGATCCCCTATAATCGTTTCACGTAATAACGCGGCAACGCGGTCGTAAGGATCCAAATCGGTTTACTTAGCCGCAATAATACCGCTTACGTCTCGTGTTTCTCCTGAAAGCCGTCATGCGACTTGATCGCATCGCTCTCTGGATGGTTCCCTTTTCCTTTAAAACGAACTGATAAATACGCTCGCAGAAAGCGCTACGACGCACAAACGTGATCAACGATCCCTTTAAGAACGTAAAAGATTTGGACGTGGAAATATTAGATCAGAAATTAATAATCATTCCGAAATGATTTCTACAATCGAACTCAATGCCGGTCCATCAGCCTCGCGACGATTCACGATCGCCCTCCCGCAAAGTGAATTTGCGAAACCGGCAGCGGAAATTGCAGCGGTCTTTAATGGAACGTTGCGTTAACGCAATCTTGACGGTCATCAACGCGTGTGGAGACAGGAGGCTGAGGGGGGGGGGGGGAAGATGGGTACTCGAAACGCCGAAAGTGCCCGCCGCGCCATTATTCCAGCAGCCACACGCATTGTCGAGGGGAATTGGCCGGATCGTCGTGGAAAATAATCCTTAATGGTTGTAACGGCAGTAATTCGAACTCGTTATCTTTGCCGATCGCTCTGTCGCACAGGCGAGATTGATGCTTCGCCGTTGAAATCACTTCAGCATCGATCGAAACGAATTTGAACGCGACTTCGCGCCTGGCGGCGTGAATTCTCGCCCCAAAGATGAAACGAGCGAAGTCGGATCGCGAATTCGCTTCAACGGCAGGTGGATCTTCGCGCCGCTCATTGTGGCTTCCGATAATCGTGCATCGTTCTAACGAACGCCATATTTGGCGATCCTGCGTCGTCAGGTGCAAAATAGTAACCGAGCACTCGGTTACTTCCAGTCAGTCAGCTGTCTGACCGTCCGGAAAACGCGCCGCGACGCTGTATCTTTTCACGTGAGATGTGCACATGTGTGTTGATTTATCTCACGCCTCACGAGGAAATGATGGCCTTCACTGAAGGCCGATATTTATAAGAAGACATCATGCTCACGTAATTTTCGGTGAAGAAATGAGTAATAATCAAGTATAATTAAATTAGTTCGATTTAAATTCAGCTTGAAAGCTGAATTCAATCTAACCACGGAGATAAATAAACAAAGTCGTCACATTGTCGATTAAACACGAGATATCGCGCGAGTCGACGTAGCAAAGAAAAAATGTTGAAAACAACGAAAGAAATACGACGTTCCCTAATTTCCGACATCAGTAGCTGTCACCGGATAAGAGCGTCGTGTCGCGAAAATATCATGCGAAAGAAACGGGCGCGAGAATGTAATCCATCGTCGCGATGATGCTGCGCGTGAAAGCTTGCGTGCGCGATGATATAAACGCACGCGTGAATGTCTTTACTCGAATGCAGAGACGCGTAGCGCTCGCAGGAGAGTTCATACAAATGAATCGCGAAGCACGAAGGGCGTCGGGGTACAAATATGATTGATCGAGAGCATCTACGGGCGCAACGCGAGCGGGGCGAGTCGAGGGAACGCTGGCTCGAGAAAGCAGCTGACGGCTAAGGGGGAAAAACGAGGGAGGAAGGGGGCAGAAACTTAAGAAGATCGAGTGCGACATCGGCGCGCCCGACGTTGCAGGAGGAACGCGGATTCGCCAATGAATACGCAAATCGTGTGCCATTGTTGTAAGCGCCTTATCCGGTCGATGGCAGTGCTATCGATTGCCGGAGAGAGATTTCCCCCGCTATCTGATCTTACGCGGATGCAAAACACGTCGTCCGGATGATAATGGGGCTTCCGGTTCGCCGATGCTAATGCATTCGATAAAACGTGATACATACGAACCGTCCGACCGTTCGTATCGAAGGTGTCAAATATAAAAGTCGATGCGATCGCTGATGCGAATGAAATTAAGGAGAATTTCCAAGTAGCATCGAGTGCTAGCGGATTGCAAAGTCGTAAAATTCGATTAAATTATGTGAGGAACCTTTGCCAGCAGACGTCTTTGATGATGCTTCTGCATAATTACGTTCCTGCTTAACCGATCGCGAGGAAATCGAACACTCTGTTGCAGGACATTCCCGCGCTCGTATCGACACTCGCTATCGATTCATTATTAATTTCAAACAACTCCTCTTCCACATCGTAGACTAGAGCATCGCTTCGTCGTTTCTCACATTCGGGACGGACGCTAGGTGCAAACTGTTTTGTTAACAAGCACGTTCACGCCGGTCGACGAGCACTCGACGCGTATTACGCATACCACGAATGCACTCGGTCGCCGGAATTTCCGCAGCGGCGCAAAATGACTCGTCTCACGCGCGGCGAAACCGTTGAAACTAATCCGGCGGAGCGCGGAAGTAGGCAGCCGGCGGAAAGGGGAAACTCGCGAAGACTCGCCAAGTTTATTAGGCGTCCCGGCGAGAGCGCGGAGAAAAGTAACTCCTTCGTTACCCGCATACTTTGCAATGTTATACAAGGGAAGACGATCCTCCGTAAAGTTCCGCTCCTCGAAACTAAATTGCCGCGCGGCCGTAAGCGCGCGAGCGCGCTCGCGTGGGCGCGCTGCAAGGGAAACAACCCTCCTCGTCTCGGTCGCGCGCGTTTCCACGAAAGGCGGCCAAGAGGGCCGACTTTCCACCCGCGCGGGGAGGGGGGGGGGAAGGAAATTCTCTAATTTGCCGCGGCCTGGGCTCGCGGTGCTCCGAGTGCGAGGGATGGAATCCCTACGCGCTCGTCAGATTCAGCCCTTGACGAGTACCACCATTCTCTCTCTCTCTTTCTCTCTCCCTCTCTCTCTCTCTCTCTCTCTCTCTCTCTCTCTCTCTCTTTCTTTCTCCGTCTCTCCTCTCCGCGAGCGAATGAATGGATACGAGCGCGCGCGTCTTCCTTCTTTGTGCGTTTTTCGTCGTCACAGACGTCAAGCGGACGCTCGAACGTGCATGTACGCAAAAGGGCTGCTTCTCTCCTTTGTTTCTGCGGGAGCATTTTAACGGTGTATAAATAACTGAAAGAAATCGGGCTTGGAAGCGAGGTAAAGCTTCGAAACGAGACGAGTTACGTGCTAACGCGTTCATTTACGCGCATTTACGCGAGATCAAGGGCCACGGCCTCGCGCCACGTTCAATCGTCCGGAAGCGCGGATTTGACGAGTGCTTACTGTTGGCAAGACCGTTAAATGACGTTATCGTATTTTTCATCGCGGCCTCAAAATAACAAGCCGCGATTAACTCGCGGATATCGAGCGGCGTGCACGATTTCTGTTACACGAAATGCGTCTTTACTCGATCAGTGAATTATTGTTCTCTTATTGTTTGTTATCTATTTCGTTGCGTGCGTTTCCTTGAGTGCTCGATTTCAATTGTAATTTAATTTCTATAATAATTAACGTTTTTGTAAAATAGAGTAGCATATGTATGGCTTGTTAGCTGCGCTTGTTCTATGAAATTCTTGATTAAAACAATTTGTAACAATTTGCTGAAATGAGCAATAGTTGCATATCATAAAAAAAAATGCTTGCCAACGTTCCCTTGTTGCCGTGTTCCCTTCTTCAGAGATAATCAGCAAACGGGAAAACTGCGGGAAAATACACCGTGTGCCTTTTTGAAGAAACAAGCAAAGACAACGTCGATTCACGTACAAACGCCTCAAGCAAATCTTGAGAAAGATTCGCGAGAGACAACCGTCTTTGGTCACTTTATTCGTGGATCATCACTGCATCGCTAACTCGGCATGCATTGCGTCAACGCGAATTCGCGAACGAGTAGAAGAAATCGCTGAAAGGGGAATGCGCGCTCGCGCATTCTCCAATTTCGAGCCTTTCGAAAACGAGATACCGACGTTATTCAGGATTTTCAGAGCTTCCCGTCCCCGCGCAAGAGGAACGTAATTATTAGTGCCCCTTTCACGCGCGTCCTCGGCACGCGCGGGATGGATCTCAGCCGACTAATCCAGCTGATCCCCTCGCAGCTTCGATCATGGAAGGGCTCGAAGGGCTCTCTTTCGATGCGGGGTTTCATTAAACGCGCGTCTGATCCGATCGCGTCATTTTCACGGACCACGTATTATCCGAGGAAAATGACGACCACGCGTTCAATCAAGGCTCACGCGTTGATAAGACTCGCCAATCGCAGCCGCAATCGAGTTTTTGGTCCATCGGTTCGCCGACAAACCGACATCAAAGGGAGCGCCGATGCACGTCAGCCGGCAACTCGAGTCGCAACTCGGAAAACATCGCGGATCTACATTGGCGATCTCGTGGATGGAAAACGTCGATACAATTGGTAATTGATGATGATCTCTCTGTTTGCTGTCTCTCTGATTGCTAACGGTGATCGTGCGCAGTTGCGCGTACTTGGATAAATCTCCGCTCTTGTGGATGCATTTTATTCTCCGTAACTTAGTGGATGATATTTTGATGTTTTCATGAACACAATAGCTCGTTTTACGGAACAATAGCGTTCTGCGGGAACATCGCTCGTTTCTATAACAGTTTTTGCGGAAACTGTAGCAATTAAATCGCAGCCAGGGAGTTAGTATGCTTTTCCGGCTAGCGAAAGCCGACTGACGAAGCGGAGGCTCGGTATTTCGTTTCGCTCACGTTGTTCGTTATAATGCAACACTTACGTAATTAGTAGAGCGGTACTAATAGTGGATAAAACGGATACGGATAATTAAGGGAAAATAATAATTCTTCCCTCGGGATCGCAGAGAGCGCGACCATTTGGGAATCGTTAATGATCGAATCATGATCAAATAATCCGCCGTGCTCGCTAACAAACGCGACGCTCAAATAGAACGAACGAACGCGGGAATGATCCAGCAGCGTGTCGCGATCCGTCGCGCGTTTGTTTTCTCCCCCTTCTCCCCCTTTTTGTCGAGAAATATTGAAATGCCGCGCACCGTCGACGACGATGACGAGCTAATTCGCGCGCTCGCGGAAAGCAACACCGCGCGAGTAGAATTCGAGAATTCGACCGCGAAACTGAATCTCTGCAGGCGTCGCGTTGCACAGAAAGCACAATAGCGTGAAAAATGAGGAGGATTAAGCGAGAGCAGGCCGCGCCGCTATTCGCCGACATCATCCCGTCATCGGAGACGCATAATCGCGGGAAATGGAAATCCTAATCACACGATCGCGGAAATTGACGTTCCAATCACATCGCGAGAATGAATCGACCCCCAGAGATTACGGCATTCCCTATCTCACGTTCCTCTCGCCCCTTTTTCGCGCTCGCCCTCTCCCCTTTTTTTCTTCTCCTCCGTCCGAAATGTCGCGGCTCTCGAGGCTCATTAAAACGAGTGTGGTACCGCCGACACGGCGGTAAATCACGTTTGACATTCATCATTGGACTCGGACGCCGTCACAATTACGCCGTCCACGACCGGCGAAATTACACGGCGAGATGAATTAATCAGCACTACGATATGGCACCGGAGAGGAGCGCGGAGAGCGGCGATAGGGAGCGCGTTGGCAAAACATGCAGTAATAATAATTCGTAACAACCTGTCAAATCAATGGAGCGCCATTCGTGCCCGCGCAAATTGCAAATGATATCGCCCCGGCTAAATGTCACATAAAATATTGATGACCCTTAACCGTCCGTGATCAAATCGGTAGGTAGCCGTAGTAATACGCGTTTAAGCATACGCGATGAGATTGTATTTTACGTCCGGTAAATCGCGTTACGTATATAACACTAATCACGATGTATATCATATTGCGAGCCAGGCATTCGACAAATATACGAGTTTTGCGGCTACGCGACAGTCCATATTACTTCGAAATGCGTAATTGATCGCGCGCACACACGTAGTCCACTGATAACAACCGGCCCCGTTTACGGCGCGCGTGCACGCGTAATGCGTCGTGAGCTGCAGAACCGATCATTACTCTCGGTTGTACGCGAGTCACGGGGAATAATTAAAAAGCCGGCGCGACAGCCGCCGGATATTCGACAAGTTACTCGATAACGTACGCGATGCGTGTGCGTGCGTGTACGCAAGCGATCGAAAGCGATCGCACGCGCGAGTGTGGATGTCCACGCTCAAAGCTGAACTGAATAACCGAGAAGAACATGAAATCAACAACCTGTTGATATTTGGCGTATTTAAGAAGCACACGAGAGAGAGGGAGAGAGAGAGAGAGAGAGAGAGAGAGGCCGCATTAATTTTTCATCCTCAAATTATCCCGAGAGATCGGAATCGGCGAAACGCCGCGCGAGGAAAGGGATCTAGAGAAAGCGATAACGATAGCGAGCGACAGCAAAGTTGACGATGCGGCAATTCTGGAATTAATGGAGAAGAATGAGAGAATTGAAATGTCGAACGTACAGAAGTAAATCTGATCAGATCGGGTTGATCAGATCGACGGAGGTGATGGGATGGAATTAACGAAGAGCGAACGTCGATTACGTCGTTGCGGCGTTTCCGCTTCGTAAAACCAGACTGGAGGGTGCTCGGGCCCGTTGCCCGTGGATCATTCTTTTCGAATTCACGAAATCGACGCGCGTTCCGCAAAATAATCGCGATCGCGATCCAACGGTCCACGCAGCTACAATTCGTTGAGTGCTCCGTTTCGCGACTGGAATGCACACGCTCGCATGTTTGTCCTTCTTATTGATTTCTTATTGATTTCTTATTGATTCTTATTGATTGGTTCTCAAATATTCCGCGTTACAACCTTATCAACCGCGTGCGGCCGCGTGCCGATGTCGTAAGGCTTCCGCGAACTTGCCGAGTATCCGCGTCGATCGTTACTCGCGCATCAAGCACCACGTCTGACGAGCGATCCGAAAGAGCTCTGGGATTGTCGGGATTCATGACGTGCGTCGCGATGATCGCGTCACTTTGCATATCTTGCGCACGAGGGCGAAGAAAGGAGGAGAGAAAGGAGCACCGAAATCGAGAGATTCCGCGCAACGAACTGCCGATCCGGCTTCGAGGATCGTGAAGAGACGTATGATGAAACACGCGGGAAAATCACGCGGAAATTGCCGATCCTCACTAGACGGATCGTAAATCTCGTTAGAGCCCCTCCTAAATCGCCATTTTTTTTCCGAATTGGACGCGCCGATCGCGAGCAATCGCTGAGGCCAAGTTATAGAAGCTATAGAAGCCGATCGAGCCCGATGGTTCCAGCTCGCGCTGAATCTCATTTTTCGCGATAAACGGAAAACGGTTCGCGCGCTCGATAGTTATTTCAAACGCGGCAAGCATGCAGGGATTTTTTTTCCTCCCTCCGTCGATGGGAGAACGAACTGCTTGACGGGGCGAGTAGTTGCAAACGACAAACTGATTGACTCGGTGTATCGGCGGGAATTACTTTCTCAAAGCTGAAATCGGATTACGAATCCGGTGACTGCATGAACGGAGGAGGAGGGGGAGGGCCTCGCCTCGTTGTAAATTGTGTACGCGTAGCGTTGCGCCCGCGTGCTCTTTCACAGCGATTAAGTTCTCATTGTTGACTAACGAGGGCAATTGAGAGCAACGGTTCCCGTACGACGTGGCGGCGGCCACGTTTGGAGGATTCCGAAATGCCAATTAGTACTTCGGGATCGCGAGTGCAAATCCTGCGAAGCGCACGAGCGCACTGTTATTTGTTATCATAACTGACGGCTCATAACGGCGAAGCTTTAAACCGTGGCGCGCCAACTTTGCGACAATCCTCATCTGAAAATCTTCGTGTTGCAAAACCGAAGCGGATAACTGCCTCCGCGCGGAACTCGCTTCGGTAATAACGATGGAAGCGTGATGATTTAATGTCTCGACACACGCTCGCTTGAGATCGATGCTCATCTTTTCGCGATTGTCGAACGGGACGCGGTCGATCCTCAATTAGAAAATACAGGATTTTTCAGACTTTTCCCAGGATTTCGGAGGCGAGTAGTCGATCTGGCGACTCGAAGACTCGCGGACACCTGCTCCGGGATAATAAATTAGCGACGAAGTTATGCGGCATCATGATAATAACGTACGGAGAAGCGATAAGTTCCCGTCCGAAGTCTCGCTTTCATAATTCAGCGCGCGAACGCGCGCTCGAGTTAACGAAGCGCGCGCGCATCGCGTAGATCAATTAGAACGCTTGGCCGAGATGAAGCGCGCGTCGCGCTTGCTCGTATTCGAGCGCGGTCAGAATTTTACGGTTACGCGCGCTACATATTCATACGCGCGCCGGAATGGATCGGCGATCGTTCCGAAGAATCGCCATCGCGCATTCGGGTCAGCTGCAAATAACGACTGTCGCCAAAAATCAGCGTGATTTACGGCGAGTCCGATCGTGCGTTCTCCGCGCGACCGTCGACTGCAAGTATAAATCGAAAACTGTTCGCCGCAGGAGAAGGGAAGAGAGTAGGGAGGGAGGGAGGGAGGGAGGGAGGGAATCGGACTTATGTACAAGATAGCTGCGGTCGGACGCTCGCGCGAGCGCGCGCGTGATTAATCGCCCGCGAGCAGGAGCCGATCTAAGAGTGAAATCATTTATTTGATATGGGAGAACGGGAACGGAGAGAGGAGGGTGGGGGGGGGGGGGGGGGGAGGAGAGAGAGAGAGGAGGGAACGGGACGATGACAACCGGTAATAGCGTACATTACGCGTAATGACAAACGGCGATGCGCCGCGGCGATATGGAAAGTGGGTCACCGCCGCGCGCGATGGCCTCCCCCCTCCCCCCTCCCCCCTTCCCCGACGTCATAAAGGCGTTCCAGGACATCGTCCTACGGAGCCTTTGGCGTTCGTTCTAGCGGAAAATTTGCCCGTTCAGGTGCCGACAAATGTACCTCCTCTGTCCTGCCTGCGCGTCGACAGCCGGGGGCGACGTAAGTACTGGAATAAATTCGCGACAAAAAGTAAGGGATGAAAGTAAGAGGGCAGAAGGACTGGAAGTGCGGCGATGAGGGACTACGACGGCGAAGCGAGCCGCACGATATCGCTATCGGCCCTGCGCGAGACACCCGCATCCTCCCTTCCGCTCTAAGACGCTTGAGCGTGCAAGCTGTTCGCCTAGAAAATTTGCATCCCCGAGGCGTTTCAGCCCGGCTACCCGCGCCCGTATCGCCTTTAGGAATTAAGTTCCAGCCGTTCTACCGTAGCGTTCGATAAGCGAACGAATCCTGGCAGATCGACGCGGGAAAGCGCTCGGAGGCTGCCGCCGAGGCAGGATCGATCCTCGGATATCCGTCGAAAACGCGATAGCGGCTTGTTTCTCCTGCTGTTGCTGCTGCTTAGGCAGATCTCGATCTTGCGAGGGGATGCTTGGCCGATTCTAGAGATCGGCGATACGAGCCTCGGGATACGAGCGGGAATGCGCGATTCATTTATCAGGAGAATTTATGGAGAATCGCCACCGCCACGAGAGACGAGCGTTAAAGTTCATTCGAGTTCGCTAGGAAG
Organism: Eciton burchellii; assembly: GCA_020341155.1. Lineage (NCBI taxonomy): Eukaryota > Metazoa > Arthropoda > Insecta > Hymenoptera > Formicidae > Eciton > Eciton burchellii. The sequence continues at coordinate 3,493,225 of JAHMML010000009.1, forward strand.
GGCGACATTGATCACGCGATCGATCGGCGATGCCCTTGAAAATCCCGGGATCCACGTGTCTCGGGGATATCTCGCCACTTCTTCCGTCACCCCCGGCGATTAAACGATTCGCAGCGAACTTTCCCCTTTGTCGGCTAAGTTCTCGAGGAGCTCGTTTAGCCTCGGGCTGTCGGCCGGCGTGGCGCTTGGACAGGCGTGAAGGGATTAAAAGAGCGAAATAATGTCGGCGCACAATGGGCGCCCCTTGCATCCAACACGCGGAAGAACTGTCCGCGAGTTACGGCAGTCTCCGTAACGTATAATCTAAAGCAGGGTTTCCCAAACGATTAAACTCGTCGTCCACCTTCAGGAAGATAACACGGTTCCATCAAGGGTCGCGCAGATTTCGTTAAACCCGGCAAGAGTCTCGCTTCGCGGCAAGAGAAAGCGCACGCACTGCCGCACTCTCAATAATTAGTTCTCATTTACGCAGAATCGACCGCAGACGAATCGACTGCAGAAGCTCGCCAAGCATCGAGCCAAGCAGAAGAACTCGCTATTAGAATTCCCCCCGCCTACGATTGTGGATCCTTTACGTCACCGGAAATGGACGTCAGAAAGAGCGCGAGCCGCTCGCGAAAGAAATCCTGAGAACCGCGGAGAGCGCGCTTCACGGCTCGCGAGAGCGAGAACGAGAGCGACCGGCAAGTTCGCCGGCCGAGGGAAGCGGGGAAGGAGGAGGCTGAAGAGAGGAAACCAGTTTCGGGTGATATATCTTCGCGGTCTCGCCTCGACGAGTCTCCCCTAAACACTCTCCGGAGAGGCGACGCGCACCAAAAAGGGCGCGCGCGCGCGCTGCCGCTTTTTACCCGCGCTGCGGAGTTAATCCGCCGGAGTTTGCCTCGAAACCGAGCGGAGGAGCTTCTTTCGGCGACTGCCGGGCCACCCCCGGCTGGTGGTGAAGGGTGAGTCGGGAGAGACTTGCCGGCTAACCTCGGCTGAATGCAAAAGGTGCAGTACGGCATGGAGGAAGAGAGAGAGAGAGAGAGAGAGAGAGAGAGAGAGAGAGAGAGAGAGAGAGAGAGAGAGAGAGAAATACGTGGCGAAAAAGGCGCAACGGTGCAAAATAAACCGACTGCACGTCGCGTAATAGCTCCGTCGCGTCATCCCCGAGCTACCCCGCCGTACTTCCGTTCCGGCACGTTCGCCGTGTCTAAAGTGCAACACGAGGCGGCTCCTTCCTCGCCGGTTGGCCGCAAGCGGAGTCGCTTCAAGCGTCAGACTTAATTAAGTTTATATTTCAGTTTCGATGAGCGCACAGCCACCCCGCTCGTCGCCCTCGTGGCACACGTTACTCGTTTGGCGGTAAGGTGAGGCAGTAACAAGCTAGGTCTAATGTCGCGTAGATCCTGGCCGCGTGCCGGTTCCACCGGCTAAAAAGGAAAATCCGCGGAATTATTTCACGCTCCCGCTCCATCTCCAAGGGCAATTTAGCTTCATGCATATGCATACGGCGAACCGACGATTATTTCTTGTTATTCCTACGTTACCGCGCACTGATTCGCCGCGAGTCGCCGGACGTGGGACACTAATTACAGAGGCGCCCAAAGTCGAGATAAAAGGGGAGAAAAATGGGAAAGCCGCGGCGCGATTTCGTGGACATCGGCGGAAGCTCCCTTTTTCCGTCAATTTTCGATTAACTCCGTTTTGGAGCGGCGCTTGTAATTCATTTAGCCGGAGGAAATTCGCGTGAAAAATTCAGGAATAACGAAACAGCTCGCCTCGCCGGGATATTCGCGAGGAAAATATTTGCGAGCGATATATATATATATATATATATATATATTTATATCGAAAATATCGAAAGGAGATAACAATCTCCTTCCGAAAGCGGACACATTGTAGGTAACAGCCGTATCCTCTCCCTCTCTCCCTCCCTCCCTCCCTCCCCTCCTTCCCCGTTTTCTCACGAGCTATTCGGTTACGAATAGCGTCGTCGTCGCTTCGCGTCGTCGCATCGTGTACTCACATTGAACGTCGAGCAGGATGCTGGCGTTCATCGGCATCGTCAGGGTGATATGACGCGCGACGCAGGCGATCGTGGCATTATGGTGTCCTCTCAAGACCTTGAGGTGAGCCCCGCTGCGCCTACCAGACGTGGATGGCAAGACGGTGAGATTGTCCGGCGGTTGTTCCGGTCCGTCCAAAGTGGCCTGAGACAGGGTCATGCCCCAAGCTAAAACGGGCGGCGGATTTCCGCCCTCGGCCGCGCACTCGAGGGTAAGTTCCGAGCCCTCCTTCACCGGCACAAACTGGTTTCCGGGATCCAGCCGGCGGCCGTCTATCAGCAGGTACGTCCCGCGAGGTGCCTCTGCAACAAGCAATCATCCGTTTCGATTATCGACTTTTCCTTACGCCGATCGGATTTGCGCGAGCGATTATTATTGTGGCGCGAGAGGAGACATAGCGTGCAGCCAGCGCATCTCTGAAATACGATGCGCGCTTAATGGACGCCATTTAGCGGGGCGCCGACCGAGTTGAGAGTGAAAATACTGTTTGCCGAGAAGAAAAGAGAAAGTATTCCGCGTATTCATCGGAGACGAAACTCTTTTTAATCTTCCCCCGATGCAAAGTGCATCGACAATTACGAGCTTCTTGCGGCTTCGTCTCCGCAAGAAGCGCTTCCGCATCGAGCTTGTCCGTTAATAGGACGGCGCGCCATAAAGCATAACAATGAGTCGCAAGGCGTGCAGCCGTGTTGGATCCCACGTTAACGTCCCAGGTGAGCAATTCGAGGGGGGGGGGGGAAGGGGATGGCGACTCGCATTTAATCAGATTTACCCGACACGCGCGCGGAATAGTTTTTCAGTCTCGGACGTGCTATCGGCGCGAGTCAGCCGCGACGTGAATTAAAATCGTCCGTATGGCGGACTTTTTACGCGCGATGCTGCCCCGCGAGCAGCCTAGAGAATATATATATATATATATATATATATATATATATATATATATATATGGCGGATTGTAATTTACAGAGCGGCATTGCAGACCCGGCCGCTTTTACGAGCAGCGGCAGCGAGCGGTAATCCCGACTTTCGCCCCTTTTCTTCCCTGGCGGGTTTCGCGGCGCGGTTTAATCGCGAGCGCGAACCGCGCGAGCCTCCTCCGCGGCCCGGATCGGTCGACCGCAGCGTCGCCGTCGAGGAGCTCTCTTTAATCTTCGCCAACTTTCAATTGGCCTGGCCGGGCTAACAACTGATTAAGCCGGCCCTCGGGCACGGCTCCGAAAACGCAAAGAAAAAGCACTCGGACGCCTCCGGACGGGCGCGCTTCTCGCTTCGCGGGAGAAGTAATCCGACCGTTTGTCTACGTCGAATCTCCCAGGGAAACCGGGCCGGAGACGCTTTAATGTACTTGAAACTCGAGTTTTCATCCGAGTTTTTCCCCCTACGCCCGTCCGCCGTCTCCGCGGGCTCTTAATACGGCCGGAACTTACACGTTAATTAAAATCTAACGATGCAAATCGTCCGGCATCTCCGCGGTATCCCCGCGAGAGACGTAAACGCTACGGGATGAACGTTGGCGAAATTCGATTATAACTTGGCGTTTTCTCGTTGCACTCATCCCGGGCGGCCCTCGTTTTCTCGCGGTGCGCGCGACTTGCGAACTACGTTCGTCAAGATATCGGCGGTTAATCGCGAGCTGCGGAGAGTCGATGGTGAACTACAAGGTCGCCGTGGGAGAAGCGCGAGGAAAGCTCTCGGAGGAGGACCAACGATTCACGTGCACTCGAGTCACTTAGCCATGCAATAACAGATTCTCGTGCAGACGTTAGCTCGAACGGATCGCTCGACGGCGTGGAAACTTCGCGAAAGTCGCCTGCAGATCGGCGTTATACGTAACTGTTGCGGTGCCAATCTCTTACCGGTTCCAGCTTGACTTGCCCGCCATACTGCAGGCGTGCTTCGATAACATCTAGTCACGTTCATTAAATTTTCCCGTTCTGTCGGCCCCGCCAAGACGAATGGCAAGGGCGTTCTCGAAATAGGTCGCTGAATAAGAGGAAACGTGCAAAGCCTTCTAAAGACAGAGATTGTAATTGTATCTCCCGGTATGATTTAACGCAATAAAATGTAGCGCAAAGGCAGCACCTGCAGCGCGACGAGCAGAACGGCATGACGGAGAATTTAATATTACCGCGGGATTTAATAACAGTTTTGCCGAGGTCATTTTACTTTTTCCGTTTGTTAACCGTGAATGTATGGAGTTACCGGCGTGCGTGTCGTGTTCCTTTCACACTTCATTTCTCCACTTTCATGTCGCACTTATGTCCACGCTGCTTTGATTTTATTCCTCTGTTAATCTCGCTAAGCGCGTCGCAGACTTCCTTATCTTCATGATCATATTAACAATTACATGCTGCAAGGTCCGCGGGATGAAAATTCGATGGATTTCACGCTCGTTGATCTTATCGCGATATTATCGGAAGGTACCCTCGTGGTTCCGTTGCCGATGCATAATCCGCGAGCTAATAAGAATCAGCGCTGAAGAATTACGCGCTACGTTTCCGCAACGCACGTTCATATCTCACGTCCGTTCGCTGGAAATTCTCTCCAAGTGAGCGAGTATAATCGCGCTGTTCCGCGATCACGCGAATGCTCCCAGCCCTTTTTAGCACATCGCGTAATTCCTGAAAAATTCGAGACGGATAACTCAACTCAACGCGGAGTCAATATTACTCAGGTAATGATACGCGGAAAAATGTAGCGGGAATCTCGCAGCTACTTCGCGTACGCTCCCTGCCTCAATCCCCGTCCTGGGCTCCTTTTTGGAAAAATTCCAGAACCGTGTATCGCGGAAGATCGGGAAGAGAAAAAGATTTCGGACGAGGGGCGAGGGTCGGGGGGATCGTTTCAGCGCGTTTATACATTCGGCGCAAACGTGCGCCGCTCCATGAACGTCGAGAGACCGTAAGGTCGAAATATCTCGCTCCGAAACACAAAATCTCCCGTCTCGTAACATTGAATCGCCGGGCATTTCGTTCCTCTCCGCATCCGCATAAATTTGTATTTTAATGCGTACACGCCGTATATTAGATATCTTAATTATCATATTAACGTGCGCGCTACCGAGAGAAAGAGAGATTTAACGTTCGCGCACCCAAAACGTGGAACTATTAAATATATAAAACGCGAATGCGTTTTCCCCGCCAGGATCGGAAAAACGAGCGGCGTTTGTGCGTTGTTTATCTCCATGATGTAATGCTTAATGCAATTTCCTCTGGAACGCAGTTATCTTTATCGCTGAATCCGCGCCACGCGGCCACTATTGACGTTTCAGTAATAAAATTACAAGCCCGCGTGTGCATTCCAGGCAGAAGGATGCTTAAAATCTTTCCGGAAAATACGTCGGATAGCCACAATCGTGAGATTCTGGTAAAACAGCAGTGGCCGATGGAGAGTCGCCATTGTGGCGGCGCGCTTTAGTCTCTTAAGTTGCATTCTACTTATTTCCACGATAAAGACCGAAGATTTAGATTTGAACGGTAACGGGGAAAAATATCGCGGGCGTAAACGGGGTATTAGCACGGGGATACTTTTTGCTCGCTGGAAACGGGGGGTTGAAAAGGATTTAATCCTTTACCACCGCACGGCGGGGTCCGAACGTATGCGTCGTTTAAAGCGGGAAAGATAAGAGGGAAAGAAAGAAAGGAGACGCTTAAGCCGCGCCTGATCCAACGACGTTCGCGGTCGAATCACGTAATTAAATGCTGTTTTTACAACAGTGATAAAATCCATCGCACTCCGCGGGGACCATGCGTCTGCTGATATTTTATTTTTTATCAAGATTACGGTCGCGCGTTTTCAGGAGGGAAACCTTCCATGAAATTTATTAAACGGAACTCGCCGCGGATTCTGCGCGACATTTGACGTACAAATCCCGCGATTTGTATGCGGACATCCGAGCCGCCGCCGACGTGAACGGAGGGAGAGCCACGTCGGCCAAACAAGTGGGAAGATTTGAAAATCTTGGGTCGGCTTGGTACAGTTTAATTTTCGAGGAATGATGACGCACAGTCCATGATCTTGGAGAGCTGCCAAAGCTGCCGCCGCTGCACGCGGTCATTGACCGCACTGCACAAAGGGCGCCGCGAGGGAAGAAATTTTCCTGAAAGGTCGTCGGGGTCACAGCTATTGCCACGGTGGATTTGGAAAACGCATGAATCGCGTCGAAACTCTCGTCGAGAACCACGTACCGAGAACGTCTGGCAGCGCGTGCAAACGAGGGTGGAACGAAGGGGAGTCCGCAGCAGGTGTTAATACGGAAACATAACGCCAGAAACATTCCCAAGGCGCGGATGAGAACGCATTCGCGACATATGGCGCCGTATCCATCCCAGGGGGATGTTCTATAGTTCGTAAAATTTCATAATATCGCGCTCCTCGTGCCGTTCCATGATAGAAAGAGCGTCGCGCGAGAACGAACGAGATTCGGCATATTCGCGCTTTCAAATTCGGAATTCTCCGATCAAAGAACGATCACGGCGTGCGAAGCGTTGATGATACGCGCGTGACGGTTCATTCGCGTATAATCATCGAGCAAAAGTAGAATAGATTTAAACGAGACATTACTCGCTTTATTTATACAACGGAGATGCGATTCTGTCTGACGCGAAGCGACAGAGAAGAGACACAATTACGAAACAACAAATGTGTAAAGAAAATAGGACATAGGATACAAGAAAATAGGATAGACATATATACTCGACCAAGTTGCTCCAAATATACGAACCACCGAGACAAAAAGACATCGCGAGACATAGTCGGACGATATCTCTGCGACGATGCGTAGAAGAAGAATCGCGAACGCAAATTCTCTCGAAATTTGATTTAATTACGGGAGCCAAGGCGACATCCTTTGAAGAAAATAACTTGAAGACTAAGAAGGCGAGACTTCACTTTCTGGTAATGAAGGAATCAACGCGAGACAAGAGAGATCTTAAATGCTCGCTGCAATACTAGCGCATGCCAAGCGGGAAGGTATGTCTGTTTCGAGACGCCGCCTCGCTCGCCGGTATCCAAGAAACTCGAAGAAAACGTTAAATATTCAGAGCAAGTCCCGGTAATTCCGCCTTCGCGAGAAAGGAGCGGAATGTTTTTGAAAGTCGTTTAAACGCCGCCGCGTTTACGCCTTAACGACCCGTCTTCTTTCGCGAGCACTTTCCGACGCAATGGCACGAACGATTATTAAACGATGTTTTATTTCCCGCAGATTTCTCGCTGCCGCTCGCTGTTGCTCGCGGAGACCTCGTATGAATAACAAAATGCCATTAATTGCTGGCAGGTTCGCTTAATATCTCGAACAAGCGACTGTACGAATGAAAATACGAGCTGTTTGATATGGAAAATACCTAGGAAAAGATACGTTGATTTATCCAGAACGTCAACGGATACCTTACGCCTCACTAATTTCCCACGATGAATTTTCCGAGATCAATTTCGCGCTCCTCCGTACTTTACCGGGACTTTACCGTAAACGTAATCGTTCATTGGGCTTGAGTAGATCGCAAAATTAACTGAAGCCTGAAGCCCGTGTCGAAATTCGAGCCGCGATGCTCGCGGCTCGCAAATTTGCCGCGAACCGGCGTAGGATTCAAATGGAATAAATCAATGCGGGCAATCCAATCAACTGCGAGAACTATTCCCGACAATCGAAGCGACCGTCTAGCTCGTGTCTCCGCGGATAACCGTCCGGATTACTCGGAGGGGACTGTCAATAAGCCGGAGAGCCATCGACCGGTTCTCGAGTATCCGTCCGAGATAGTAAAACTTTGCGCAAGCTCTTATTTAGGCGAATGTCGCTGCGAAATCGTATTTTGCGCCGTCGTTGTCAGCTTACGGTCGGCGAAACGAGCGTGATGCAGCGCGCTGATCATCGTCCGACCTTGCTCTCAGCAAGAGTGTCGATACTTTGCAGCGCGATGCAATCTCGAATGATTCGGCAGAATTTTACCGTGAAAGTTCGTATCGCCGGTGCATCGTCGGATCCTTTCCGCAGTCTCCTTGATGATTTTATCGGCACGTCCAGACCGAACGTTCGCTCTGATGATAAATATCTCTAAGGCTTCTCCGATGATTGGATAAGTATCTTCGGTATTCCAGCGTTTCCATCTCGGGCGAAGATATGACCCAACGGTACTGTTTTCCGCGTTAAAATTTATCACGAGCTTTTTTCTTCCTTTTACGATTTAATCAGGTGTGTAAGTGCGAGCGATATGAACCATACTCCGTGATCGCAGTGTTCGAATCGTGGAAAAAACGACCGATAAACACGAGATTTAGTGTCGGCCCCTCAGAGAAGAGACTTCGTCGCGGAATCAAGACCTCACGCATCACCGCGTTCAATCGACTCGTCCACCTGATCCTCCTCGTTGGAGGCTGTATCTGGTGCGGAAAGATTAACCCTCTGCTCGGGGTAGCTCCGTTTTTTGCGGATCGCGATGGGATAACGTTCGCTCCCCGGACCAAATAGGCTATCCTGCTCTTATCTCCCTATGCGTGTTCGATGTTCGCCAGAGCTCGGCAAGCTTGCGTTCACCGAAAACATTTAGGGTTTGCTATTAATCCGTGCTGACGATACACTTTCGCCATATTACGCCGTCAACGTTTCCCAACGTGGAAGCGTACGCGAACGAGCGCTCGTTCTCATCAACGGACAATCTTGGTCTCGGAAAGCCGAATCAGGCCGAATTGGCCTGATTTGGCCAATATATCTGAAGCAGAACGATAGCAGCCGTGTTGATGCGCAATGACGCTTACGATCGATAAGAATCGAAGAAGAATTGAAAGAAATTATGAAAAGAAATTATTATAAGAAATTATTCGTCCCGATGTCCTAAATCCAAATTTTCCCGTGAATCAGGATACCGAAAATCGATGTATCGACTTTTTGGTACGTTACGCAAGCCGCCATTGTTCTCTTTAATATTTTGTTCCTCTCAATAATGCTCAATAAAAAGAGAATTAATTTTATTGGAATTAATAACTCAAGAAAGAAAAAAGAGATGCGAGATGCGCGCGGCTTTTATATGTAATAATGGATCCTTTTAGTCCCTCTAAATAACATTTAAATTAACGCACAGGATTAAATTTCATACATCGCACTGCTTCTATTTTCACTATACAAATACTATACTGTTCTCTATGTATTTACCGTGCACATCGAAATACAAAATATATGTTTAAATTTTTTACTTCCAATTATATCGGAATCCTACTTTTTACGTTTAAAATACGTAGCGGATGAAACATGACGTAGATAACGCAACGATATTAGTAAAGCGATATCGTTTATCATTAATTTTTTTATCTAAGATATTTATTTCGCATAACGTTTGGGAGAAACGTGCACGTGAAACAAATGTAAAAGAAAAAATCATAGTGTTTACATGTGCCGACATAAATTTATACGTGAATAAGAACGATGCACGTTTCTGATTTATTGGCTAGTGCTTTTAGTTGGTTAATCATTTCTCACATCAGAGAATCAATAGTTTCGAGAAAATTACATCCTGATATCTAATTCATTATCAAACAAGCCAGATCGATCTGGATTACCCGGCTGGTTTGCTAGCCGAAGATACAGCTACCGTGCGTTTGTAGGAATCAAGTGGAGCGCAATAATGGTAGCCAGAAACGCAGAGAGCTATGAGTACAGAGTACAGTTCAACCGCAAGTTGAACACGAAATCTCAGAGTAGTGTATGGGTGCTCAGAAGTCGTTGCGACTCAAGTACGTTTGCATACGAATGCTTGATGTTTGACGCGGTGATAGGCGCCGCTAAAAAGAATAATCCACTGCGTTTCGCCTTGTGCAACAAAGGCGCAACAGGTGCACATACTCGAACGGCAAATGCGTGTAAAGAAAGCGAGCGAGGAGTTTGCTCTTTTGCGTCCGCATTAATCACACGAAATGCCGATCCTTCGCTGTATTGGATATTGAACTTTCCGGCGGCGCTTCTATGTGTGAGAGATGTGCAACGAATCTTGACGATTCTTTTATAGTTATCTCGTGCAGTAATGTAATCTTCATTAAATTATTGGAAGAAAAAGACAATAATGGTTTATCATGATAGAGGCTGCTTTGGTTTTATTTCAATACTTTAGAGTGGAATAAATAATGTATAGAGAAAGAGAAAGAGAGAGAGAGAAGGTGTTTAACCTAATGCAGAAAAGAATTAATAAGATAGTGTCTCATTTTTATTTCAGCTTACTTATGCGGAATCTTAATACAATTTACAAAGCTGCGATGTTCGCCACGCGCTATTGACAGTACAAATGTGCACGGCGGACAAATGTATGTTCATTTGTATTACGCGAAAACGAAAAATTTCTAAATTGTTTTAGACCAATTATTTTGGGACGCGATCGCATTGGAATGTTTCAAGCCGCCGGTCACGAATCAGAAATTAAAACAACTTGCAGTAAATTAAATCGAACTGACGCGGATTGACGAAACTTGAGAGCGTACCGACAAATTCCATCGCGATATTTGTTCGCAATTTCAACTTGTTTACGTAATTCAAAGGTTCATATAATTCAACGGAAAGAGCGCTGGCATATTTTCGCAAGCGAGGGAAACGCGTAAATAAATTTATCATCATTCGTAATTTTTTTCATTCGTGAATCCAGCTCTCTCTCTCTCTCTCTCTCTCTCTCTCTCTCTCTCTCTCTCTCTCTCTTTATCTATCTATCTATCTATCTATCTATCTTTCTCGTACTCTTGATGAAAAGTCTGATATTTTAAAAATATCAGACTATTATAAAATAAAAAATCTATTCTTCTTACACAAAATTTATTCCCATAAATCACGATAGCCAAGAGTTTAATATCATTAATGTTAGAACTGGATTCGTACGATATCAGAAATTTAGCAAGGTTACACATTTTGCCGCATTTTAACCGCATGATGTCTACTTATCCATTCCATCTATATAATTATCACACGAGGAATGATATTTTTTCGAAATTTAACGCACGCGGATCCAAATCGTCGTGTCGCGTATCTCTCGCTGGCTCCTCAGTTGCTGTTTCCATTTCTTTCGTATGTCCGTGGTTGCATCGTCACGGAGATGTATTTCCGTTTGCCGGGAACCGCAGTCGATCATTGGATTCGCCACGATAAAAGGGAACATCAAAGACCCGCGCAATTGCGGGCGTTTCCTGACGCGGATTTGGTCGCGCGATAATCGGACGCGTAATTGGGGCCCTTGAGTGGCACTCGGGCTTATCGCGATAATTTCCAAGGTAAATTCGCCATATTTCACTTTGCTGCTCCGCAGTCTTTGAGCATCCCTTCCCGCTTCCGGGAAGCGGGTTGAGATTCCTCGCGCGTACGGCGTGCGGTTTCCGCGCCGCGAGCTATGAAACGTAAAGCCCCGTCGTTATGGAACTACTTAGTCAGCCCTTTTCCCCAGCCCTTGCCGCGCGGCGTGAGACTAAACGGCGGCACGAATGGGGAACCGGAAAAAATTGCCGCGTCCTTGAGAGACGCCAATTAGCTTTCATGCGATCCGCTGATTGCTGCAAGACTGATAGAGACAACCAGATCCGAAAGCAGTCTGTTTCCGTGTTGCGCATCGCGTACACGAGGAAGCATCGCAAGCGATCGCGGCCGGCGCGGTTGTTTGCAAAATCGCTACGCTGGTCCGCGAGCCTTTGACATGGAAAGCGGAGGCTTGCAAATTCTTCGGAGCGAGAGAGACGCGACACTGATGGCATACATTGTACGCGATCGGCGGTTCTCATAAAAGATTCATACTTTCATACTCATTGGAAACGAGCGTTTACGCAAAGCGGTTTAGATTGCTCGCTTAATGTTGCAACAATACGAACAAGCTGTCCCTGTTGATTTTATCGACGCCACTGCGTCGATAAAAGATTATCTTGTTTCATATTCGCAGGTTTAAGAAATGGACAGGCTTGAATAATCGCGAGAGATTTGGGAAACAGGAATAGACGAAGAATGATAATTTAATTCAGATGGTAAACGTGATGGAATAGTTTCAGCATAAAGGAGAAAAAAAAAATATATATATATATAGTAGAGCTAAATTTTTATTCTAAACTTTCAAACCTTTCATTAAAAGTCAGTTGAAACGGGAAGTAAACTCTTATTAACCGCGCCGAGAATTGAAGTCTTGTTTCTCTGCCATCTGCGTTAATATGCCGCGATAAAATCAGCGTTAATTGCGGCCCGCTTGATGAAGTCGACGATCATCAGTTACTCCCCTCGTGTAAAGCTCACGCGTTTTTCACGACGGGCTTGATGATTGGACGTGTGACCCTCGTTGGTAGACTCGTCGAGATTTTATCACGGACGCCACAAATTACGGCGGACTGACACGAGGGGTGGTCTGACATCTACCCCGACAGTTTCGAATTTTTCAAAGGGTCTATCCGAGCACGAGCGGTCGAGCGAGATGGGGTGGGATTCTTTTAAAATGCAAATGCTCCAGCGGAGAGAGCATACGAAAGAAATGTTGCTTCTTGTAAAGCAGAGATTGCCGCGTGCAGCGCTATATCGGCCCGAGGCTAACTTCGTCGCTTTAACGCGCGCTCTCGCGTGATAAAAGTCCACGGTACGGTCCTCCCCTATTATGCCCCGGGAAAATGTTCATCGTACCTGACTTGAAACAAGTACTAAATTATCCCTCGCTCTGTCCGAGAGACGGGGATTTCTTTGCGCGAGGATACCCCGCGCGAAGTACATCGAAGGATCGTGAATAAATTCCGGGCTTATGGATCGGCGAATAAGTTTCCCAACGATCCCCCCCCCCCCTCCGCGTCTCCGCTGCGCTCATGAAAAATCGCCGTACACGTTTTAAATCTTGAGGATATCGGTGATTCCGTCGTGCGGGAGATACCGATGGGAAAAGATTCTGTGGCAGATAAATTCTTTCCTTCGATTATTTAACTTATTCATAACGCGGATCCGACAAGAGAAAAGAACAGGATCAATCTGCAAAGTATCCAGGCAAATTACATCGGGATGTGAAAACTACTTTCGTTGTTAATGCATACTGATAAACACGCATTCGAGTTGATTAGCATTTCGTCTAAATCAGAACAGAGGATTGTTCCGCATGAAATGAGATTCCTAGCTCAACATTCGTAAAAAACTTCACTCCACATCGCGAGACGCTCCGATTGTAACTGCGTACGAGAAATAAATGTGAATCCTAACGCGACTTACAGCATTTTTCACGAAAGGCACGCGAATCAGCTAGCAAACAAGAAGAACCTTACATCCGCCATATCGCAGATCGCGCATCGCGCGAAGAAGTCTCGGAATTACCGAATAACTCTGAACAAACTGAACAAACATTCTGAGCATTCAGGACACTCATTCGCTTACATTACATCCTGTATCGGATACGCCAACGGGAAATCAATGCCGAATCCATCGTTCCCATCGAAGCTTGCCATCGCTGCGCGGATCGCTTCGCTATTGCTATCGCGGACGCGTTTTACTCGTCGCGAGATATCTCGTCGTGCTGGTTTCGCACGCACATTTCCTCGGAGGAAATCTCGGATTCTCCCGGTGGATCGTGAACGGACGAGAACAAGAGAAGAGGAATGCGCAAGAGTGCGCCCGAGGGAACCGCGCTGCGCTGCGAAATTTCAGCCGGCAGACCGACAGGCAAGGCAGACGCGGGCGATGGATGAGATGCTAACGAGACGCGAAACGATCGACTACTCCTGCCGGGACAGAAACCGCCAAGTCGGCCGTGAAATGGTTTTCCTCGTCGAATTACGTCGCGCGATGTCGCGCGGAACACGTTTATTCCCCGCATTGAGTAGGCGCGATGAAAGAACGGGGAAAGGGGCGAAAGCAGTGCTTCCCTTACCCTTCAGTGCGCTGACAGAGTCAGCGCTTCGATCCTGACGATAATTGGCGCACAGTCAGCAAAATCGAAAGGATAAACGTATTTGCAAATGCACCTTTTGTTTATGTGCACGAGTGCACGGAGTATCCTAAACCGTCATGAATTAATGAATAAATGAATAGCGTATGAATAATTAAGCGTATGTATCGTCAATTTATTATCATCCCACATGGCGTTGCATGAAACAACAATCGATGTATGACAAATCATTTTCTTTCATCGTTGACGCAATCATTGCTTGCGTTCTTGTATTATTGTATTACAACATATTACAGCACGTGGGAGGCTGCTGAAAATTAATCCTGCATTAAAAAGCTATCGTAAAAACGCGCGCGATATCAAGAAACGTATCGACGTATCGCGTGTGATTGCAAACCGAGTGAATGAAAACCGAGAAAGGGAGTAAGTTATTAATCGCGATAAAGCATTTTCGCGAAAGACCGAATGCTAACAAGACAGTTGCCGGTATTCATCCGCGGCAAGGTGGAACGCAGCGCGGGATGGAGGAGGGTGAAGGCAAGTGAGGCGTGAAATGGTTTTCCTTTACTACTGAGCTTCCAGTAGCAATCACATCCGCCTTTGCCCGAGATACACGAGGCTTTATCCTCAGTATTAAGGGAAAATTGAAAGTGGTTTTATCCCACCTGGAGTTTTATCTTATCGCAGGGAGCGCATCGGATACGAAGAACTACTTGCGCGTCGATCCAACTGGCAAGTTAATAAAGCATCGCTTGAGAATATCGATCTTTATTGTAAATAAGCTAGGTCACTTCGTGCTGTCGATGCGATCGCGATCGCTACAAAGTAGAGCAGAGCTGCGTTCTCTTTCGCGAGCTTCCGCTTGCGGGCCGATAAAGAAGCCGCGAGAACGTCGGCGAATGATTGAGCGTTCTATCTAATCGCGAGAATCTCTTTCTCTCAATTTCTCCGTCTTATATTAACTCTTCATGACGGAGATTGAAACCGTTTTCATTTTGGATGACCAACGAAGGCAGCTCTTCGCGAGATGATCGCAAGATAGAAACCTTCTTCTCACCCTTACGTGTCTCTCATTGATCTCCTTCTAATCATTGTCGTCATTATCGCGCTAACGAAGCAGCGTTTAATCGGTAACGCAGATTTATGCTCTTTCTCTCTCCGTTTCCGTCACAAAGGGCATGATAATTACGCGTGAATAAGGGCAGAGAATCGCCTCCCTTCGATGACAGGACGACGATATCCGGAGCCGCGCTTTGATCAGCAATGCTTTGCACGCGACTAATCCGCTAATCTCTCACGTACTTGCAATAAAACGAGGAGGGTGCGAGGGGCGAAGGGTGCGCGACTAGAGGAAGAGCCAGCACGAGGGATGGTAAGAAGAGCCGGGTCGTGTCAAGGAAGGATGACGGAACGGGGAGGGACGAAATCTCCTAACGACCAGCGTTATATACTTG
Organism: Eciton burchellii; assembly: GCA_020341155.1. NCBI lineage: Eukaryota > Metazoa > Arthropoda > Insecta > Hymenoptera > Formicidae > Eciton > Eciton burchellii. The sequence continues at coordinate 3,508,585 of JAHMML010000009.1, forward strand.
GCGGAGATCGCTCGTTACGTGAACTGGGTGGTGTCAATTTTTCAGCGCTTCGTACCTACCCCCGGTCCTCAATCCAGCCGCCACCCCGTATTTATCATTGGCGCTGCATCCATCGCTGGCAAATCTTCGAGAGCGATCTCATCGATGGGGCGCGTGTTCCGCGATGTGCCGGGAAAAATTGACAATTGGCGCGATGACGTCGGAGCTCGTGGAAGGGCACTTGTGATTTATGCCATCTGCGCGGGGATTGCCACGTAAATTCGCAATTCAAAGCTGGAGGTAGAGACTCGATGCGTGCGCGCGCGCGGGCGCGGCGGTTATAAGATAAATAAATTCATTCGGAGATGCGCGCAAGCGATTATCCAGACAGCGATTTACTCGCGGCATCGCGGATCAACATGTTAATGCATGCGCATGCGCGTGCATCGGATGAAACGCAGTTTCGATTGGAATTGTTTTTATTTCCATATCCACTACGATTTCTCGCTTAAACGGGGACGCGAGGCCGCACGGGCGATGCGGTATTAAACGGAAATCAGATCCGCGGGGACCGATCGAACGGATATCTCAATATCAGAGGTAGCTCTGGATCCATGTCGCTTGAATTGGCTTCCCGACTTTCAATGCGCTCTCACCTATATACGGATACTCTTCTCTAAGCTCCGCTCCAATTCTGCGGCAGAGAAAATCTTTTAAGAGCATTAGCACGCACAGAACCACGCGCGCGTAATCTCTTCATTCCTGACGATACCTTCGCGCGACAGATGTAAATCGAATAAGACGAATCGATGACGTATCTGATGACGCGCGGAAGGAAAATGCGAGCCACATATGGGAGTACATATTCGGTAAATAAAATTTCGAGTATTCGAGTATTCTGGAATCAACGTAAATCGATTCCCGCTACGAAGCGCGAAGCTTCCCCCGATAAAACTTACCGCTTAGAAACTCGGCTCTGGAGCTGTCCAGGGATCAGATTCCCATCCAATTTCCGCACAAATTTATACGGCGCGATTGATAAGCTACTTAACGTCGTTAATTAAGCGCGCCTCATCAAGCGATCCCCGATTCCTCCCGCGCGAACAACTTTACGTCCCTTCGCGCGTAAAGTTGCATCATCGGGAAGCGAAATGCAACACGCGAAATGCAGCGAGGCAGGAACGCACGATCTTTCTGGCGGGGGAATTTCAGCAAACTTACAAGAGTACGGCGCAGGTCTGATATGAAATTCCAAATCGGCGAAAATGTGGATCGCTTTCAGCATTCTGCGACTAGCCGCGGGAATCTGGGCGAACGCGCAAAAAACAGCAACTGGCGAACATAATGTTGGAGCCGTCGTATAAAACCGACATCAGCATTGAGTTCCGCGATCAACGTATAAAGTATCAGTTCTCCCTCTCAGTTCTCTGTCTCTCTTTTTCTCATACTTTCTTATATAGAAATCAAGCGTGCATCGCGAAGCGGGATTTCTCGCTCTTTAAAAACTAAACGCCGATAGTAGTATAAAACGATGACGCTCTCTTCTTCCTCAGCTCTCCATGTTTACATCCTCGCGTGTAATCAAATCGATAAACTGCTTTGAATAACAGTGACGCATAAGCGGAAAAACGCAAAAGATCATTTATGCACAACGTCGTGTTTCATTTCGATGATGACGTTCTTCGTGCGAAGCGTAATCGTTAATGTAGTTATCTCGGAGAAAGTTCAAGCAGCGGCTGGGAAGCTTCGATCTTCGAGAAAAGATAGAGTGGAGGAGAGCGCAGATTAACCGCGTTACCATCACATCAATGAAACAAATATGCGCCCATACGGCCGAGAGATCGCGAATGGGATTGCGGTCTTGCTTCATCATTAAATCCCATCGAACACCAGAGATTGTTCCGCAGCTGTTTGCATGGCAACTGAACAAGCAGCCGAACGACCAGGCCGAGCCAACTAATTACCGCGTTCCTAGCAGGCCAGAAAACAGAACAATGGCACGTATATTGGCGGCGCAAGCTTGACTGCAGTATCGCCATGTGATGTACGAGCGATTAATTAAGTATCGCTGAATGAAGGGAATCGACATTGGTAAACCATTTGTTTTCAAGGAAATCGACAGTGGAATCGCTCCCGAGGGAAATCAAGGGACATTATCCAGCGTCTTGATAAATCTCGTTATCGATGTCGACGTCAGACTTACAACGTCACAAAATAGTCGAGCGGAGCGATCCGTCTAGCCGTATCGGATTTTGCTATAATTCGATCGGCGAGAGATGAGATTATTCGCAGAATACGAAAGGCACCTGACTTATTAAATTCAAGCGTAAATAGCCCTGAAGCAGACGCGGAATAGGCAGTGTGTAGTCATAATATTACGAGAATGCCGAGCTGGCCAGTAAAATCGAACTTTGACAAAAGATAAAGCATTGCTCGGATCGAAGTTCTTATTAACTCGTTAACATCTTAACGAGATTCTTACAGAGAGAATCGATGAAATAAAAGTGTACGACAAAACGGGTAATCTTGAACCTTTGATGTCGACCAGAAACGTCCGAGTACAAGTGTAAAAATAACACAGAGAGAAAAAGAGAGAAAGGGAGAGAGAGAAAGAGAGAGATCCAGTCGCGCGTTTCGCGGAAAAGCGCTTGCTCGACAAGCGTTTCCGCGATGACAGAAGCGAGCTTTCCATCGCAGATCGTTAATCGTGTCGTGCGCGCGCGACTCGGCCGGCCGATGCACAAAGTGCACTTTCTTTAACACCGGAAACAGTGGCCGTCGCATATCGCTGACGCTAAATGCACACGGACGATAACGTCGTAAAACTAGAAGAGCTTTCGGCACGACTGACAGCCCTTCGAGGGCATCGCCGCTCGGAAGCTCGGGGTTATTGACTCGCCACTCCGCTTCAATGCGGACTACCGTCACATTCTCCATCACGCACACGTTCGCATACGTTCAAAGAGATGAAGACAGAGGGACAGAGAGAGAAAGAGCGAGAGAAAGGGAGGAGGAAAAGGAAAATAGGAAGAGAGGAAAGAGAATAAGATACATAGAAGCGGGAAATAAGGCCGAGACGCGAAAAACGATACCGATAGAAAAGGAGAAGCAGCTTTCAAGAGAGAAATGCCCTTTCGTTTGTGATTATACGTGTGTGTGTGTGTGTGTAACTCGCGGCCGTTCGTCCGCTCGGGTGATTCCGCCTGACGTTTAACTGCATTTTAACCCCGTGCTATAATAAAGAAACAACGGCGAAAGAAGAGTCTGATAGAAAGGCGATAAAATGGGAAAGCTAATGGCTAAAGAACCTCGAAGATAGATATCGCGAACAGTTGGCGCTACGCGGAAACGACACGTGTAATATAATTATCTACGGCGTTAATTTCGTGAATGTTAATAATTAATTCTTCCTTGATATCGTCCAAATATCGATGCGCGCGAAAGAGAGAAAGAGAGAGAGAGAGAGAGAGAGAGAGAGAGAAAGAGAGCGATCGACATTGTGTATAAAATATCGAAATTCGATATTTATGCGCGATGGACGCGCCCTACGTGCGTGAAACGGGCGGATCAGCGCGGAGATTTAATTCGCCGTTAATTATATTTGAAATTCAAACTCCGATGTCGATGTGCGACGCCGATGTCGGCAGCGGAAATGCGAGACGGGATCGAATCGGTGATCGGCTTAATTATGGCGAATAGCGCGGTCGCTCTTTTGCACTACGTAAATCACAAGGTGCATTCGCGGTCTTCGGGATGCGTTATCTATCTGTATACACGCGTCGCGACGCGATTGCGAGACAAATGGGCAATTACCCGGAGCATAATGCGTACGCGATTTACACCGATCAATCTGTTAGTCTCGCAAGAACACTCGCGCAATATATATATCGATATAATGGCGATGCCAATGCGTGGTCTCGATATTCGGCAAATTTTGGTATCAAGATCGGCATTGCGCGATTTTGGATCGGAACAATATAAAAATGTAGCTGCTCGCTTTGATATTCTTGACAAGAATAGCTCGCGAACTAACAATGCATGTATTATCGGAAAATCCTGTCGCATCGTTGATTACTTTATTCGATTTTATGTTATTACGATTCAAATACATTCCATTTCACTTTTTACTTACAAATCGTCGTATTAATTTGTTGTTAACACACTTTATATTCTATTTATTGAACAGATTCAGTAAAAATTTGCGAATATATATCAGCGTGGCTCTGCATCGCGCTTCCCGACGTTAGTGAGTTTACGGACGAGCTTTCGTTCTTACGAATCCGACACGATGAGACGCGTCATTCGAATCATTCGTCACGAGAGCCTAGTGATCTGATTGTAAAAATTTCATCGAACCGATGAAATGCAACGTATCGCATTGCATAACTCGCATTAAATTTTATGATTAAACTAATCCAGTTATAATTGCAGATCACGCGTAATTATGACAATGTAATATATTCCGTATAATAATAGTATAATAATGATAATAATCGATTGTCTCGAAAACGAAGAGAATACTTAAATAAAGATTCGTTCTCAGAGCAGTTTTACATATATTAATAATAATAATTAAAGTATTAATTAAATAAGTATTAATTAAGTAAATAAGTAATAATTAAATAATTAAAGAATAGTAAACGGATAATAAAGAATAAATGGACAAAGAAAATAGTGAGTAAAGATGCAATCTATCAAATATTAATGATGAATCCAAATACGGATCCAATAGAAATTATGATGGAAATGATGGGTTCTCGACGCCTCCGATTGGAAATGAAACAAGACAGAACACTTTATTCTTCTCCACTAAGACACAATGTCTCTCGCAAGACTAGCTCTCTGATGTCGCTAACTGATCTCGCTGATTCGCAACTCGCGGTCTTCACAGTTTGCTCGTCTTGATGCAATTCATGCGCCCTTCGATCCTTCAAAGGCAACTCTCCCGCGTGTGACATACTTAACTTTAAGACGTTTCACGTCATTGCGCTAAAACAACTTCCGGAACACTTGTATCGGCCAATCGCCGCATATTTCTATCTAACCCGGATTAATTACATCATGTAAGCCTTTGAGTGTCGATGTTTTTTTTCCGCGGCTGCTCTTTTTTTCGATGCGACGCATACATACGCACATACAAACAACGTTTAAAGAGACTTATATGCTTTTGATGCGCATCGACATAAACAATGTCAAGGTCTTTCTCCTTTTATTAACACAATAAAATATTACTTTAACAAGAAATTATTCCTGCAAACGCTAAAATCAAAGCAGCAAGTAGCCGATTAAAGGAAGCTCGCACATAAGGCAAAAACGCAGTCATGCGTTAAAAATGATGAAACGAAAAACTGTTTATCAAAGTGATGCCACGCAAAGTATCTTAGCGCACTCCAAACCTGCAGAGTATATCCCAAACTTTATACCGGGAAAAATAAGTCGAAGCAAGACTGAAGCTCGAGAAACCGTTTCACGAGGAGAGTATCTCCGCGCGAGAAAGCGATTCTTTTCGAACGTTTTCTTCGAACCAGAGCGCAATCTGTTCGAATATCGCAGCAGATCAATCGATTCGCTGATGCTGTTTGGAGAGAGAGCGTCAATGTTGTCGAATCCGTAAGGATGAGATAAGCGCGCTCGCAAATACATTCCGCAGTGATCAGACAAGCAGTAAATTCCTTTCGATATATAAATACATCGGCTCTGCGAGTGAGCAGCTCGCAAGTCAGAAATCGTGGATTCGATCCGCGATGGACAATATACGTCCATTAATACGAGAATACTTTCGCGCAATGGCAAACAGTCTTCAGTACTTCGTTGAGCGAGCTTCTCCGTCTAGCGCGCAGAGAAGTCGCTCGAAGGTGGCACGTGAAGGAGAAGAGCATCTGAGATCTTTAATTCGACTGTTTTCTTCCCGTGATCGGTTCTGAGATAATCCTGCAAACTTTTGCAAATAGATTACCGGTCGAACGATTCGAATAACGCGTCAGCCATCGAGCCACAGGAGCGGAGGCTCGGACGTAAACTCGAATGTCGGAGAGTAACGGCGTAAGATGAGATAAAAGCCACCGAAGGCGATGGACCAAGCATGTCTCCTTCACCGTGTCATTAATTACCAGGCAACCTTCCGCCACTCAATGGATAGTTACCGGCTGATACTCGACTCGCGTCAATAATCACTAGAGAGGATGATAGCGCTTCGATGCGCTAATTTACTTCAGCCGCGTCAATGCCCGGACGTGTCCCATCGGAACAATGATTGTCTAAGTGCGTGCAGGATTCGCATCGCGGACACGTCGCCGAATCCCACGCACGGAAGAGGAGGGACATATTAACGCTGCAGCTGAACACAATGGCGTTGATACCGGAGCGCGTAACTCGACGGTGGCGAATTACTCGGCGAATGGAATTTGCATGAAATTTTGCGGATCGGCCTTACGCGTTCGCGCTGAATTTACCACCATTAAATCATGAATCCGGCGCGCCGTATAAATGGGAGCAATTCTTGACTGTTGTTAAAGCATTAGCGGTATTTGCAGTGTATTATTTCCATTCTGTCCGGCAACAGCACGTTCGCGGCGCGAATCAATGCGAGTCAGGAGCAAATGATGACACATCAAGAGCACTACGGTGTAACAAATGGTAAAAATAAAAATAAAATGTAGGATGCAGCGTAACGCAGCGCGTACGGACGATAATGTCGGACGGGAGAAAAATATCCGTGCCATAATTGAAATAAAGCACATCGATGAGAAAGTCGAAAAGCTTCGCTAAATTAATTACGATGGTCGCGGAACACGCGTTATGCGTTTACACGAGAGAGCGATACTTTCGATAAAGATATATTACTTTCGCAAATATTTTCAAACATTCTCATATCGCGGTTGCTATTACACGCGTGCTGTTTAAAATTTGTTAACAGATAACAACCAGCTGCGATCCAACGATCATGATAATGCACTCGCTGCGATTCCACTTCATCATTCACACGCGGCGGAATCATAAAGCAAATTTTAACCGATGCCGAGCGCGGCAACCGTCGATTATTTCTAATCAATCATAAAATAACGCGTAATAAATCACAAACAGCGTGGCGCATTTGATGACAGTAGCGGCGCGTGTCAGTCAATTCGATTATTTTCGTTCGCTCCGCGGCGCATTAGTGATTTTGTTTAACGATCTTCAAGTACTTTCAACAATTATGCCTGGATTACCGAGGATTTATTAATTTTACCTAGCGATGACTTCTCGAATGCGCGCGAATGCAGTCGCGTGCATTCGTCGAGCAAGAGAGAGAGAGAGAGAGAGAAAAAGAGGACAGGAGGATGATGCGACAGTTGTCGATCCTCGCATCGTTCGCCTGTTTCCTTCTCTTACTTCTCCAATCGACAAGAAGTAACATCAAACGTTCGAAATTTATTACGCATGCGCGTAATGTATTTTGCAAACGTGCGTGCCTTGCTATTGTACCCTACGTGCCCCGTTATGAACTCCCCGAGTGCAGAGGTCCCGCGTTTCATCCTCTCGACACAATCCCGACGACAACTCGTTCGCGTTCTCCGCGTCGACGCGGCGTTTCCGTTCTTTTGAGCGACGACAACGATAGGAACAATGAGCAGCAGCACGCCCGGGTCGCTTCGATGCACCCTTCCTTTTGTCGCGGCGCGCGACAGTGAAAGAAAACACACCACGTGCGGAAGAGAAAAAAGGAGAAGACTCGACCGCCGATTTTACGAGTCGACCGTTCGTCGACTTTCGCAATCGCACTGGCGCGCGGGAGAATAACGAGCGCGATAATTGCCGGCGCGAAAACGGCGATAAATTGCCGCGTCGGTGAAAAAATGAATTTAATTAGAGGATATTTGGGGACGCGTAGCTTCGGCTGCCTCGTAATTGCCACTCGCGGTTTCCGCGACATTCTTTGATGACGTCCGGCGAGTCTGTCGTCGACATCAAACGGTTTCTTTAGCATTAAAGCACAGTCGTATCTTGTTCGGAACATGAGTGGGAGCAAAGAGCTTCTGTTTGAACGAGAATGTTCATAGTAGATCGAATGCATTGATTTGCGAAGCGATCAAGCCTCCGCTTGATTCGTTCTGTCAAGGCGACAATTTTGTCGCGTTTGCCAGCCTCTGTCCCGGAGAACGGTAATTCTTGCGCGTAATGCATCCGAAAAGTAAAGTCGAACGTTCCGCTTAATTTCTCGACGGAAGAATCGTAAAATATTGCGACAAGGATCTCAATTTCCTGGAGTCGCATCGAGGTCGGACAAGCAACGGCGCGGCCGCTGGCACCGATATATACATGAATCAAAAAGCGCCACGATGTTTCGAGCGCAATCGAAAGGCGATATGAGAGAGCGGAATGCCACGAATTTCGTTGACGTAGCTCTATATACCGATGCAGTTCCGCTATTGGTCGGCGGGACACGCGTATAGCCAGCCGGAAGGGGAGCAGTCCGATATTGGTCAGACGGTGGAATGCCCCCTCTGTTCGCGCCAGACAACAAGATTTCTTTGTACCTTATACCAATCTTGTCAGCTTTATAGAGTGGTAGCTCGTAGGAAAAAGGAAAGATAAATGGCAAGGGCAGGGAAGGGAAGGCCGGGGAATAAAGTGCGCGAGTAAAAGATGTATGGGTAAAAGGACGAGAAAAGAGAGGAATAACGGCGAGTTAAATGAAAAATCGAAGGAATCGAGCGATAACGATTGCGAGCACCGAGTGCTCGCTAAACGCGAGTGTCAGGGCGAGCGAGCACGCAAGAGATGAAGCAAACAAAAAGGACAAACGAAAGACAGACAGGCATGAGAGTTATAATTATTATAATTATTACTCCAATGCGGATTCCATGGGGCATAAACGGATCTAAACAAACGGGAACTGCACGAGATACCGCGAAAGCATACGCGACTCTGGAAAGACGAAAGAAAATAAAATGAGATAAACAGAAAACTAATCATCATTAGAGACATAATACTGTAACATGAAGCGCTAGATCCAGTAGAAAAAGAAACGAAGGGGGGGAGAAGCACATTCCCTACATTTAACTCTCGATTTGAGACGGAAACGTGGAAACGAGAAACGCGAGAAGCCCTGAGACGTGCGGCGGGGATCGCGCGAGGGTGAACGACTGGCGGATGGACCCTGAGGAAGCCGCAGGGTATGCCCGACCTCCATGTGTGGGTTAACGACCAGGCCCTTTGGTATTCCTGCCTATTTGTCGAATAAAATACGGAAGAGGCCGCACGGCAGCCGTATAAAACGTGCATTATTCTCGGCTTCTTCTCGGCCCGCAGATTCGAGTATCCGCAGAACGCCAGGCAAATCTATTCCTATCAGGACCGGCGTTATCCCTGAAGCCCTTCACTGCCTGCGTCTACGCCTCATCTCCCGGGAGTGAGACGGCTAAATTTTCGATGATCGGTGAAAGTTTGGGATGACGATTTGGCGGGACACGCGTTACGACCTGATCGCTAAAAAGCTTCTCGCCGCGCGGATTCTTCCGAGTAGACTTTTGAGAATCGTCTCGAGATATAAAGCAACGATTCTGTGACGGAAAGAAAATCCGCCTCATTCGCTTATAGAAGAACGTCTCGCACGTAACAAAGAGAACCTGATGAACCCGTTTGACATCCAGAGTCTGTCCTTGATACTTTTCCGAATAATTATTTCTCGTAGTTTATTTTCAATAACGTCTCGCATCGCGCGGATACGCATTGGTTAATATCAGGATATTCAGGTGATATTCATCGCGTTCATCGTTTCGCCATAATCCTTTCCTTTCGACGTACATTTTAATTAATGCCCTTCGACGGCTTTGATCTTACGCGCTTTAAAGTAGCGCGCGCGAAATCGCAATAATTCCATAATGATTATAATTATATCGATATTATCATAATTATATCGGTGCGCTTGACATTTCATTCCCGTTAGACGCGTCAGAAGTGGCAAAAATCGACGCAAAACAACTGCCGAGTAATACGCACGTTTATAATTACGCAACGGAGCGCGCGCGCACGCGGGAATATCAGAAAATAATTGACTTTCCGTATTACGATTCGCGAGTCTGCGCACTTTACCGTCATCGCGCCTTCGCGCCATGTTCCTCGATCGCGAGGAACGTGTATTACGTGGCTGTAACTAAATTCGATTGCACGATAATAAGTTCGATAATCGCATACCGCGCGCAATATGGAATTATATCGGGAAGGCGTCGCATTGTCGCGACTGCTATTAAATTCATCCGAAATTTTCCGATATTCGAATTAGAAACTAAAGCCGAGATAATATATCCCATCTAATGCAATAATTTCGATATTATACAGCGCGCAATTATAACGCGTTGTTAATTGTTATTTATTGTTTAATCGGAGATGTTCTCTTTTCAAAATTCATAATTATTAATCGAGTGAATAAATATCGCCGAATCGGCAACTGCAATGTACGTGACGGCAAACGATCCAAATTTCCGAGGAGAGAGAGAGAGAGAGAGAGAGAGAGAGAGAGAGAGAGAGCGGAGCTTTAAAAATTCAAATGGAATCTAACGTGCCCATTATGCAGCATTATCGCGTATTAGCGCGCAATTGGATATACCGCCGCGATAATGTATCTTTCACCGGCATCTCGCGAGATTCTCAGAACCGCATACGGAACATGCGAACAACAGAGTAGGAAAGAAACACAAGTCATTGCATTTCAATGAAAGCTCACTCCGTTGCCGCGCTTGCGTGCTGGACGCGAGCTTCCGGGTCGGAACACCCCGGGGGTTGATTTGTTTTTCTCGAGACTTGGCCGGGGACGTGGACGTTAAGTGTACTCAACGTCTTATCGTGCGCGGCGGATTTCGGTACCGTATTTCATGCGGCAGGCAACTTTTAGCGTTCTCCGCTGCTCTCCGCTATTTACCCGAGCGGCTTGCGGCGCGAGCCACAATAGAGAGGCGGACACATCCGAGGATTTATGAAGTCCGCATCGCGGCTTTATTGAGATACGTGGAATAACGCGGAATTCGCGCGGGAAGTAATTGGCCGCGTTTCCGGGACTCGCGCGGAAGCAATTGGACAGTTGCGACACGCGCTCTTCTTCCCGATATTACGCGAACGAGCGTTCGTTTCCGAATCAATGATAAATAAGTGAGGCTCTCCGAAACACCGCTAAGCCGGCTACACGCTCAGTTAATATTAGACGGACTTTGCCATTACGCTAAAAGAATTTCCGCTCTCGCACAGGGCAACGTCCTTTATTTATGCGTCTATGCGACGCAGGAAGCGAGTATTATTAAAGAATCAGTCGTTGTCTGACCTGAAACGCTCGCTGCTCTTCGCCGAGATTATATCGAGACTACAAATCCCTCTCGAACACTAAATAATCTCCGCTTGTAACGTTGAAAAATGCAACGCCGGCGGGAACCGCGATGGCGGCGGGGGAGGAAGTACGCCGCCGGTAAAGGACGCCGTTGCCGGCGCAAAACGCTCGCGCGGGAACCGAAAAGCAAACATCGCCGACGTGGACCAACGGATAACTGAACCACGAAACCGCACAGAGGAGAACACATAAAAACGCATACGAGGAGCGCGCAATCCGCGCTGTGTCTGCATTCGCACGCGTTTGCCGCGTTCGACGTGTCGACAGAGAAATAAAAGCTGACCGTTCTATTCTGACTTGGTTGGATATTAAAAACAAGAGCGGAGAGCCATCGCGTCATTTCGGGCATGCTTCGAGCAGCTCTCGAATCGCTGACGAGAGAGAGAGAGAGAGAGAGAGAGAGAGAGAGAGAGAGAGAGAGAGAGAGAGAGAGAGAGAGAGAGAGAAAGAGAGGGAATCGTTTCGCGGCGCGCGCGGCGCGGCACGTTTTCTCGCGGAGACAAGTGCAGCCGGTGAAACGCGTCTCTCCTTCGGAAGGACGGAGGGAAAGAGGAACGTAAAATACGAATTTTTAGGACGGATGCATATTCATGCCGCCGCGACGCGACGCGGGATCCAAGTGGCGCGTATTAATATGCATAAATCCTGCCATTACCGGCGACTCTTAGCCAGGCTCTCCGAACGTGCCGCTTTTGCCCGCGATTTATCTGCGATCCTCCCCGACTCACTTGCCGGAGATTCTTAAGAACCGCATCTCTCGTCAGCGCGCCATCTATAGCGATTAAGCCCCGGAAGATGCAACGGCAAAAGATGCCAAGAAACTTTTAATTACGGAAGCAAGTCGCGCGGCGCATCGCGTCGTACAATCACTTTTGTATACATGAATTGATTCTCTCTCCCTCTCCCTCTCTTGATCTCTTTCTCTTTCTCTCTTTGCCTATGTTAAGGATATGTATAAATAACACATCGCTACGAGGAAGTCGATATGACCAGAGAAGAAGATCACCTTCAAGCGGACTAACGTTTTCAAAAAAGCTAATTTCGATACGCAAATTTCTCCTGGTTCCCTTCGCGTACGAATGCTTGTTGCGTTCTGCTAATTAAGAGTGTTAGCTCTAACGTAATTAGAATTAAAGTAACAAATGTTTTTGACATCGGTCAAACGCGACCATGGATTTTAGAGAATTATGTGAGATAATGTAAAGAGATAAAGCAAACCGCATTGGGAAATTGTAAGGGTTTGCCTTTCTGACCACGCTTCGCGCGAAAAATTTTTCTCCCGCAAACTATCACTCGTAAATGTTCGGCACATTCCTAAAACATTTCAGCGATCGGAATTTTGCGAGAATTTAATCATTCGCAGGCAAAATCGAGGAGCTTCATGTGCACTGGGATCACGTTTCCCAAAAAAATTCGCTTATTTACATATGTATACTTATTTAGAATCGCGCAGAAAAATGACTGGCGTTAAATTCGAAGAATTCCTCCGTAAAATCAAGATACAGCAAAATTCCCGATAACGTACGAAGAAATCAAACTATGACATTTAGAAATGGCCTTTCTATTAATCTCAATTAATATCCGAGTAATATCGATCACCGAGTGAATTAATAAAAATCGCCATCGACGTTGTGAGGGAATCAACTGGATGAATAAATGCATTTGCGATCGTTTTGAATCTCCGATAATTTTCAAAATCACTCCCTCACTTTTCCCTCCTCTCTTAATCAAACAATCAAAATCTCGGCCGTCGTTCCTTGCTCTGTCGATGTAACACAATTTATAATACATTCGCGATTGAGCGCTCATCCTAAAACGCGAAATGAATTCTCAGCGATTGCATCTCTCGTGCAACAATGATTGCACTCGGATGAGCGGTTGCTCATCCGAAGAATAAACGGCTGGGATATTGAGGGCTTTGTTTTTGATGTCAGTACGAAATCCGAGGATTCTTCGGACGACGTCGCGGAAAGGAAGATTGCAAACTACTTACCGAGCACGACCAACTTCACCGGTCTGCCGAAGAGAATCTTCCCCCTGTCGTCCTCCAGCGTGCAGCCCCATATACCGTCATCTTCCAGCCTGACGTTGTCTATGTGCAACGCTGCGGTCGTGGAATCGCCGATATATCGATGCCCGGTGCCGCTCATTTCCGTTCTGGTGTCTATCGTGATCATGTCCACCGGGTTGCCCTCGTGCAGCCACGTCGCCGGTCGTATTCTGTAACTTCTGACAAGAGCCGCGGCGTCCGCATCATTAGTTCACTTAACGAACTTGGCCGTGCCCGATCTTCGGAGGCGACCAAGGAAACTCGAGCCGTTCTACTGTCACGGAGCTGACTTTGTCTGCGCGAAGGGAATGATTTCATCGCGAAGTACTTGGTGCGGAACTTGCTATTACTCGAATCGAATGTTACCGTGTACGAAGAGACACGTTGTCCTTTGACGTACGGACATTTGACATACGGAATAAGCTTCGGCAGTTATGCGTTTGTTCGCGTGACCATTGTAAACGAATTAGCACAAACATGAATCGTTTAGATCTGGATTGCGGTCTTGTCCGTCTTTACACGAATTTCTATGCAAGAGGGAAGAAATAGATTTCCAACCCAATTTGCTTTCATACAGATTCATATTAATGGTTTTTGTCACTCGACTAGACTACATGCCGAACATTCCGAGTCAACAAGGCGCTTGGAGAGCGATTTGATGGACTCGGAAATCGTGAACGGAAACTGGAACAGAGTACACGCGTTACCTTGCTCCCGGTAGCAATAATCTTGAATAATTTCCCTCCAACTCGCAAGGCAGGATGACTTTACTGTGAGGTTTCACCACGAGTTCGAGCGGCGGATTGGACGACATGGCGTCCATGTCTGACGACAGAGGAACGCTGGTCGTCGTGGAAGAACTGCTGGACCATGACTCGTCCTCGGGGGCTAGAAGGGCTGCGGGCTGCGCCACTTCGTCGGAAAGAGGTATTAACGTCGAGCTGGAGATCGTCGTGGTAGTCGTGCTGGTGGTGGTCCTCCTAGCGCGTCGGTTGCCCTCCTGCCTATCACGCAGTGCAAAAACGCCGGCCTCGTTCACGGAGCCTGCAACACACACAGCGGGTATAATAGCGTCGGCCTCCTCCCGCGTGGTTGTCGTTAAAGAAAGTTACCGTGATTTCGTTTTTTCGCGAGTGTCTAGCGGAACTTCTTGCGGCGCGCGCGCGATAAGAGGTCTCCCATCTMKCTCTCTCTCTCTCTCTCTCTCTCTCTCTCTCTCTCTCTCTCTCTCTCTCTCTCTCTCTCTCTCTCTCTCTCTCTCTCTCTCTTTCCTTTTTCTCGTTATTACCGTCGTTTTCAGCACGACCCGGTTTTTAAGCATGCCTGGGGATGAACCCAGCGGGAACCTCCCACCCCTCTCGCAAGAACTCGCTTTATCAACTATTATATTATATCGGTTATTTACCGCGTGCCGTTGTAACGCTTCGCGTGTCGGGCTTCACGATTGATTAACTGAACGGACTGGCGGAGAGATTAATTAGAGTATAATGTACTTGTACACCGAGTTATATAATTAAATAGTTGGCGTAATTATACGGAAACTCTCTCCCTGTCTCTCGCTCTCTCTCTCTCTCTCTCTCTCTCTCTCTCTCTCTCTCTCTCTCTCTCTTTCTCTCTATTTCTCGGCCGTCACATGGATCAGCGTTTCTTGCCGAAACGCTCTTGAAAATTGGAGGGCCGGGGCGGGCGCAAAAGGTGCGGACGTGCATCTCTAAATTGACGAAACGTGTCGTCTCCCGTGGCATGCGAAACGCTCCGGAGGGATCCGGAGGAAGGGACATCCGAACTGGAACACCCTGACTAGATTTTCCGACCTCCGTTCCTCTCACCGGGCGGAACAACAGACGAAATTAGTCGTCGTGGCGGCGCCATTCCACGCTTTATCGAGAGGTAAATATTCTGAAGGCTGCGGAGCTTGATCGAGTTAGCGCGGGCAACGGAATTCGATAAAGCCGCGACAAGGACGTCGACGACGACGATGTACTTCCCGCGCGCTCCTCCGCCGAAAACTGCCCGCCTATCGAGCTCGGTCGACCGAGACTTCACCGAGGAAAACTAATTATGACCCCGATGAGCCGCAAATAGCTCCAACTACCCAACCTAACGAAACTAAGAGCTCCCTACTCCCTCTCTCTCCCTCTCTCTCTCTCTCTTCCTCTCTCTCTCTCTCTCTCTGTTTCTCAAACCTGCCTGCTGCTGCAATCGCGAGCTTCGCAATCTCTCTGTAGCAAGTCGGCAGTTGAGGGTGACCGACAGACCAACTTGTTTGCATGCCACTGGCCGGTTCTGGCTGTTTCATTAACATGTTCTCTTTTGCCTAACGGCTGGAACATACTTCCCGTTCTTTCCGTTTTAGCGCTAAGGAAGTCTTCAGCTTTTCTTTAGCTGGATTTCGTTGCATCGCGCTTACAAGCGTCGTAGCGATTCGATGATTGTCGTCACGGAAATGTTTATCTTCGGCGTTAAGCGAATGTATGTGCCTGTATTTTGTTTGATGGAATAAAAGGGTAAAATGTATCAAGTGCCGACAAGAAAGATTCAAGGATTAAAAATATAGCAGTGAGAGAGATCGCTGCTGGTTTCTAACCCTCGAATCTTTATTATGTAACAATCGCGCTTACATAATAACAATGCCGATTTGAAATGTCAAATATAACTGATCGCAGCCTTGGTGCTTGCCTTTGTATTAAATGATTCAAACAGTCTAAGTCGATTCAAACGGTCGACGGTTATTCTGAGAACGCGACGCGAATAATTAAACGATTTTCTTCAATAACTCTTGTTTAACATTTTAACGATTCTGTTCAAGTATGCAAGTTGGAGAATAACTATAAGCAGGAAGAAGGCGTAAATACTTCTCGCGGCTGACTACAATTTTGTAGCAAAGCCATCGCCGCGAGAGGAATCGGCGAGAGGAACGCAAGCAAAGTTCCTCGTATTTCTCGGCAACTGTTAAATTGCAGTTCTTCAGGGACCACAAAGAGGCGCGCAAGTAAAACTTGCGCGGCGCAATGACGAACGGCGTTGCAAGCGTTAAAACGCTTGCTGTTATTGCGCTTTATTTCCATCGTGATTAAATGATCGTTAATTTGTTACCGTGACAACCGCAATCCAGTATTCATGACGAAACGCATCCCTCGGCGGGACTAAACACACGGCAGCTTCGGTATTATCGAAGAATTGCGCAATGATTGAATTTTAATGATCGGCCCGACGCGACAAATAATACCGAAAGTTTATTTTCAGACGCGCATTTATTTGGAAATAAATTCGCCCGAAACGCCCCCGCGTTTCATCATCGCGTACGTATAATGTAATGAGAGATCGGAATTCGCGCTGGTCCTTGATACACAATGTATCGCGATAATATTTAAATGCTCATTCATATTCAATTAAATAATTAGGGAATTCAATAAAATAATTAGCTTGTAATTTTAATGAGCTACTGATGATACGCTCCATTAAACCCACACTGCTACCCATCATTCTCTTTCTCCCTCAATGAGAGAGGGAACCGGGAGGGAGGGGAAGGGAGAGGGCGGACGGCGAATATTCCAAAGAATTTATATGAAATTTATGTTAATTTATCAGGAAATGTCGCCAATTTATCTAACCAATTACCGCGCGGCGTTCGGATTCCATCTGACAACGGCCATTCTTCCAAATCGATAATGTTCGCCATCCCGTCGCGGAAAAGTCTCCCAGGCCAAAAATCGCTTCGCAACGCAAAGATCGCTTCGCTTTGCACGGAGAACGTATCGACCAGCAGCAACAGCAGCAGCAGCAGCAACAACACATAGGGATATCATGGCGCCGACCAATAGCGAGTAGCCCCTGTTCATCAACGTTACCAATAGTATACTGGACTGGTTATATACTGCTATCGAGTGGATGTTGCTCGACGTTGATGCATGCATTATTCAGGCCGTGTATCCATTCATTATTCATGTCATGATCAATGGATGTCAACAGACCGCGATCTGTATCTGAGCACGTCGCTACGGCGGAAAGTGAAAGCGGTCGGCTAAGCGAAATATAGGTTTACGTTGGCAGGCTCAAAGGAACATTGCATCGCGACGTAACGAATTTACGCCGCCGCCGAATTATCGCCAGAATAGGCGATGCCGATGCGACGAATTCTCGATTACGCTGCGATCGACTCGCAGAGAAGCGCTACGATAATTAGCGTTCGCGCCACGACAGATCGCCATTCTCGAAGCGAGCTATCCGAGCTTTATCGTCGACCTAAGAGAATTCTCATTCCGAGTGTTTCGTTTCCATCTCCGGCTCTGCTGAACTCTCGACGCAATCTCGAAGATCTCGCGCGTGTCACGATCGGTCTTTGGAGATCGTCTGTCTATCGAGATTAATGGCGCTTATGATAATCACCGGCGAGACATAATTGGACTCGGGCACTATCGATTCGCATTTTCCTACGTATTGTACGATTCGCGATACGCGATTCGCCATGCTGCAAGATGATAGAGAACGATTAAGGAGATTTGTCATCCCGCGTCACCGTAAAATTGCTTTTCCCCTGTGAAGCTCTCCTCAGCTACGAGATAGTAAATTTCCGCCGATATCCGTCATCGTCGCGCACTTCCGCACTCCGTTATTCGCTCTCTCTCTCTCTCTCTCTCTCTCTCTTTCTCTTTTAGCATCGCGCATCAAAAAGAAGCACGCGAGTTCGCCGTGGAAACTCCCGGATAATTCGAAAAGAAGATCGGACTTTGGCCAATTTCCGAATCGCTGCAGCAGATCAGATTTGTCGAAACGCCGTACCTAGTGTGGCGAAATACCGTAGAAAATATTCGGTACCGCGCGATCGTTATCTATTTTACATTATCATCGTTAATTTTACCTTCTCGACGCGGCGACTTGAATTTTAAAAGCGCTCTCTCGCGATGAGGAACACCGCCAAAGCGCCGGCTGCTTTCTTAAACGAGAATCGTTACGACCTCGTGAAAACTAACGCGAAAATTGTTAGACTCCGCAATCTACGTCTACGCATCACGATGGAATGCAAAGTGCCATTTGCTCTAATCGCAATTTTAAACGCGACTCACAGATGTATATTAATATCCATATTAATATCGACATCGGTATCGATGAAGGAGAGAATTTCCCTCACATCCGCCTTCGATTTTTATCGCATGCGTCCGATGAAAAATTGCTGGTCGCGGAATTAATCCGGCGCGATTTCGTAATCAGTTGAGCGGGAGAACCGCCCGGCCGCGTGTTCCGCCGCGATACCGCGGTTCACGCATGACGGAAAAAAAATTAATCTAGCCGCGCGATCAGAGCGCAACTAATCACGCGCACGCCAATGCAAAACAAAAAAAAAAACAAAAAAAAGAAGCGATTTCCGCGACGGAACACTTTGCATGCGAGGGAAGCAGAATGAGAGCGCGGGAAGCGAAGGGGCTTAAAGATGATGAGGTCGGATTTTCAGTCCCAGAACGTATCAACGGGATGCTGCCGCATCTGTCGCTCATTGATGAAAAGTTTCGAGGCTCCTCGGAGGATTCTGCACGCTCGCCGCGCGATGGACCAGCCGTATCATTCAGCGAAGGAGCGGCACGACGAGAGAAAATCGAGAAAAGATATTTGCACGCCAGGTGCACGTAGACGCGGAAGTGGACGCGTGTGCCGTTTGTCGGAGGACGCCGGAAGTGACCTTGCAGCGTGTATACAAAGCGGCAAAGATCAGAAGCGTTCCCGGAGCACGTTTCGGGGTTTCGGACGCGCGACCAGCAGCGAAATAGAGTACGGAAGCGGGCAGGAGGGGCAGGATGCAGCAGGATATCGGTATCGCCGAGGGAATCTATCTTTCGCGCGGAATTCGCAGCACGATCGCCTTCGACGGCCACGGGAGTGATTCTGGACCGAGGTCCGCTACGTCGCTCCTTCCCGCATTTCGCATTTCTCCACCGGTCTCTACCCGCCATTCTCTCTCTCTCTCTCTCTCTCTCTCTCTCTCTCTCTCTCTCTCTCTCTCTCTCTTGCATCTTCACGGTTTACTCCCGCATGCTCCCATATACCTTGATGCCAACCTCGCGCTAAGCTCTCGATAATACTCCCCCGGTACAATAGCGGATACGGAACGGTTATCGTTGGGATCCGTGTGCAGTAACTCTGACGCGATGCCTGCGTTAATTTAGATCGGCAAGATCGATCCGCGGATAAGCCGAAACGAGCCACAATTGGCCAGCGTTTGAGCAGACCAGGTGAGAGGTAGCAGTATGCCCGATCGAGATTGTTATCCGGGCGGCCTTCTTTCTTCCGTGAACGAACGGGGATTTCTGTTGCTAATGCGAGCAAGGGAAAATCGAGGACTACGTATCGTCCGCATTGCGATCCTAATTACGAAACCACGCACGATCGCAATTCCGCGATAAGATTCGAATCGTTTATTGGTTTTTGCCAGCGGTACAGCACCGCCAACGATGGCGGAGAATGAAGAGAGCGGAACACTGTTTAAAGCGAAACCTGCGGAGTGGATATCGGCCAAACGAGAGAGACGACGAGCGAAGAATCTTGCGCGCGAAGGATAGCCTCTCGCGATCACGATCGCGATCGCTATACGCGCGTGCTGGGCCAGATGTGGCTAACTAGAAATCGTTACGATCGATACGGGGATAACGACAATCGGCTCTCTCGGGGATCCATTTGTTCGTAAGCCAATACGTTATAAACTGTGCTCGACCTTATATCGCCGCCGCTTTCGAGGCTCTCTCGAACGTGCGCGAACGCGAGACTCTTGTTTTTATGTTATCCCGGCTAAATGCAATTCCGTTCATTCCGCGATCGCAAACAGCACGCGGAGCGTAATTGCGTTGCTCCTATAGTTAAGCTTCTGTATTCCGCAACGTAAATAACGGCGCCCGTTATTCGGCCGTGTCGCGGTCGCGACGGGATTTCTTCTGCTTCCTGAGACCAAGAAGAGAGAGAGAGAGAGAGAGAGAGAGAGAAGGAAAAGGAATCGATCTCCTCGCGACTTGGCGATGGCGTCAACCATTCGGCGCTGCGGGATCAAAAGCGAGAAAACTCCGCGCGAATTGTTCCCCCTTCCCTTTCTCGGAAATTCCCTTTTCAGGGATTCTTTTATCGTCTCCTCCCTACGCCTCTGCTCTCTACTCTCTCGCGCCGTTAATCGTTACGTTATATCCCGCTCTTTTCACTCTCTCCTCCCCTCCCCCTTCTTCCATCTCCTCTTCAGCCAATCTCCTTTTCAACCAGCTCCGTTTGGATCACGTTCTCCGTTTATCTCTTGAAAACTAAAGCTAAATATATTTCCCGAAATGCGCGAGAAAAGAGAAAAAAGACCCGACTGACGATCTTTTTCCTTTTGGTGAACGAAACAGTGCATTGTTTTCGATGCTTCTTGCATTTCCGCTTGCCTCCGGTGCGCCCGATGTTTGCTCGCTCGATAAATATCCTGCATTTTCTCCATTGAGCGCGGATGTCAGGCGTGCACGACAAACCTCATAAAAATCTGGAATTATAAAGTCGCAGCCGGTATCTTTCGCATGTCCGTCACGACATTCGCTATACCGTATCGTCGATCGGGCGGTGCTTGCACGTGTGGAAGCGATCGTAGGCAAAGAATGCAGAGAAGAGAGAAAGGATCAGCCTCGGAGTCGATTAGATGAATATCGCGTCTCTGGCGCATCGGATACTCTTTAATCGCCAATCCTCAAACAGTCGCTGCAGCTATTTTGAGCGTACGCGCGTCTTAATTAAAGCTTGAATTACAATCTACGCCGCGCACGAAGCACGCCGGAATTCCGCAGAATTCCGGATGAACCTGCCCGGTCCCGCAAGCGAGATGAGATGTGACTTCTGCGGCGAGAAACGAACAACGGGAGCAATCGTTCGCCAAATCACCACGAGAACATCGATTATTGCTGCTAATGCGTATCGGGCGAATAACAGATTTATGTGTCGGCAGCGGAAACGTACAATCGATAAGCCGTGCGAGTGCGCCGATGAGCTCTTCGGGGCTCATTATTTGTCATCGCGATGTGATCATCGAACCCCTTCGTCCCTCTCTCTCTCTCTCTCTCTCTCTCTCTCTCTCTCTCTCTCTCTCCCTCTCCGTTCCTCTGTGGCGAATTAACGGACGATCGTCGGTACGCGGATCGCGCGACCGACGCGATCGAGCTCCATTAACGGGCGCCGCTGTCCGTCCACGTAACGGGATCCGCACGGGATTCTAATCTGACCGCAGGGCATGCCTTCTAATATAGATAGAGACTGATTAATTCCGCGGTAACGCGTTCCACGAGGCGCGCGCGATCCTGATGATTACGCGGGCGCAACGTTGTTACACACGAGAACCCGATCCGACAACGATCCGCGCACTATGGACATCCGAGGGGACGCGCGGGTAGATCGCGCGCGAGGATTATGCAAATTAAATCGGACGGCAGGACACGTCGACGCGTGTCATCCGTCCGTCCGTAAAAGTACCCGCGATGACAATGAAAACAGAGAGAGAGAGAGAGAGAGAGAGAGAGAGAGAGAGAGAGAGAGAGAGAGAGAACAGAGGCCACCGCTCTCTCCGTGGCGATTCGATCGAGTGCGATCTGTGGCGAATATTGGGCGAGGAGGGTGGCGCACTGATTGGAGGGTTTCCGTTGGTAAACACTGCTGATGGCGCGGACTGCTCTTCCGAGCAGCACTACGGATATTATTCCGAGGAATCGATAGTGCGTCGAAGCGCGAGCGCGTTCGGAAGGCGCGCGGCCGGTTCTCCGACTAATTCGGCGAGATGCACGAATCAGCGGGAACGAGTGTCATCGAGTCATGGAGACGAATCCACGCGCGCTCGCGCCGGTGATAAGCGTCCCCTCTTCTCCCTCACGATTTGCTTCATCTCTCTCGTGATAATTGCTTCGGTCTGATCACAGCGTGGTCCGGATAGGCTTTTCTCCGCGTTACGACCCGTGGCGAAGCTACGACGGGACAATTCGTGCTTAACGGACTTTCGCGGATCGCTTGCGTACTCGTAATAATTTCACGTTTCTCATTCTGAGAAACGCCTCGTAAAACGCCTCGTATGAACGGAGGGCAATCGCCAAAGGTGCTAAGACGGCTGTTCGTCGCGCCCTTAACGACCGATGTAGCCCCCGAGTGCCAAGTGTGGAGACATCGGGAAAGGTTCATTCTGGCGGCGAGCCACGTCACAGATCCGGTAGGAAATCTCCGCAGCGAACAAATCGCTTGGAACGCTCCGCAGCGTCCGCGCGTAGGCCTGGCGTTCGAGAGATACCGAGTGATTGATTCACTTGCCAAGCGGAGCTTACGGTTTCCGCGAATTTTCTGAATCTCGGCCAAGAGAGAGAGAGAGAGAGAGAGAGAGAGAGAGAGAGAGAGAGAGAGAGAAAGGAGACGCGAACGCGGAGAAGAACCTCGCGATGCCAAACCGGAAATCAACCCCCCGCGGCGTCTGAAGCTGCAGCTGTGAGGAGGGGAGCGGGCGAGGGATGCGATCGTCACGCGGACGAAGCCAGCATCTCCGAGCACTTCCACCTAATTGTTATCGTTACACTCGATCGTTTTGCATAATCGGCGCGCCGGTATCCGGCCGATCGTGCCAAGTGAGAATTCGTCCGCGCGAACTGCGGAGGGCACAATTGCCAGAGCAGACGCAAGCTTCTCGTCTCGTGAATTACGATCGCACGCGGTGAGGACGACTGGAGCCGGATCGATCTAGCCGAGCGCGAGATTTTCGGCTTCGGTTTATCAGCGAGCGATAGAACGGAGCTGTGACTCTCGTGACGGGCGCGCATCCGAGAGAAGAATCCCTGATTCATCCGATAATAGCTGTCGCGCTCCCGCTTTACGAGTTAATAAAGCTCGCAATTGCTCGCGACGATGTCAGTTCGCCACTATATTTTTCTCTCTCTCTTTCTTCGGTGCACGGTTTTTTCTCTCTTCCTTTTCTTCTTTTTCCACCTCCCCTCCCCCCTCCCCCTCCCATTTCGCAGTAAAACAGAACGCGGCGGATCAGAATGAAAGTGAGTCGCAGCGAGCGCCAAACGGCGAGGCGTAATGCCAAAATTTATTGTTGCGTCATAAATATGCGTTAAACAAATTCGTAACTGGCGACTCGGGGTAAATATTAGAAAAACGTGAATTCAGTTCGAAAACAGAGTACCGCTCGAATAAAGCGAGTACATAAAATCGCGCGTTTACATGCAGCCGAAGCCGAGCCGGTCGGCGAGTGATGTATGATCGACGAGAGAAATGCTATGCACGAATCGCGATTAAAAGTGTATACATTAATACCTTCTATTCATAATATAAATCTCCTTTTGTCACGACACGAACAAGTACCAACAAGTGCGACGTGTTCTAGCTCGCTAAATGTCTCAACGAACAGCGAACCAAGCACTTTGGAATCGCACGTTTCTCTCGATTCGATGACGATCCCGGATCCGACCAGCGAGGTGAGGACAATACAAGATATAACGCGACATCTTGAGAATAACTCGGAAATAGAATTTCATTTGCGATAAATGTGATCGAAAAGAACGCGGCGGAAAGACCCCATTCCCGTGTCTCGTATCTCTTCTCTCTGTTCGACGCAATCGTAAACGCGGCTAATAGATCGACTCTCGCGATCCTTCCGGAAGCTCATAAGAAAAGCGCCCCGACCTCGGTCAGCGTCAGCCGCTGTTAGAGATCATTTTATTTATTTACGAGCGGCGTCGGATACTTTCAGGCTTAGCTGCGAGTTCCCGATGGCAGTGAAAGATTAATTAAAGCGCAAGCCTCCGCGTAATGGCGCAGCATCGCTTTCCACTTAAGATTACACCGCGAACACCCTGCTCGCTGTAGTAGTTGCTCGGCCAGGAAATTTCGCCATCTGATGCTTAATAACGGGCGGCTTTGTTACCGTCAATTGCAGCGCGTAAGTAAGCGCGAAGCTTAATTCCGCCACCATCGCCGATACGTGGACCGTGAGCGCGATCCCGTTCTCGCTAATCGCGATCTCTCGCGAGCTTAGAATCGACGTTCGGCGAATCGTTATTCCTCCTCTCCTCGCGTGGAGATTTCCCTTGATTTTCACGAAGCGGGAGAGGAAAGGTGAACGGATTATCGCGTTTCCCGTTAAATCACAGGTACCACGAGTGACTGACGTTATTAATGAGGCAACGACAGCGAGGCCGCGAGCGAGATCGTATCCCGCGTTCCCGTTCGGGCGCTCATCATCCGCCGTTTAACGATAATTGTTATCGATTTTCCGCGAGGCCTTGTCGCGCGAGAATTGACACTCGCAAAGTGCACTTTGCCTGCGGTCGTCCCGAAGGATGAAATAATCGCAATTACTGGCCGAAGAACGAAGTAACGCTCTCGCGTTTGTCGCTCCGTTTGGTCGCTCCGTCCGAGTGAGGAGAGCGACAGCGTTTCATCACGATCTGTTGCAATTGTCAGCGATTTCATCCTTCGATCCGTCGCGAGAAAATCTCAGAGCGAGGAAACGCGCTTCCATCTCGGAAATCTCGCGATTTGGCCCTTCAAGCGGCGGCGTCCAACGGAAAACGCGGTTCTGCCCTTCTCTCAAACTCGGGAGATCCGTTTACGCAAACGTTGCGCGAATTGACGTTGCGCTAGTCGAACCTTAAGGAAATGCAAGAGATACGTAAAACGACGCATTTTCCACCCCACAGAAATATCTTTATCGCTTACACATTTAGCTCCGCGGAGGGAATTGCACCGACTCGCAGCGCCGCGGCAGGAGAAAAAGCGAGAGGTGCCAGACGCGTAAGAAGATGAAGGTGGCGCGGAACGCGAGAGGGATAATACGGCTGCACGCATACATAGACGCGCGCGTCTACACACACAGAGACAGACACGCCGTAAAGCAGCGGAATAAAGAAAGAATTTTGTGTATTCGCGGCTAATAGAATTGCCGCGCGACATATTTACAATACAGTTCAGCGAACTGCTGCTTAACGCTTTTCCAAACGCGGATCCAAACGTTGGGATCAATATCGGAAAATACTCTCGGATGGTTTACGAACGGAAGCTTCATCTTCCTGTTGCACATCCTTTTGAATCGGTGACTGCATTTTCTTGTTAGTCAAAGATCTCCGTTCGAGTAGATTTTTCGCCGATGCGACTTCTAACAGTTAGATGCTCGCAACAAATTAAACAGGACTCTCGTATTCTCGCGAGAGAATATTCTTTCGAGTAAGAATTCTGAGAACGTTGTTGTTTCGAGGAACGGCGGAAATTAGCCAAACCGATCTGGATCGCCATCCCGGCTAATCGATGCCTCGCTCGTTGGCACGTGTGCTGCCACTTGGTTCGTTCGCAGGTAAAATCATCTCTGGAGAACGTCGATGGAGAGCGACGTGCACGGAAATGAGGCCACCGTCGCCGCGAGCGGGTCGTCTCCGACGTCGTCTTCCGCTTCTGACATTGCGACGCCATCGCGGCGTACGATGCATCGAGCGCGGCTCGCGAAACACCTCGCGGTCGCGAGATCTAAACAAGCCGACGAATGTCGCTCACGCGACGAGTATTCCCGTCGTGCGTTCATGAAGTTCGACCGGCGCGATGAGAACGCGATGTCGGCAGGCACAGACGGCGACTATTAATGGAAAGCCCGCCCCGGGGGAAACTTCTGCCGTGTCTTTCCGGGTGAGGAGGTCCAACGAGTTCGAGTTCGAGTTCGCAAATTGGAGAGCGGTATCACGGCTGTTATCCGCCGTTTCGAATCCCGTCGCGCCGGTCTCGCCCGTACATTCTGCAACGACGAGGCAAACGTCGGGAAATAACGAGGCGAAGTCCCGCGAACACGTCGTTACGGGCGTAATGGAACCGAGCCAAGTCCCATCCGATAGATACTCCTTGAAGAAAAGCTCGTCCCCCGATGAGACCATACGGTGCAGGTGCGGCGGCGCGGCTTAAACCGCGGAATTCTCACGTCGCAATTTCCCGTGTGACAAACAGTCGCGCTTCGTCCGTTTAAACGCGATACTTTTCGCAGCGAGGGAGGTTTCCTTGAAATTTGCCGACTGGGGATCTTGCGATTGGGAATATCTCAGGAATATATCGGATTAACGCGAGCGAGGAGACGCGGATTTTCTGTTAACAGCGCGCGCGTTAATAATGATATTTTCTTCATCTATTACTCTTCCACGCGTGATGGGAAAGACGACGACTGCTCGGCTCGGCTCGAATTCGAATCCGGAGCGAATCTGCTCATCGTGGATTTCTCGACTTTGCGCGTTTTTTAAAACATCGAATGCAAATTGCCGGACAAACGCAATACCCGCGATGATCCTCCTCCCTTCATCGTTGGAGTTCTTGCGATCATTTCGAATGCAAATACGAAAAAGTTACCTGTGATGTTACCGAGGAAACATCGAAGCAAAATCGTAAAGAGAAGGAGAACTTTGTCGAAAAGTTACGGGCAAGAAACGTACCTTTTACGTTACGCAGTTGATATGCCAATCGATTGCGATTTTACGACAATTTCTTGAGGAAGGTGATAATCTTTCCACGACACGTACACACACACAAAGAGAGGGAGAGAGAGAAATTACCGTGCGATATCAAATTGCGAAATTAATTACGAGAATAATCCGCGATAATCTCGTATTTATGCAAGCACTTGTTTCTTACCTTCAACTTTTTTGAAGGCAGCAATTTAGAGCCACGACACTCGCGTCCTTTTACGATGCGGGGCTTAAACGCGTTCCGCTCGCGATACACGCGCGCTTATAGGTAACGCTATTAAGCGGGTCGTTAAAAAGCTGAATATGACATCAAAGTTAAAGCGGTGTTAACTAGCAGTTTGCTGCTAGCGCCGTGACATAAGGCCCTTCGTCGGTGAAGATGAAATTCATTTACTACGCGACCTTCAAGTTGAAGGTGTCGAAAACGTCTCGCTCCGCTTTCTCGCTTATTGTATTTTTTACTCGGGTCCACCGCTATCCCGAATGCAAATGTAAAGAATGCAAATTTCAATGTAAATGAAAGTTATCTCCGGCTGCCTGAAATAACAACGTAGTTTCAATAGAAGCGCTATAAGGCAAGGCAAAGATTCAAGGAAAAACCGTGCCACTGCGGAAGAAAAACGAATGTACAAACGCAACCTTTCCCTGCGACCTTTCTTGCATCTCGTATTCCTTCTATGCTCTTTTTCCGTTAATTCAAATTCTTGAAATCTGCGATGGCATAACCGGCAAATATTATTTGCCAAATTCATTTATGCATTTTCCACGTGTACGTATAAATATTTGACTGAAGCTAACGCATGTTATAGCTTTTCGAATCGTGTATTAAAATTATCACGTAACTTTAACGCGAAAGAATCTTTCATTCGACGATTGTTCGATCGCTCAAGCTACTCGTAATGCAAATTCACGGAGTTATCCTCGATAAGTTAGTCGATCGAGGATGAATTAGTTAATGGCAAAAAAGAAACGCGACAAAAAGAAACGAAGGAATAAGCAAAGGTCGCTACGGCGACCTTCTCCTTGGATGGGGGGCGAGACGGCTAATTGCCGCGAACTTTCTCGCAGATATTATCGGAGAAGGCTTTTTACAATTAACTCATCTTCGATGGAAGAAGCTCGAGCGATCGATGTAGAAATAAAGAGGTGGATGTTCACTTGGCAAGAAATATACACAATAAAGAGAATAAAACCGGTAGACTTCCTCGGGTTTTGTAAGAGCGCATCGTTGACTTTCCGCCTTTGAGAATCTCGCTTGTCCCTTCTTTTTAAGATGTGGACGAATGGAAATTGTTAGGAAAACGAGAAAACGCTACTTCACAGTAGAATGGGAGCAAAACGAAGCCGAGTTATGAATTGCATGTTAATTTTGAACATCGGAAGCAGAGAATATTGAAACGAGCGCTTCTTCTTGTTATTATAACTATTTTATGATAAAAGTTATGTACATATAATTTCCCACTTCCTCTTTCTCTTCTTTCTCTTCCTCTGCTCAATAATTATCTCATACATGGCAAGCTATGTCCAATGATCTGTCCAACGATAAAATATCATTCTAGAATAACAAGTAAGAACAAAACGACAGTTTTCCTTTCCCCTTAAAGTTTAGAGTAACGAGATTACGCAAGAAAATGTACAAATTTATTATGAAAGTGCGGGAGTTTTCTCCTTTCATCTCGGCGATACGCGATATAATATGAAAATCGGAACGCCTGAGAGGAAGAGCGACTACACCGGAACATAACTCACTCGTGGCGAAATAAAGGTTTACCTAACGTCAATACGTCAGCCTTCGGCTTTGGTAACACTCCTTTCTCATTTAACGTGCTATCGCGAGAGCGAAAAGTTTCCTCGCCCGTTCCTCGCTCGAAAAGGAAGGACTTTTTAAAAGCGCCGTTCGACTACGCGCGACCTATAAAATCGCCATTCAATACGAGCGCTGTGAGGATCCGCGAGAGGCAATGAGCACGTGAGTGTCGCGCGCCGAGTTCGCGAGACTCGAACGAGACTCTCGACATGCTCGTGGCACTCTCGCGAGGAAGGAGAGTGCCGGGAGTTCCCGCGGAGTCGCTTAACAAGTTTCGCTCCCGCACACTGTGGATAAAAAGAAAGCAGCAGCGTGCGAAGATCGGCGAGAGCGTGCGGCGAAGCATATGCAGGCGAATTACAAATCTGCTACGAGCGCGAGAACGCGGTTAAATCCCGCGGAAAGTCCCGCGCGTGCATCGCGGACGACCGACAGAGGTTTCCGTTCGGCGAAGCGAGAGAAGTTCCTTCTCCGACCGGCGTCGCTTTCCTGTTCTCCACGTTCGTTCCTCGTTCTCCTCATGGACAACGCAGACGTCGCGCGTCTCTCAGCTCTCTCTTTCTTCCGCGTCTTGCGACGCGGTCCCGTTGTTCATGCCGATTTTCACGCCTCGGAGGAGACGACGGTTTCTCGTGCGACAACGGTTCGCCAAGTTCGGCGGCAAACTTCCAGCAGCTTCCGGCCAAACGCGAGCGGTCTGACGCTACCGCAGCCGGTGCGCCGTGGTTGACCGAATCTACAGAAGCGACGAAAAACACGGACTTGGAAAGCGCTCGCGGTACGCTCCTAATTTGTCGCAAGGCATTCTACGATCTTGCGAGATCGGGCTTTTATCCTAGTTGTCAGCAGTATCTCAGCGATGAATCGAACTTGTCACGTCACTAAAAACCCGCTCTCCGTTAAGCATATCGTTTCAATCACGCTGCACGGAATAATTCGACTCGCAACTATATTCCTATCAACTCTTTCGAGCTCGAATAACGTGCTCGAAAAGTTACGCTTACGTACGGAGAACGTACAATATTATAGAATAACGCATGTAAAATATTGACATTTCTCTTATTTTTGTTCAACCAAATAAAGGTACAAATGAAACTTTTCATTATCGACTATTATCTAAAATCTTTTTTTTTTTATTTCGAATTAACGTAATAAATTTCATCGCAAAATTTCGAGATCGAAAAACGGAGATTGCATATCGTACGCATGTTAGTGTCGATTCGTCAATGATATGCTCCACGTAGAAGTCCAGCTAGAAGAGCGCCGCAGCGAGAGGATTAGCTGTGTGGCTAAGCTGTGCGGACGTTTCACAGTTATCCACGGATGTCGCTTCAATGCGGAATTCCTTTCATCGATGGATCATCGCGAGGAAAGGACTGGCGGGAATAAAGGGTTGCGAAGGAGGGAACCCTGAAAAAAGTTTGGGAGCCAACGGCTTTCATTCGGCTTGAATCGCGTCTTCTAACCGTAAACGCGAGCCGACCACTTTCCATCCGGGAACGGCAGCCCGGCGTGGCCCGTCGTTTCCCGTCACGGCGGCTCCACCTTTTTCCATTCTTCGCGAATAATCCTGCCGGTCCTGCCGCACACACCTCGCCCATTTCGCGAACGCTGACAAAGAGGCGATAGTAAATCCCGAATATAATGTAATGGTGCCGACGGGGTACCGTAGGGGCACCTTAGCGCGGATTTCTCGCGTAACGATCCGGACTATACCGTGCACGTTTTGAAAGGCATCGAGGAATTATTAGGACGGATGCAGCTGGACCGATGCTTGCGCGAGCCTTCCAGACGCTTCTTCGACCGGAAAACTTAGATACTTCGTGTGTAATTCATCGGCGAGTGCCGATGTAAACGCGTTATGTATCGAGACATATCAGAGTTGATAAAATTTAATACGTGCACCACGTATTGTCGAGCAATAAAGATTGTAGGATATTTCTATCCTGATGGAATTGTTAAGTATGATGGGTTTTCGACGCCTCAGATTGATAGAACGATAAGTAAAGAAACTCTTTATCCTTCTTCGCAAAGATGTAACATCTCTCGATAAGCTAGCTGACTCTACAGGCTTCGCTGTTCACAGCTCTCACTCACTCTCGCACTATCTGTCACACTCTTTGTCACACTCTTATTCTGCCATCGTCTACTCTCACACTGCTATCGCTATCGCTTCTATCGGTTACTTTTTTGCTCYCTCGCATCCTCTACCTTTTTATACCCAGAGTGGTGCTACATCTCAGAGTTGTCGGCAATCGCTACATATTATCATTCGATCTGGACGAATCATGTCATCCCGCGAGTGTCAATGGCTTCTTTCGCGATTGTCCTTTGCTCTGGACGCAACATGTCCACGCACGTGCGTGCCGGCTTCTCTGATTACAAGTTTTTGATACATGCCGCCACCGATAATCTTTTCTTCTATACAAGTGATATCAAAATCTCTCTCTCTCTCTCTCTCTCTCTCTCTCTCTCTCTCTCTCTCTCTCTCTCTCTCTCTCTCTCTCTCTCTCTCTCTCTCTCTTTCTCTCTTTCTGTCTCTTTGTCTCTCTTCCATTTTGTATAACAACACGCGTACTATCGCGCTGACGCTAAGAAGAGATGATAATTGACAATTATCCGAATGACGTACCTCGATAACAATTATTATTACAATTGCGCTGGAGCACTTTCCTGTGCTCTGGCATTTGCCGGTTTTATATAGATGTGCGCCGACATTGATTTATTTGAAATACGTCACATTCGCTGCACGCTCGCTGGACTTTCGGGGTGATGTTACATAAAACACAGCTTAACAGGTGAATCAGTCATCGTACGAACAACGGATCAGTCCGACAGCTTTTAACGTTAAGAATATCCGATACGTCAAGTGTGCTCTATCCGACGATCGATGCTTGAAAAATACGATCACAGATCATTAAACGCGCTGCAACACGCGCATCGGTGCGTCACGTTGTCCATGTACACACCTGTGCGCGCGCGCGCGTGCGTATATTCGCGACCGCAAAGATTTATGCGATCGCGCGGGGATTGATTTATACGCTGTCGAAGGGCACGCCGCCGCGCCAGCGGCCAAATAAACGTCCCGACGCGACGTCGACGGCGGAAACGAAAATAACATCCGCGATTAACGACGTAATAGACTTTGCAGATTGCCGCATTTCCACCTGAAATCGCTTGCCGCGGGCCTCATAACGCGCCAGTCGCGCGTCCGTGCCGCATCCGCGCGAGCGCGCACGCATTTATATATATATATATATATATATCGTTAGCCGTATATTTTATTGGGATGGCTCGGGATAAAATGCCCGGCGAGCAGGGCAGGAGGGGAGGGGAGGAGAAAAATAGCCGGGAACGTAAATACGCGGCGAATCGGCCGGGATTTGGTTAACAAATATTGCCGTATAATACTTATAATATATTTACGTGGCGCGCGGAATATTGGCGCGCTGGCCGATCACTATTCATAACTGGAATATTTTAACTGGCGGAAAGAGAGAGAGAGAGAGAGAGAGAGAGAGAGAGAGAGAGAGAGAGAGAGAGAGAAAGGGAGGAGGGAAGCGCCGCGGCACGAGGAGGATGCTGCATCCGGTCGAACGAGACCAGAAGGAATAACGACGCCGATTGACAGGGAGGAGAGAAAGGGGAGAAGGAAGAGATGCGAGATGAGCGCAACGTGGAGTTGACCGCGGGGAGGGGGAGGGGGGAGGGGAGGGGAGAAAGAGAGGAGAGGAGGAGGCACGCGTCGCGTTTAAATCGCGCGAGATCAGCTGTTTAGGGCGCGCATGAATATTTCATCGGCGAATTCTACAACGGCGGCGAGGAAAAACAGGATTTTCCGCGGTGTGATTAATCGGTGGCCCCGGGTTTCCCGATAACGTGGGGGGGGGGGGGTAATGCCGCGGCTGATTTACGCGTTTGGCGGAATTATAGAAAATGGCGGTATCGCGGAACGCGTGCGGGCTCCTCAGAAATTACGGGCCATCGAGGAACACGGCCGGGCACACGATGACGTTCGATTTCCATCGATCGCCACGCTTAATTTCCCATTTCGTAACGACGCGGCGATTAATCCCCGCCCGCGCGCGCGAATTTATCGCCCCGCGCAATTTCACGTCGGACGTAATCTCGTCGGGCCCGAGAATATCGCTCGTTAGATTCGCCGCTGCCTCCCAGTTTTCCGTGCGTCTCGCGCATCCCGCCAGAAAGTTACGGCTGTAAACCGGACGCGATAAGGCTCGAATATCACGGAATATCGAAACGACGGCCCGAAGATGGATGGAATCGGCATCAGTCCGCGTTCAATCTTGAATCTCCCTCCGGTCCGCGCTCGATTCGGCGATCGATAATCGAGCGGGAGACCGCACGCGCCGTAACCAACGTCGGAATTTTGCCCGTGCATAATTCCTGCAAAGTTCCGGCTATATTTTCAATATAACGTCAGAATATGACGGCGAATATCCCCGCGCTGTTACAATTATCTTGACATTACCATTATTCATTCATTGCGAATAAAACTCGTTCCATTTCCGATCCTGCGTCTCCCTCTCTCTCTCTCTCTCTCTCTCTCTCTCTCTCTCTCTCTCTATTTATCTAGCCTGTCTGCGCTGAATTCGCGTTTACGTTTATCGCGGTGTAACAGCGTTACTCAATTGATATTTTCAACTTTCCAGTTATCCGCAAAGTATCCCTTCATGGCGACGATAAATATTCATCGGCGACGCGACGACATAAATAATTCCAGCGATATTGAAGCTACAAGAGGACAACAAACCTCGTGACCTTCAATGATCCTTCAACGATTTAAGCATCGTAAGAGAAAGGAAATACGTCAAATCAATCCGCCAGGCTGATTGGTACGCAATGTCGTCGCGAGGATTTTTCCGCGTCCGCCGTTTACCGCGACTGCATCCGCTCGCGCGATTCGCGCTCAGTACGAAATGAATGACACGGAACGGAAGTATGGGAACGCGAGCGATATTTAGCGTTTTCCGATACCCGCGACTCGATTCACCCCGTCGACCTCCGACAACGGAGCGCTGTTATTACCCCGCGAGCGGGAGAACGCCTCTCCCCGCAGTTTTTGTTTCTCTCTTGAAAATTATTTCGATTTTCGTTGGTCGCGATGGGCGGTCGGTGGTTCTTTTTCTTGCCGGCCGCGTACGGCGGACTTTATTATTGCCGACACAAACGAGCGCGCTTTTTCCTCGCTCGGGCTGCGCGCTCTCGTATCTCGCTTAACGCGTGTAATGGCAATTCGCTCGCGTAAATTCTATATGGCCGAGCTATCGATTCGCCTGTAACGTAAACGATCCTTCTCGCCGCGGTGGTTTTCAAACGCGATCGTATTCCCTTCCGCTGATGCCCGTCGTAATATCAGCGGTTTTCAAAGACCGTAGTTTTTATGTAGCAGCCAGAATGCGATGATTAATGTAGCGTGAGGGATTACACGTGATAAATTATATCATTCACCTCGCAAACTAATCATCGCATTGACAAGTCCGCGTCATGTACTACATTAATAACTCGTGCATTGTCGCTCGCACGTATACGTGCGTATACAAAGCGGATGTCTCGGAGCTCGGGGACGTTTTGCGTTTTGAGCAAAGTCAATCGATTCTATACATTTCTATACATCCCTCTTTCAATGAAAATATTCCGTTCGTTTTACTTGATTAATCTGCGCATCGGACGTCCTGCTCAAAAAAACTGCAATCACGTCGCGGCTGATGGATGAGAGAATTCACAGAAAGTCCGCAAACGGGCTGCAAAAGGAATCACAGCTGCGAACCGGGTCAGGTACTTCATAAATAAATCGCGGAGAAGTTGCGAAACTTGCAGTTTCGAGCGAGAATAAAAGATTAATTAAACCTCCCTCGGGGAACGGATTTGTAACGGTCACGGCGGCGAAGGAGGAGGAGGAGGAGGAGGAGGAGGAGGAGGGGGKGGRGGGGGAGGGGGAGGAGAAGCCGCTCCGGACTGAAGTCCAGCAACCTGACGAAGGCAGAATCCGCGGGCTCGGCGCGGAGCGTATTGCCATTCCCCGCAGACGTTATCAGGCCGAAGATATATACGAATGTCACATCCGCCGTGCTATTTTCGGAATGTCGTAAAGACACCGGCGTCGGTTACGTGCTCGGTAAACAGGGAGGAGAGGCCGGGGCCTTGGGAGTGCACGACTCGGGAACTCGTTCGCCGCGTTCTCGCGTTGCGTGTAGCTAACCCACCTAGCCCGAGCTTTCCTCGGTCTTCCGGTAACTTAGCGAGCGTACCTTGGCCGCGTACGTGACGGAGGTAACAAGAGGCAAATCGCTTTGTCAACGCATCTAGCACCTAAAGCGCCATAAGTCGCGCGACGTGACGCTGTGCGATTCGATCCGACTCCGTTCTGCACCGATAACTTTACTCAAAGGGGAAAAGTAAACCTCTTGCGCGGCCCGAGACGCACCGCGGGATATTCGTTAAACGCGCCCCTTCGGACCACATCGATTATCGATACCTCGATGCCACGATAAATACAGTCGCGTCGGAGGCGCGAAAGACGTCCGTCGTCCAAATCGAATGACCCGAATCGCACGGTCTCCGCACTCGCAAGCCAACCGCCCTCCGCCGCTCCTCTGAGTAAGTAGATAAACTCGGCAGGTCTGATAGCGCCGTGTTTAAGCGCATCGGGGTGGTAGGAAGAGTGGTAGCGGGGAAAGGAGGGCCGCAGATTTTTCAAGATCGAACGAGATCGCGGGCGAGCGCGACAAAGCAACCGACGCGATAAAAAGCGCAGCATCGGTTGACAGAAAATTCAATGGTTCATATTCGCGCCTCGCATTCGGCACAGCGAGCGAAGCCCTTTGTGACGGCGGGGCCTTTGTTTGCGTTTACGATTCCACGCCATCGACGTAGAATCAACCGACTGCATTAGCGATCGAACGTACCGACCGTAGCTGCAATACGCTTCGCGAATGTGCGTTACGCAAAGTCGCAGTAATTCGCGAAAATTATTCGCCAGCTGTTCACTCCGCGCGAATTCTGCGCTCGGCAGATAAATCGCAGCGTCGCGCACGGCGAATGATTGATGCGTATGAAAAAGAAGAGAAAAAGAGGCTATAACGGAAAAGGACCGAGGATTCGCTCGAAGCGATCGCCCTAATCCGCCAAGTCGGAAAGTTCGCGGATTAAGCTGTTCGCGATGAGTTTCGAACTCGCGTGCACATGGTGAATCGCCGGCGAACGAAAATTGACGGTCGTCATGCGCCGCAATCGTAGTCGAGTGTTAAATCGCGGGGAGTGGCGACGGAAGATATCACCGTGCTCGTTACCCCGTGCGACCTTTGTCCCTTTATCCGTGGGGTCGATTTCAGAACGAACGCGCGTTCGCGCGAATGCACCGCGATGCGAATCTCTCGTACTTAAGAGCCTTCGCGCGCATCGCGGAGAACGTTTCTCTCTTCTAAAATGCAGCGTGAAATATTCGCTACGTTAAAGGGACTTTTGGGAAAAATCCGAAAGATTGAAGGATGAAAAGTTTATCAGGCAATTTCGGACTATCGATAGAATTTTTAAAAATTCAGCAACGAAGAATATCGGTTGTTTTGAGAGTAACGTCGAGCCTATCTCAGTCATTTTCCAGATTTTTCTGAAATAGTCGATTCAAACGATGAACGACAATATCCATTGTTTTATTATTGAAAGTAATATCGAGCCTTCCGAGATATAAGTAGAGGCAAGATGAAGCATCTTGACGGATCGAATCACGGAGCTGAGGATTAAAACCCAACCTTTGCATTTCCAGCACTATTTAAACCGTATTCTAATATTATCTTAAATAAGGAAGACCCGATTAGCGAGATATGTTACGTATTAAACGTTGCTGGCGATAACCAGCGCGCAGAACCGGCGGAGTCATCCATCACGGCGCGATTAACGACAAATATATCGCAACTTGGCTATAAAATTAGAATAAGCCACGTGTAGTCTAGTCATAATAGATACCGCGCAATGTAATATATCACAGCGATTTTATCGGAAACCGATAATTGAACGACAAAGTCCGTAGACGACTTTGAGAAACGGCAACGCGCGCATGCACGAGACGACTCTCGTTCGCCGGCGAGAAGGCGGGTGCTAAATGACCGCGATTGCAATAAGCGAAAATAGTGATCGCGGTTCTCGTCCGCGACTGCGAGTTATCCTTCGTTAAGGACGCTTCTCGATGCTCCTCTTCTGCATCTATTCCGCTGTCGCGGAATTCAGCCACCACGTACACAAATCGCCGAGGAATTCGCTTATCATGGCGCTGCGCTATTCTGGAAGGTCTTCCAGCGAAAATAAACGTCCAACGTCCCTTTTCCTCGTCGACGCAGGGTTTCTTTCGCGACGCCACGAGTCGTTGCACGCGAGAAAACGGAAACGAAAATGCGAGCGAGGCTCCGCGCAATGCAGGGAACGAATATATACGAACCACGCAAGATAACAATACGCGATCAAGGTCGATCGAAGCATCTGCCTCCTCAAGGATACTAATATAGGATCCAAATACGGATCCAATGATGGAAATGACGGGTTTTCGACGCCTCGGATTGACAACAAAACAGAGAAAAGCGGTAACACTTTATTCTTCTCTACTAGGACACAGTGTCTCTCGCAAGACTAGCTCTCTCATCTCGCTAACTGATCTCGCTGACCCGCAACACGCAGCTTCTTGCTTCTTCACTCGCGGTCTTCACAGTTCGCTCGTCTTGGTGTGACCTACGCGCCCTACGATCCTTACTTAACTTTAAGACGTTTCACGAAAACAACCCCCGGAACACTTGCACCGGCCAACCGCCGCATATTTCTATCTAATCCGGATCAACTACGTCATCCTGTAAGCCCTTGAGCGTCGACAGTTTTTTTTCCGCGGCTGCTCTTTCTTTCGATGCGACGCATCCACGCGCATATGCATACGCACGTACAAACAACGCTTAAACCGACTTATATGCTTTTGATGCGCATCGACACAAACAATGTCAAGGTCTGTCTCCTTCTATGCTATACTAATAACACTCTTCACGAACGAAGAACTCGTTCTGAGACCAAATTCGTCAAAACGAATGCGGAGAAAGCGCAACGCTCTCCGATCCGAGCCGGACACATCCAGCGGTGCATCCGCTGCAGCTTCCGCCAGTGCAGCATGCATGCATTTTAATCGTATCGTGCCGCAACCGCGAGCGGCAGCCGAGTCCGATGGCGATTTTCCCGCAGCCACGCCCGAAAGAGAGAGAGAGAGAGAGAGAGAGAGAGGCGCGAATGTGAAGAAAGTAACGTGGCGAACGAAGTTCGCGGCGAATAGGCATCGGTCCATGTCCACTCTCGCTCTCGCTCTCGGTTCCGCCATCCGGAAATTGGGGCCGGAAGGAGCGGAAGGGTCGGTGGATGCCGAGTCATGTCCGCATTCCGTTTGCCTTTGTTTCTCGCGGCTTGGCCGAGACGCGCCGAGGCGAGAGAGGTGAAAGGTGAGACTCCACGCCCGCAACTCCGAGGCGCCTAATCTTATTTGCACTTTTCCGAGGCTTCCCCGTCCGACTTCCATTCTCCTCTCTCAGCTCTCTCCCCCCCCCCCCCAGTTTCCCCTCGTTCCTCTTCGTTCCGGCGAGCACTTACTCGCCGCTGTCTGCGAAATTCCGTCGACGTCTCCGTTCCCGCCACGCTGTCCGCCCGCGCATCATCGCGAGTGCATCGCGTTGCAAAATGCAGGACGGCCGCGCATTAGCGGACTCGGTACCGCGCGCATCTTGGAAGTACGCACGCTACCCGAGCGTAGTGGCGAGTGATAAAAAATACAGCATATCCAGGAGAAGGAAAGTTCACGGGGGTGGGGGGAGGGAGAAGGAGAGGGAGAGGGAAGATGCATTAGAAGACGGCCGGAGTGCCGCAATCCTCGCTACTGCCTCGACGAAGATGTCGCTCTCGTGGCCGGAGTTGCGGAGACGCCGGCTCGGCTCAAACTTGCTCGCGTTCGATAAGCGAGATGGATAAACTCGAATTCTGCGAGCAGAAGAGCTCGCGTGTCCTGCACGACGCATCGAGTCTCGATTACTCCGTAGATTACCCCGGGACCGCCGTGTCCTCGCAGCACAGCCGTCAGTGGGATTGCAGCCCGTCATCCGGCAGATTCCGCCTGACAAAAGCGAACGGGGACGTCCGCTTTTAGCGATTACGTCGCAAGCCGCTTACGATTTACGTCGTCGCCGCTCTACGCGCTGCGAGAGATCCGCCGATGGAGAACGCGTGATTCCTTCCGTCACTCCTCCGAAAGAGCAACGGCGAGCTCGATGACGAACCGACGAAGCCGGTCGTTGACTCATCGGTCGAACTCGATTATCCATACGGCTGCTGTAAATAACCGCGATGCACAACCGCGATCGGCCGAGCGGAATTCCCAGAGCTTTTAGTGGCCATCGAATTATTTCGCTGCGGGATTATTCAGCGGTCGGCGAGAGAGATATTTTCGCGAGTAATCGGACGCTGGCGCGTCAGCGTTGTCGCCGCGCATCGCAGCGAGCGAGACGGGAGAGCCAAGGAGAGAAGATCCGAACTGCTTCCGTAAGTATTCCGTAATTCGTTTCCGCCGTAATAAACGGCCCGGCGGAGCGGCGAAGTTTGTGCTCGGGCGAGTAGCTCGGAGAATTTACGCGGATAACTTTTATGAGCTCAAATAATTACGTTCCCGCTGTTATACGGCGTGTACGTATAAGCGGCGCGTCGCTTCTCCCTCGGCGGCCGCCGACTTTGCGCTCGCCTCGAGAGAGAGAGAGAGAGAGAGAGAGAGCGCGCATGCGGCCCACGAGAACTTATTGACACAGATAACATTCGGAGAATGTCTCCGCACTTGGTGCGTGACCATTAAGGCAAGTGCTGCTTTTGTGCACTCGCGCGACTTCGTGCCGCCGCCGCCGCCGCCGCCGCGGCACTCCGCCGTCTCCCCCCCCCCTCCCCCTCCCCCTCGCGGTTTAAGTGATTTGTCGCGTCGCGCGTAAAATAATCGCGGACGACATCGGGGAATCTTCGTAGCCGGGATTCCCGGCGCGATTGCACTCGCGGCGACAAAGGGGGGGGGCAGGGGGGAGGGGCGGCAGATAGAATCCCGCTCCCTCGGCTTTGCGTGTATCGCGTCCCGGCGCCGGGAAAGAGTTGAACAGATTTCCTTCGAGCCGCGGCGGCGGCCGGGAAATTATGTAATTACGCGCGCAGCGGCGCGCGGCCGCCTTCCCTCGCGCGAGGGAGGAAAGATGGGCAAGTGGGACTCGTCAGAATTACAGCGTGCAATCGCGGAATACGGGACGGGAGAAAAGGTTATTAAAGCAAATGAAAAGACGTCAGCGCGCGGAAGACGGGGCTCGGCGGGAAGGCGAGCTCGGCAGGCGAGAAAGAAGGGGAGGTAGAGGGAGGTAGAGGGAGGAAGCGGCAAGCGATGAGGAGAAGATAAGGGCGGACACAGGGTGATGCCCGAGGCGCAGAGCGGGGTAGAATTTAATAACAATTTCTCAAATGAAAATTACCCGCTTTCAAGCGTTGCACCGCGCAAAGCCATGTTGACGACTCAACTCACCTCTTTACCCCCAACCCCCCCGCCTCCCACTCCCTCCGTCTCACATTATAAAATTCTTCCTGTCTTTTCTCCTCCCGTCCTCCCCCAGCTCCCCGCCCTGTTGCTCCCTATGCCGCTCCCTCGCCTCGCCCCTCGCGTTTTATTCAATGTTACAGCTCGGTTATCCGGTTAAGTCGTCGGGCGAAGATCCAACCCCGAATTTACATCTTAATCGAGGTCCCGTTACGGTAACGTTACGTCGTTACGACGTTCATCCGCTCCGGCCGATGCGAGCGAGCCGGAGCGGATGTCGCGGCGATGCGGCCGCGTGATCGTTCGGCTGGCTGCATCCGAGCGGACGTAAAAGCTATTTCGATGCGGCAGCGCTACCAAAACGCGAACGATGCATGACCGATCGCTCCGGATAATCGGACCGATTCGGCGCCAACACGCCCACTCGATTGATCGCTATTGTCGCGTCCGTCGTTTCTGCCGCGAGATCCTTCCGCCTTCCCGTTTCGCTGATCCGCCTCGGCCACTCGAGCGTTTCCATCGCTGATGTCGCTAGCTTTCCCGCAAATTATGCCTGCCTGGCATCTCGCGAGAATAAGCCGCCTGTTGACTCGCGAGAGTCTCCCCGAAGACTTCTCACTTCTTTGCGCGATGATGATTCTCACGAGTGTCGTCCTTAACTCGTGCGCTTTCACTCTCGACATCCACTTGCGCGCGTGATGTCAGACGCTCAACGATCGAGCGATCCCCTCCCCCGATTTCAGATTCCCGCGTTCTCTTTTTTTATTTATCGCATGATGAATGGGAGATCTAAAGATTCGCGCGATACATTGGAATAGAGTACGCTGCGCGGATTCTTTGTCGTAGCGGACGATACCGTAAATAGAAACGGTAAATCGAACTTTACTGCAAGTACGAGTACGGCAAGATTACACTTTTTTTATGGGAAAGCAATTTTCATCTCGAGTACATGTACGGTCTCTTTGTGTTCGATGCGACTATATAACAAGGAGCATGCGAGAGTAGGTCAAGCATGGATGCAAATATTTGTTTAAAGTCTCTGTATGTGCGAGCAGTTGGAAGGAACATTTACAAGTTGCTGTCGCTGCGAGACCTCGCATGATATTATCAACGGATCTCCACGCGAAACAATCACTTGAAGGATCTCTAAGATCATTTTCGTGTGCATGCGAGAAGGAACTAATGCTGCAGCGATCGAGCGTTTTAACAAATAAAACAGCATCTTTCAATCTCTCCTAATCTCATAATGTGACGTCATGCTAGATATTCATAAATATCTGGCGCGTAAGCGAAGCATGATGAGAAACAATCTCCGCAAACGTATGGCCGAACGTATCATCGATCAAATTTTGGTTTCGCCGAGTCTCCGTATGAGGATCAATCACGATCGAGTGATTGCATCTCGCTGAAATAATTACTCAGCGAAAGAGAGTTCGCCGTCAACGGCGAGAGCAGGACGACGCGCGGCGTCATCGGGAATTGATCGGAGAGATGCAACGACGCGACTTCGCGGCGAGGAGACAACAGACAAATTAACGTGTCGATCTCTCCGGCGACACGACTCGACTCGCACGAATATCGAACGGTAATTCGATATTACTCGCGCACGGATTCGATATTACGCGTGGCCGGAATGCGGCGGATAAAATTCAGGATTCGACGCGCAAACGCGCCGCTGAATCCTGAAAAGTGCGAGCTTTCTTGGAGCTTTCCAGCGAGATGAGCTTCTCTTCGAGAACAGGATGTCGGCTGTTTCGCGCCAAGGTCGTTGCTCGTTACACCGATGAATCGAATTTTATTTGCAAGCCTGTGATCGACCGCGATACGGAACGTGTAATCATGATCAGGATCAGATGTTCAGGAGAGATATAATTCTGCAAATACAGTTGCAAGTATCGGAATGATCGGACTGATACCTTGCGGTTATTCGAGTCGCCGTTTGCATCAGCGGGGTCTTGTGTACTCTAGATGTAATTTTAACGATGCGTTAGATTCGGCGGGGAAGATTAAATGTGTTCTTTCGATATGAATTTTATTCGGTTTCGCTCACGTCGTGTCTTAACAATGCAATGGACGGAGTTAAATCTGCACTTGTGCAGATCCTACTTGTGCGACGCTAGTTGCATAAATGCGAGCTTGATGGTTCGTATATCGGTCGATTAAATCGATAAAACAAATCAGCTTCGATATGAATACTATTTCGTGCGCTCGCTGTTGATCACTGATGATCGCTGATGTTGAACTCGCTTCTGCAATAAATGCCACAGCTGGGGCAATGATACGCAATTATTTTGCATTATTCGATATTACTCCACGCATCGGCATGTGTCGGTATTACGACATCATTCGTGCATCGTAGTTTATATTATACTGAACATATCATATTCCGCGCGAATGTATTCTCGCCTATGTGTAACGTTTAGTCGAGATTGCATCGACTTGGTGTTAACGTTAAATTCAATTTAAGCTCCAGCCCTAAAATATCGAGAACGTAAAGATCATCTTCCACTAAATTATAGTCCACCCTAAACCCCCTCACTTTTGGAATTTTCGAAAACAACGCCGAAAGTGCGCAACGCCGAATATATGCAACAGTAGCAGATTTACAACGGATTAACGGAAACGCCGTCATCGCCATTTGACAACGTCCGAATTGGGAGATGAGGAAAGGAAGGAAGGAAGGAAAATGTCGAAAGAAATACCGGCTAGTTAGCCCGATGTAAACAACACCCCTCGGATTCATCGCGAATCAATCTCTCGCGCAAAGCTGCAGCTCTATCTCTTCCTCCCTTGCACCCTCTCGAGAAATTAACGAATTTATCCGTTCGCCAAGTGCACGGCATCGGTTCTCGCAGCGCTCTCTCTCTCTCTCTCTCTCTCTCTCTCTCTCTCTCTCTCTCTCTCTCTCTCTCTTCCTCTCTCTAACAGGTTGCCTCGCCGACGCGCTCGCGCAGCTTCAGCAGCTCGCTCGCCCGCGCTGTCGGCTACGAATTAAACGAGGCGCCGGGCGTTTCTCCCTCCCGCCCTTCTATCCCTCAGGCATTCGTATCGAGGAATTCTCCTGCGGAAAGCGCCTCTTTTACCGTGCGCCAATATTCCCGGCCAGAATATTCCCTCGGCTGGGTATTCTGCCGAGCCGGAGGAAGAAGGAGGGTGGTAAATTCCGGAGCGGGTTGCCTCCCTGTCTTCCTCGGGGCGTTCTTTCGAAATCAGCGCCGGAACCCGCGCATCGCACACAAGGATCCGCGCAGGTGCGCTCGAGGGACACGCCGGAAGGCTTTAATGTACGATACGTATACGGAGCATTCGCGTCCCGAATTCGCATCTGATATCTTTCGCTAAAATTGGATACTATCTCGCTGCAATAGCGATTTGATCGCGCGACGCCCCTATCAGAATTTTCCGCCACTGCTCCGACAGTGCACCGACTTTGCAATATCAGTTGGAATTTTTTTACATTTCTCTTTTTACGCCCGACCCAGCGCCGCAGATCAGACGCGGCGTATTAATCCCGACCGCGCGCG
This sequence comes from Eciton burchellii, assembly GCA_020341155.1. Classification (NCBI taxonomy): domain Eukaryota; kingdom Metazoa; phylum Arthropoda; class Insecta; order Hymenoptera; family Formicidae; genus Eciton; species Eciton burchellii. The sequence continues at coordinate 3,552,375 of JAHMML010000009.1, forward strand.
GCGCGTAAAGCGTAACTCGCACGCGTATTCTCGATTTAACGAGTCCGATTGGTCCTCTCCTTTTCTTTTTCTCCTTAAATTTTCCGTCGATTCCAGGCATTTCCCCGTCGGTTTAATCCGCTGGCCACTCAATTTATCACGAACCGTCAAATTCCGCCGCAATTACGAACAAATTTGCTTCTACACCGCGTAGCGCGTTTTATAAGCGCCAACGTGCGTCAGACTTTTCCGTCCGGTGTCCTTTCGTAATCAAAGCAACTCTACCGGATCAGCAGATCCCTCCGCTCGCGCAAAACACAACCGACGAATGGATGTTCCACTGATGCGACATTCAACGCGTGTATTACACGCGTATATACACGACAAATCCATGTCGAATCGCCTGAGTGTCGCTATAGAGAAAAGGGAAACGAAACGCGCGGAATTATGAGCGTGTACATTCTCGGCGCGTATTTCAGGATTGAGAAATTGTATGCCGTGTGCATAACGAGTCTCTATTATCCCTGTTTGCTGTTTGCTGACGCAACGATCAGTTATTATCGATACACTGCAGATTTCCACTGCAGCGGTCCCGGCCGCTGCATAAATCATTCGATCATCGCGGCCGGGTAATTATTTACAAATTTACACTGCCATCCCGCGTTTCCCATCCATTATCGCGTTCTTCTTCGTCCGTTTGCCAAATATTGACCTTCCGGGATGATTACGCGTGGCGCGATCTCGCGTAATGCGATCGGATCGTCGCGTCTGAATCTAACGACGCTCGCGAATAGAATTCGATGCTACGTCATGTCGAATTATATCTCGCAACGTGAGCGAATGCCGCGTGCGGATCCGATAATCCTGTTGCACCTTTCGCGCCAACTGACGCACGTTGTAAACCATTTTGTTCACCCCGTTGTTCACCCCTATGCGAGCACGTTCGGAACGTATAGTGCATCAATAAAAAATAACGCATCAACGTAGCGGTTTTAGCGACGCTCACGATGCTGGGATGCAGCGGATGAAACGCAGCGTGTTGCTGCACAAGGCACAAACGTTTCAGCCGAGACGAGAGCGGAATGGAATTCCGGTTTGGGCGTCGCATTAAATTGTCGCGATATACGCGACATTATTGTCTATCACGCGCGAATAAATAATGACGGTGCATCGTTCCTGTTGCGTCAAAGGAATCCCGTCATATTACTACATGTGTATTTCACGCGTGGAAGATTAAACAGCTTTTCCTTCCATCTCCCCTCCTCTTCGAAAATATATGCGAACCTTTCGGCGAAAATACCTTTCCGGTGGCATTCAACCAGTTTTGTCATCAGGAATTACATCTGTTTCTCTGCACAGAGTCTCTCTCTCTCTCTCTCTCTCTCTCTCTCTCTCTCTCTCTCTCTCTCTCTCTCTCTCTCTCTTTCTCTCTCTTTCTATGCGGCATAGAGCTTATTAAAACCGAGGATTAAAATCGAAAATGAAGACGAGAGAAATAGTCTCGATTTACTCGACCTTAATCGAAATCCTAAATGCTTTATGCGCGCATTTTATGTTTCACGTGCGCTCAGCGAGCCAAGTTTCTCTCGATCGAGACTCAGAGAAAGCGGAGAGTCTCGGAGTTCGTCCGGTAGCGCACCTGCGTTTCCCGCAATTCCCTTCGTTTATGTCCCTTTTCATCGTGCGTGCGTTGTCCGTGCGAAGGATTTCCGCGCGCGGGATGCGGCATATCGATCTCGGCAACACTCATACGCAGCCGTCTCCTTTTCGCGCTTTTGCGCAATGTCACTTCCGCGGCAGCGAACGACGTTCCCGAAGAGACCATCGTCTCATTAATCAGGGCAATCTCTCGGCACAATATTGAAAATTCCAACGCATCCCCATACCGGTATAACGCATTCCCGACCTGCGGCTGGGACGCGACACGATTTCAAATATTCGCGAAAGAAGCCAAACCGGCACTTTCCGCGTCTCTCTTCTATTCTCGGCGAGATATACGTACGCGCGTATAGCAACACGCACGCATACACTCGCTCTCGCATGTGCATATGCACGAGTACAGCGAGCTGCACGTGACGCACATTTGAAAAAACGAAAAGAATCTCGAGATTTTCGGCAATAAATTACACTCGGCTGCGACCGCGGTGCATAAACGATACATGGAGTAAGGATCGCCGAGATACGTGCGAGGGAAGGTCAGACGCAGAAGGGGGATCCCGAGAAAACGCGGTTCTAGACACCAGCCTCCCATGAAACGTCCTGTATACGCAGACGGGCACACGGAGGTACGCGTACACAGATGTGGCTGCATGTCGACGTGATACGCGCGGATAGGGCGAGAACGCGAATGACGCCGCTCTCCGCGTTCTCGCCCTTTTTTCTCGCGAGATCCTTTACCGCCCTTTGTGCCCCGCGCGAGGTGGCGAGAGGAGGCGGCTCGTTCTCCGCTCCTTTCCGCGGCAATTTTCCTCCGTCCCCGACCCGTATCGCCGCACCGGCGCGTCTAATGGCCTACTTCAAACGACGTAATTGCTCTCAATTTATATCGGGAATGCAAAGCGCGACGTGGCGGTGCACGTGGCGCCCGCAATCGCCTAACGCGATTTCCTAGCCCGATTAAACAGCGCCAGCCGACCTGCGGAGCACCGGAAATTCCTTTCGGACTCTCGAAGCTTCCGACTTCCACTTTGCGGCGCAAACTCTTGTCGCGTTTCGATTGCCTCTGCTGTCATCATCGTTCAATCTCCGCGACGTGCTTTTAGCATCGCCCAGCTCGCGATGATCGTTGCGTCCGGGAATTCTAGTGCCGGGAATTTTGCCAATAATTTTATAATAACGGAGAGATTAGGGCGTGTTCTGTTTCAAGACTCGTCACGCGAGCTTAAATCGCAGATTTCCCCTCGGCTGCGTTAATTATCGCTGGATGCATGCTCGTCATCTTCATTCACGCGGCAGAGGAGACGCGCTGTATTCTCTTACAGCAAATGCGAGACAAGAGGAATTAAACTAAGAGCATTCTAAAGGCCACGTATTAATCCGTAAATTCAATTCATTACCTGAAAGCAAAGCATCGTCCAAAATCGCCAACGAGATATTTACGGCACGCGATTGTCCGCTTGATCGGGCGCATTTACATATCGCGTTTGGCATGTACGTTAAAATATGCCGATACGGATATGTCGGCTAGGAGACGTAACGACGATTAAGCGTGTTCGTCGCACTGCGAATATAAACTTCACATTCGACCGAAAGTCCGCGCGCGCATTTCATCTATAAAATACGTGAGCGCGCGCGCATTATGCGATAGTTTCCTATCAGAAATCTGCGTTGTCGGCGGAGGCAGTTTCTCGCACATCTCGAATTCCCAGCGACAGTCCGGCGAGCCGAATTGTCAGTAAATGTGTCCAATAATACACGGCGCGATACGGTGCGCCGTATTTTCATAATATTTTCCCCCGCATCCTGCGCGCGGGCGCAGAGATTATTATCCCCCGCCGCCTCCGCATGCCGGCCCCGATGCTACCATGTGATTTTATATATATCGCGAAATAAAAGCGATTTTTCGCGTGCGCGTCGGGATTACGATATCCGGTAACAAGCGGATATCGATCGGCCGGACACAATGACCGCTCTCTCCCTCCCTGCCGCCGTTACGTCGAAGAATTTCAGCCTTCAGCCTTATTTACGGTAAAAGGCGCGCCACCTTCGCCCTCACTTTTTCCCCCCTTTTTGCCCGTGAAGCGCCACTGAAACCGTACGGCGAATTTGCAAGCGGAGCAGGAAGAAGTGATCATTGCACCCGCTTCCACTCGCCCTCCCGCCCACCCGCCTGCCTGTCTGCCTGCTTGCCTGCTTGCCTGCCTGCCTGCCTGCCTGCCTGTCTGCTTCCGGGTTTTCCGAGCTCGGCGGTGGCGGCAGCGGCGGCGACTACCTGCGGGTTCGCTCGCTTGAAACAATTGAACCTCCCTTAATTTATCACCCCGTTAGAATGCAACGAATTCCACGGGAAATAAATTATTGCACGTAGGTAGGTGGGTAGGGAGGTTGCCTGGTGCCGCCATCGCGCCGGGAATTCAGGAAGGCGAGTAACTTACGGGCGAATTTGTTCCGGCTTTTCGTATCCCCGTTCCGACCCCGTCCCGTATCCCCTTGCATCCCCCTGCATCCTCCCCCCTGCCCCCGGGTTGGGGATAACAGGGCAGACCCGTTGCGTTCGCATTTGGGGAATTTATGTCTCATGCGCCGGGCGCGCGTCATTACGCGCGTATCGGCGCGTGACGTCGAGATTACGCGCGGCAGTAAAGCCGCGATCGCGGGACGGCCTCGCGCGCGAGGCTTAGAAAGGAGCTGTCGTAAAAAGACAAGCCTCCGTAGGGGATGATATGGGGGGACGATGCGCGCGACGTTCCTAAACAGGAAATAGCGAGATGATCGACGAATCGAGGAGGAGGGGTGGCGGGTGGGACGCCTGGCGCGCGGTGCGCCGCGGCTGCCAGTATCCCCGGATTATCCCGTAAATAGCCGGCTTTAGACGCGGGAACATTAATATTATGACAAGTTGGTAGAATGGAAGGCAGGTTCTTCACTCGCGGCGCACGCGCGCGGCAGCTTCTCTATACGATCTGACAGGCTCCATGATGGATAATCTGCTTATCGCTCCCCGACCCCGAGACACTTCACCAACCACTCCTTCTTCGTGCTCTCGCTTCCTTCCTTCCTTCCTTCCTTCCTTCCTTCCGTCCTTGCACCCTTCCACCCGTCCGTCCGTCCGTCCAGTCCGTTCTCTTGGATCTCCGTTTTCGCCGCCGTTCTTTCTTCTCCTCGTCTTTCTACCCCCCTGCCCGATAATCCCCGAGAGCCGCGCTCTCGGAAAAGCGGGGGGGGGGGAGGGAGGAAGGGAGAAACGCGAGAGCGAGAGACGGCTGCTCTCCTGCGCTGGCTGCGCGGGGTTTATTGGAAAAGTGAAATGACGCCGGGCAATCACGCGACGCATCGTAGCAATATGAGAATTTTATCCTTTCAATAAAAAGCGCGGGCACGTAAAAGGGGGCCGCGATCGGGGGAGCGCGGGACGTCGAAGCGGATATTACTCGGTAATTCTGATATCAATAACGCCTTACCTGCGGCGTTCACGGCGAGCGGATCAAGGCGCCGCTACGAATTTTTAAACGAATACGCCCGCGCGAGCGGATCGCAAAACGAGGATTTTCGCTGCTCGCGGAGAAACCGCGATGTGTTTCCCACGCGTCGTTTACCCTTCCGGTTTCCGGTTACGAAACAGGGGGACAGCGTTGCGAGGGTTTATCAACGAGGCGATCTCGCGAAAATTGTCGCGCAAATTTGTATGCACGATTTTACTTTTACGGATATACGATCATCCCGGTGAAATATGAGAAACTCGGAACGGATGTGATCGCTTTCCGGCGAGAATCGATCGAGGAATGCCGAGCCGCGAGGAAACGCGGCGAAGCGCGCCAGAGTGGCCGCCAGAGTGGCGTGCAAGATTATAATTTATCTAGAACGCGCTTAAATTCTCTAGAGCGCGAATAAATTCTCCATTATCATCGGTGAAAATTCCGTGAAAACTCAAATAGCCAAAGAGCCGCGCCGGGACAGAAATAGAGCAAGGTTTGCCGTATGTCAAGCGTCTCGGCCGGCGCGAAGCCGGAAAATGCGCGCCGGCGTTAAAGCATTCTCAGAAAAGTTCACAAGCTGTGCAATTTGTTTAGTATACACGCAGCGCACACCGCCGCGTTATTTATTATTATTATACCGTCCTGCATCATCGTGGAATCCAATTTTCGTAACAGCGGAATAAAAACCGTCAAGTACCCCCGCGCATATTTTGCCCGGCGTGCATTAAACGGGCGCGGCGCTATGTAAGCCGCAAGTAGCGCTTGCTTGCATCTCGCTCGCCGTTGTTATTTTTTACCGCCGACACAAAGGTATACGCGCTTTAATTTACAAGCATTTGCACCGCGCGAGCAACGCGGACGGCCGCGTTAGCGTCTCCGAATGTCCGGAAATATCTGCGCGATTTGAATCTCGCGGCGACGTATCGTTCGCGACGAATCCTCGCGACGAGCAACGCGATGAAATCGCCGCGAGAGATTTCCTCGTCCAGATTCTCTCGTTGCAACCGGCAGAAAACATTATCTCGATCTCTCTCGACCAACGCAACGAACGTTTCGTTCGTTCCGCTGCGGATTATTCTCGCTCAAATTCTCGCTGCGAGCTGTCTATCCGGGATAATCAGCCCCCGGTGCGGGGCGTGTAAATCCGTCTTTACGGCCGCGACTAATAGCCAGACACGCCAGGCGGGTATCGCGGGTGCAGGGGGGGGCGCGCGGTAATTCGGGGTGTGCGCGAAGTAATCAATGGCCTTACACGGCGCGTGACGATTCAATTACAATCCGGCGACGTGGACTTCCCGTGGAATTAACCGTGGATAAAGCCGAATCGAACTGTCGCGATCGGACTTCCGCCTGCGCGCAGCTAACCGCGACAGCGCGACGCAGCGGCATAAATAACCCGCGCGCGCGCAAATCCGCACGCTCGTAAATCCTTAAGTGGTCGAGCGGAAAAGCGGCGAGGCCCGCCGAAGAAAGCCTCGGAATCAGCGTAGTCCTGGCGTAGATTTATCGGGCATAACTCAACGTCGACATGCGCGCGCGCGCGCGCGTTTACACGGCCGGAAGCATCACGCGTCGTCTAATGGCACCCGCAGCGGCCTGTACGCGTCGAAAATAGACGAATTGCATCGGCAAGGCGCCGGAAATTCCCACGGCGGCATCCGCGAGATGAAATAGACGACGGGAATTCGACACCGGCCGTTACGAATGAGTAATGGATGGCGATTCGTTTTCAGTTTATGCGTACGTTACGTGCGTACGTAAACGAGAAACGACGCAACTTTTTCCAATTTCCCAGATTAATTTCCTTCGTATTCTTCATCGAGCGAACAGGCAGGATCTGAGAGATCGGGAATTGCGAGTCGAAACGCTGTCAGAAAACGCTGCCTAGAAAATTTCCCCGCCGATCTGAAAGTCTCGTCTTCTCGTTAGCCTCGTAATCCGGATCGATTCGAAATCTGATGACTAATGATTCGTATCGGGAAAGTAAGAACGAAACGCACGAGTCGCGTTTGTTACGGTTCCTTTATTCCTTCGGCGCACGAATTTTCGAGCACCGAAACTTCGCTATCAAACAGGCGGGAATAATCCAATCGGTTTCACATTTAGTTGAAATTGGAGATTACGTTGTAGCATAACGATCTCTCCACGAAACCGTTCGCTCATTATCGCACAACAGAATTAACAATAGCTTCTGCCACTCGGTGTTATCAATCTTCGCCAACAATGACTGTATTACGACAACAACCGTATTATCAGCGCAGATGTAACGCGAGCAGTTCGCGTCTCGCAAAAGCGAACATCGATGACAACAAGTCCGGGAGCAAGGGAGGGCTCTTGACAAGAAAGCACACGTGCGATTTAATCGCGAGGATTAATCGGCATTAACGTTACACGGAATGTCACATGCAGAACCGCAAGGGAGCACTTCCTTTCCCAATCGACGTTTTTCCCGCGGCGTGCCGACAACCGACCAGTAAAATCCCGTCTAACGGTCTACCATTGGTATTAGAGACGCCTCTTCGTCGAAGAAATTGTCGTGGATATCCGCGGCACTCAACATTATTATCCACCGTAAAACGCGCCCCTTCCTCGTCGCGATCGACGCGCGCGCGCCTGTAATTTTACGCGCGAGCGTAACGTTACAAATCGAGCGGATAGGCGCGTTTTATCGCGGCACGCGGAAGCTCTCGCATGATCCACGCTCCGCTCTTCCGCGCGATGGGCACCTCGCGTTCCCCGCTTTTTTATCGAGTTTCGCATAAAACGGGGAACGACTCCGGCTTCTTTTTATCGCACGAGCCTACGATCCTCGCTCTTCCTCTCCCGCTCGCTCCCCTCGTCTTAGCGTTGCGCGTACGCTTGCCGAGCGGCCGAAATCTTTCAGCATCGCCCTTCCGGTCCGACTAATTAAATTCCCGTCGATCCCTGGGCATTTCAGGGGTATCCGCCCGAATCGGAATTCCCGGCTGTGAGATGGGAGCCGAGATAATGCTCTCCGGCGATCCCGCCAGTCGTGGAGGAAGAAAAATCCATCTAGAGGCGAAGGGGGTTGCGAAATGACGAGCAAAGAAAGAAAGAAACGCGCAGACTTGCGAGCTTCGCCGATTCTTTGCGGGCGCTTTGTGTGCGCTCATGCGCGCAACGGAGTAATCGTTACGTGTGATCGTTACGCGAGTCAAGAAGCCGAAGGTCAAAGCGACAAAGAAGCCAACCGCGAGGAAAGGAACGTAAGGGCGCAAAGACGGGAACATCATTTAAGAAACATCGACGAAGAAAGGGCAACGTCTACGCTAACGATGTAATTTTGACTTGCCGCTCACCCTTCGCGCCTCCCGTAACGCAAGCCATCCCTGACGTCGTTGATCTGCCTTATGGGGTCTGCGATTTACAATCCGGAGTGCGGTGTGTTCCGTTTTCCGCCCTCGCGATTCCGCGATTCCGCGGTTCGCGAACGCATCAGAAAGCCAGCCGCTCGCGCCGTTCCCAGCAGGAGAACTTTAATAGAGCGCGACTTTGGAAAAACAGGAACTTCCATCAGCCGTCACCGGATATTACCATGCTCCAGCATCGAGGCTGAGTTTGCCGAGCAGTCGATATACAACTGACTCGTCCGGCCTTCCTGTCTTCGAAATCCGCGTACCCTACTTGAACGAATTTCGATTGCAAATATCGGTTATCATGAGCGACAGGTACAAGGTGTAAACAGAGGACGCTGACATTACGTAATAAACGTAAACGTTGAGAGTCTGGTCTTATGGAACGAGATGACGGTGTTTCGTTTGGTGTGTAATTTGGGGATCACGAGAATTAGATTTACGCGGAACGTATTATCTTGCTTTCATATTCTCTCGATGCGGCATAAAATCGATGAATGACACGTCTCGCAAGTACACCAAATACGAGAGTTCGCCAAATACGAGAGACACACTCGTCGAAGGAAGCACGCGGCGCGGGATATCCGCTTTAAGAGCGCGAAGGTGCGGTATTTAATATGCGGTGTTTCATTGGGCGGAAAATACGAAAAGTTTACAGCGGGCAACGGCCGGCGTGATTGACGCGAACGAGCGCGCGTTCCCGGGCGAGCGTAAACGGAAATTCAAAAACGCGCTCGCAGCGTCCTCGGAAATTCGACGGAAATCGGGATCGCGGTCGGTCGATCCGCCGCCGCGTCTCGCCGCGTCTCGCCGCGTCTTGCTCTTGCGGTGGAGAGGCACGTTCGAAGGGGGCTAATTCCACCGTCAATAAAGCGGGACCATCCAATTACAGGCGTCCTTCCGTAAAGTCGTCGATTCCGTCGAGCGCGGTCGCGCTCGTTGGATCGTCGCCGTTGAATCGTAGGAACGCGGGGGAGGGTGAGAAAAAAGGGGAAACAAGGGCAGAGGGGGCGGGGAGAGCGCTGAAAGAGAACGGAGAGGGTGAAAGAGAAGGAAGGAGCGAGCGAGCGAGCGAGCCGGGGGATGTTCTTGCTGCCGCCTCTCGCCCCGATGTCGAAATTAAAGTCAACGAACCGGTTCGTGCGGGATGCACCCGGCGCCAATTTGCTTTCGAGGGCTTCCGCGGGCCTTTAATTGGAAGCAGATCGGGGTTTAGTCGCATCGGATCCGCGAGATTACGCCAGATTAATGCTCGACGGCGCGCCGAACTCGCCTCGGAAGCTGCGCGCGCTCGACGTTAACGTTACTGCCCCCTCCCCCSCCCCGAATTACCCGCATCGTCTCGAATTCATTTCCTCGCCGAGCAAACAGGCACTCGCGAAAGCGGCCCCCGCTGCACGTTAATCGCGCCAACTTTTATTATATGCCCGAACCGCGCTGCTGCGATACCGCGTAGCTACCGTAATAGCCTCCCGATGAGGAGACTTTCGAACGTAAATTGCCGCAAGAGGAGCAACTTCCGTAAAAATAGCGGAGCTTTCCGGAGGAGGAGCAATGCGACGAACGACGTTCGCGTTCGAGCAACGCAGCATCAGATACGCGGAGTTTTCCGTCTCGCACGACTCGGAGATCTACCTACACGGCGCACTTAATGCTTGTGCTTGACTTTACAAAAGGGAGTTAAAAATCGAGCAGCGAATTAACGTTCGCACGACCATCAAACGTATCAAAAGCCGCGATGTTTACGTCGACGATGCTTATAAACCTTGGCAAGTCTAATATACGTGTACGCGAGAGTGCACGGCGAGTAATAAAGTAAGATCTGTGTCAGACGTAAGTCGGGCGTTTCAGTGGAAGCCCCCGAATCGGGTCAGACACGGGCGAAGGTGCTACCAAGAAACTGCTCGATGTAAAATGAAGGTGGAAGATGCGAGCATCCAAGAAAGAGCGTTATTCATAAGTGTGTCGGCATCGAGCGGCGGATGCAAGTAATTAACCCCGGAGGATCGATATGGTGCACATGAGAGTGCATATACCGGAGAATGCAATAAAATAATTAATCGCGCGGCGGTAACGCATTTTGCGCGCCCTGCTGCGCGATTAGTAATCATACTTTGACTAATCGCGTAACGCAAGACACGCGAGTAATCGTTTCGTCCAAACGGCCAATCTCGATTAATCTCGATTAACGCGTTAACCTACGTTAAAATACGCATCTCGCATCTTGTCGGCGAGAGAACAGGCGACGCGCTTCGAATTTCCCGTTCGAGTGAATCTCGAATAACGCACTCATGATTTCGCATAGCGAGGTAGCCACTAGCGCGTGGCAGCGCTATTGGCGCTTCATTCTTATTACTAATTCCACCAATATCAATAACCGTATCATAACCTACAATTATTTTATAATTTACACAATTATAATTATAAGTCTGATACTCAAGCCAGGCCTGCACTCACACTTCTGATTCCCTATAATTTCTATATAGATTGAAATATAGTTAAAGTTTTTTCCTCCATTCAAAAAATTATCCCCCCTTTATTTATTATTCTTTCTTCATTATTTATTATTCTTTCATTAATCTTTTGTCATTCCTTAATATTTATACTAATTATTTTTTCAACATTAATTATCCCCCCATTTATTACATTTAAAATAACAAATCTAAAAAGACTCAGAGCCTATTCATCTATTAATCAAATAGGATAAATACTTTTTATAATCTTTCCCCTAAAATCTGATTAATCTACCTATCCATCTACAGATTATCTATTATTATCTTTATGTATTATTATTAACACATTATCTTAATTTCGCTATCATAAATATTTCCTGCGAGCAATGCGATATATACTCTCAGCGAGATGAGATTAACACGCGATTCTCAGCACGTCCTTCCTCGATCAATTGATCGAAGCGTCTCTGCGACTCTCCGCCTCGCTCGCGTTGATAACGAGATTCACGGTTCGAGCTGAAATGTCGCATCGACGCGTCTCGCCAAGCGATTTCGGCCGGATTACCGATAGAAAGATTGAAACAACGGCGCCAGGAGGGAGGGAACGAAGAAGACAAGCCGGTGCGGGCTATGCAAATCGCGGATTGGCGGGCAGTAAAACGGAGACGTAAAGGCAGGATTCTCCCTTATTCTTAGCTCCCGGTAGCTCCCATAAATTCGCTCCTCGGCCTGCGTCGACGGACTCTCCCCCCCCGCCTCCCTCTCTCCCTCCCCCCCAATCTCCAATCTCCATTTTGTCCCTGTTTTATGCGAGCCATCGTCAGAGAGTGGCGATCATAGAGCGGTCTCGAGAGCGAGCGAGCGGACGCGCGAGCTCTCTTGCCCTTCGCCTCCTTTGCCCTTTGCCCGTCCTTATCCTGTCGTCCATGGACATATGGCGCGAATGTGCGGCACTTATGTACGTATCCATTCGCTGAACACACGTGGCTCGCGCTGATATTCGCACGTGCAGCCCGGATAAGGCTGCGCGTCGCCAGCTGGAAACCGGCGAACGCCGTTTCTTTGTTACGAGAATGGCGAGTCGAGACTCTTCCCGTCGTCTTGCCTGGTCGACACATCGTTATCTTTGATGTTACATGTAGTGCGCCGGACACTTATTAAGTGCGTGGATCGCGCGAATCTCGAGCAATTTGGCAAACGTGACGCCGCGGTTAATCAGCGAGCGCTCGTCGTTTTCATGAATGTCGTTTCTAGATTCTCTTACTTCGTACAAAGCGCGAGTTGCATTTGTTTTCGCATTTGCAGGTTGCTTTCGCATGAGTCGGGAGGAGCGCGTATCATGAAATAAAAAAATCGGTCCCTGCCGGTGATCGATCATCGATTATAATTGCGATGATAACTTGTACAATGCGCGTTTTATACGATTCGCTGATTAATCCGCATTATGCTCGTGATACACGTAAACTTTTGTTGAACTTTTGCTTGATCCGTGGTAAAGTCGCTAATATTCCATCGAGCACGCGTGTCCAGCATCCGTTATCTAACAGCTTTGCATTTTCACCGTGAGAGCTTAGAGAAATGAAATATTTTTTTTTATATCGTCATTAATATTCATCAGGAACGGCTATGACGTATGCGGAAAATTCGACATGTAAAACGATGACCACGATGGAACATAACGCGTTCTGAGTGAAAGAGATGCGGCATGCATCTTTTTGTAACAACAGAGCCAGAACGGACCGAGAGACACGTAATGCTCCGTAACGCGTTTCCAAAAGCTGCGTTCCCGTGCAGACGCGAGCTGCGAGAAGCTGCCGCCGTTTCACGCGTTTCATGCGAACGCAAATTCGCGCAAAGTTTACCCTGCTCGGCGGGACAGCGGGAAGGGGATGGTGGTGATCGGAGGGCGCCGTTTCCGCAGGGGTACGTACCGAAGCGTAACGTGCAATGACCGGACGTTGGCGCAATTAGGAAACAACTGCACTGGCGGGTGGCCACTCGCACCGATAGATAATTGGTTTCCTCTTACTCGGTCGGCATCCCCGAACTGTTAATTGGCACGACGTGCATCCCGCACCTATTCCGAGGCATTGTCGTATTCGCGTCTTTCGGGAACAACAAGGACGGAAAGGAAATGCTTGACCGAGTCGCTCTGACAAGCGCACGAGCACTGCCCTTCATCTCGTCTTTATAATTATGGAGAGAATCGTTTCTCCGCTCATCGTCCTCCCGACAATTGTCTCACGACAATTGCAAGAAACTTTGCAAACGATGAGAATACGAACGACACGCTGCTCCGTCTCGGACGCGTTTGATAAACGCGATACGAGTCCGGCGAATTTCCGGGAGGCTCTAAATTTGGAAAAAGGCGCAAGAGGATCCGTCCTTAATTCGATGCCTTCTTCGTTAAAATTACAAAGTTTGCGCTAATGGTAGCGGCTTCCGATTAGCCGTGACGTTCGGGGCGCGACTACGGAGCGTAGTTGGGGATATTAATCACACCGGGCGACTTTTCTTGTCATAATTTTAACGCAAAATCCATCCCCTGGTATAAGATGATAGATAGAGCTCGACAAACTTATGTCAGGTGTGCCCCAATTTTTTTCCTACGCCGAGAACACACCGCCGCTGAACGTCACTGAATACACACGCCCTGTAACAAATAACCGCGGAAATCCTCGCGGAATTGGCGCGAGCGATCCCTTCAAGGATCGCACCGCCAGAAGACAGTGGTACTACGATTTTACGCGCCGTTTTACTAACTGGATTTCCCCATGCCCCCGCGGTAAATAAAGGATTACCGTTCGCGGCACAGATCCAACTTGCCCGGATTTATTTTACAACTAATATTTGCCCAGAGCGCCGTTGCTACCGCGGAGAGACCTCTTCTCTCCCCGCTACTCCCGCGATGGATGCCGTCGAGGACAGTAAGAACCCTATAGAAATTCGCAGGGGAAAGTAAGGGGAAAAGTAAGAACTGGCCGGGCAGCGTGTTCTCGCTACGAGACGGGCCGCGATAAAGGAATTTATGTCCACGCGAGATTTACGTCCCTTTACGCTTTTACAACGCGAGAGCGCTGGCACCAACGACCGCGGCCGTGTATGATGCACGGTCCATTGTGTGTGCGCACGCTCGGCACATGCCTGCATCTCCGTGCATGCGTGTCTCTGTTTCCATGTGAGCGTACGGAGGATGTGGGATGTATCCGGCGCGATCGAGCGACCGTGCGCGCGTCCTCGCGCGAGTTGGCGAATGAAACCACCGTCGTCTTGGAGGCAGACCGTTGCGGACCGTTGCGTGTGATATACGCGCGCATCTCGGAACGTCCTCTCAAAAGTTGGCGAGACGACACGCGAATATCGGAAACGGAGCCCGACTCCTAAAGCCGAGCGTTTCGCCGCGCGGCGACGTGACGCGATGAATCATTCGCGAAATCTGCAACGGACGGACAACGTGCTCGGAAATTCAAGGGAGGAGATTCAGCAGAGCGAGAGAGAGAGAGAGAGAGAGAGAGAGAGAGAGAGAGAGAGAGAGATTTCGATGGGCGGGATCGAAGCTGCGGTTGGTCATCCATTTTTCCTCATCGCGAGTGTTCATCATTCCGAAACGTACGTCTCGCTGCTGTCCCGCATTCCTAGAAGGGACCGACTCCGCTCGAAAGCAGCCTTTAATTAACGACAGTCGCCTCAATTATCGGAAGGCGGAAGACGTGGCTCTTTAAAGGACAAAGCGCCCGATAAAACCCTCCTATTATCGTAACCAAGAAGCAGTTTACGGCTCGCGCTTTACTTCCGGCTACGGGTCGGCTTCATCGCGCGGCTTTACGACGACAATCCGTTGAGAGGTGTACCCCGTACACCTGTTCCCTCCGTTACATAGTTACGCGCGTGTATGCAGTTTCACGGGCGAGAGGAAGAGATGACGGAAGAGGGGGGGGGGGAGAGAGAGGAAACGCTTGAATTCTGCGGGAAATCGCGTTCATCCACTGTACGGGTAACAAGCAGCAATTCTTTCGCAACTACGGCTCTTTCTCTCCCTCTCTCTCTCTCTCTTGTTTTCTCTGAAGACGCGGGAAACGCGCGACCCCTTAACCGAGTTTCCTACCATCTCGGAATACACCCCTCTGATCTAACCACTCGACTTCGCACACACGCCTCATTCTCACTCGATTTTCCTCGAGCATCGTTGGCCGCCACCTGACTTCGGCTTCGGCACGTCCGTCTCATGCCACGTTGAAGATCTCGAATCTGCAGATCTAAGACGACCGTATGATGAAGCGAGACGAGAACGAGATACGCAACGAGCCGGACGAAAGTAACGTATAAACTCGTGTTCGGCAGAGCGGAAGAGCATCAATTCGCTTTCATGTAAATAAGAGGAGCTAGTACATGCTAGTACATGCACGTACACAAATACTTAGGTCTTGGGTTAATGCTGAAATCGAGTGTGAATAAAATGTACGACATATTGTCCGCGTGGACGAACGATGAAAGTCTGTCACCGTGGTGGATTCGGTTTTACCGAATACGCGTGAAACGCCGCAAGTACGCGAAGGGCGCCGTAAGGTCAATGAGAGAGACGACGCAGAGGTGAGCCAACGAACGCGACTCGCCTATGAATAAAAATTGCATTCCGGGAACGCGATAGAAGCGAACAATATGCCTTCATGGAATCATCCCGTTCAGGCCGTCCTTTCCAAATGAGAGAGCCGCCCTTTTTCAAAAGTTTTCAGCGGGACGCGAAGGGACTATCAAGCTGACGGGCGCATTAGACGCGTTCAAGCTCGCCGAGAAAGCAGGAGACATTGCCCTCGGGGGTCACGCACGGTCCACTCGGGAGCATCCTTTTAGCTACTGAACGCAGCACGTCGAGGGCGACTTTTACGTAAACGACTGCGGAAACGAAAGTGCAACGAGGATACCCCCGACTCGTCGAGCCGGCGACGAGAGATGTCAGTCGCAAAAACCGTCATGAAAAGAATGAGACAAGTGAGATC
The DNA here is from genome assembly GCA_020341155.1 of Eciton burchellii. Taxonomy (NCBI): domain Eukaryota; kingdom Metazoa; phylum Arthropoda; class Insecta; order Hymenoptera; family Formicidae; genus Eciton; species Eciton burchellii. Next base: position 3,568,313 of record JAHMML010000009.1, read on the forward strand.
GGATGGCGCGAGAGGACGACAGGGACCAGCGCGAGTCTCGCGACAGCGAACAACCGCTTGCAAGCGGCGTGTAACGCGTTGCGGCTGAGCAAAAAAGCAAAGGGAGGCCCTCGCGGGAAAGCTTCATTAAGCAGACGCCGCGCTGGAGTGGCGGCGGCGGTGAAGCGGAAGAAGCGGAAGAAAAGAGAACGGAAAGAAAAGAGGGGAAGCGCGCGCAAGAGAAAGAGAGAGAGAGAGAGAGGATAAAGGGGACCAGCATAAACTGTCCCGCTTTGTGCGGGAAATTGCGTTTTAATTCCCGCATTCAGGACGGGGCGGCAGGAAGGGGGGGGGGGKGGAATTCAGCCCCGGTTACCAACCGGTGGCGCTCGTATACACATCGTACACGAGCCTCATGCATTTTACATGGTCCACCACCTGGCGATGCATTGCATCGCGCTGTGCAAAGAGCGGTCGCGAAAGCGCGACGTAAGGGCAAAGGGCCTGCTTATCGTCGTACCGGAGCTACCCTCTGCTCGAGACGTCGCGGTGATTCGGGAAAGAAGAAGCTTCAGGGCGGAGAGTAATCGTGAGCGAGCTTTTATCTCGGTGAGTCTCGGGTTAACATCGAACATCTCTTCATGGCTTACCGCGTTTGATCGGTCGGTCGCCGGTGACTTTCAGTCACCACGATGCATTCCGGGTATCGATCGTACTCGTGGAATCATCGGGCGACGAATTATCGAAATCGTAATAGAATTACGTGAAAGAATTATCGTGCACGAAGACGTTTCATCAAGTTGCGAGGTTTTCTTATCGAGAGTTTCATCGAACGTTAATCATGTATAAGATTGTCCTCTTGGACGCGATAATTAACGATAAGTGTCAGATTAAGATTAAGGTCTTGAATTAACGTTGGAAATCAATTCGCGAATAAGATTAATCGATTCGTATCTCTAAAATTTTCATCCTCTCTTTAAGTCGATTCTTGCGTCCCGGTTCATCTCGGATTCGCGTTTAAATCTTGTCATCAATTTGAATCTTCGTGGTCACGACTGGAGATAAATGTCTTTACGACATCGCGTCTCTATATCACGGAAAGCTACGAGACAGGAGTGAAAATCTAGCCGGGAAACCATTGCCGATGTTCATTTGATGCGATGTTCCGCCGTATTTTAATGATCGCGGCTTTTATATTCGCTCGCATCTCGCCGATTTATCGACGTTCGTGAACCGCAACGCCATGCGCGAATTCCCATCGCGCGATCGCAGTAGATTTACATAAAAACTTCCGCAGCGCACGGAGCTGCCTCTTACGAAGCGATAAGGTGGCGAAAATTCGCGCTAAAATTCCTAAATTGCGCAAAGGTCGCGCATGCTTTAGCGGAAGTGACATCGGATTCTTCGCCCACGCCGACGAAGCTACGAAGCTCGTCCAGCGCCGAGTTTTATGGCCCGGTGTGTTTCATCGCCTCCATCTTCTAATTGAATTTACATCGTCATCGTCTTCTCATCGCGCGCGCGTTTCAGCAATACGACACATCGCTCTTCCGTTTCTTACTCGTCTTCAACAAATGTACCTAATGACAGATCCGTGCTGGCAGAAATCACATCTTTTCGCGTTCGCGTTTGCTGTAAGCTGTTATAATAGCATGGAGATAATGTCCAAAGTTAAACACCTGATGCGTCGATGACCTCGATGGATGCATCAGACGAGAAATCGTAAGATTGTAAGAACGGGTAATCCCGGGTATTGTTTACGGAAAGCGATTATTGAGTTAACTACGTTTGCATCGGCTGATCCATGCGAGCGTCGTTAATTCCACTGTCTAAGTACTTGGCAAGAGGTGCCGAATTAATTTCGCCGAGCATGTCGAAAGCACGCGCGCGCGCTCTCTCGTCGTGTTCGCCATTGTATCTAGGTATGCGTGTTTGCGCTGTCGCGAGACAGTCGCGTTTCGGATTCAACGCGGAGATGCGGACTTAATCGAGTTTCCATCGCCGAAAAAACAGACGCGAAGCTCTCTCGTAAGCGCGCGTGAACGATCGCTGATAATAATCGCGATCGTGCCTCTCGCGAAGGAAGCTCTCTTAGCAGATTAAAGTTACACGAGTAACGAGTAACGGAGAAAAATGCAATGCGATCTCGGCAGCGCATTCGGAGATATAATGAAATTTCCGTGATGACGGAAATCGAATCTCTCGCGACCAGAGATGCGATAAAACGCGCATAAGGTCAAACGGAAAGCACGAAGCCATTGAAACGTGCGATCTGATTGCATAATTCCATCCGCGCTTCTCCCGATGAGAATCGCAGCGTGCCCTCGCGATCTCTCATGAACTCCAGAAAACAACAATCGCAGTGACATCGCTCGCGTCCGCACAAAGACGCGATGCGCCGATTGTGCATCGGCAAAGAGATGCAACATTCTTACTGCCTCCTCTGCAGGAATGCAGATTCAACGGAGCGGACTGAAGCGTGAGCGAAAATCCACTTGCCCGCGTCTTCCAGCATCTTCCATGTTAGCCGCATTTCTTGTCTATCATTTCTCCCTTCTTGCGTCGAAAAATCAGGCATTCAGGCATCAGGTAGACGGACATTGCTGCTGACCCTTGCAGGATTTTAAAATTGGGAATGAGAACATGACGCAACTCGCACTTTCGTAGAAAAATAACGATGCGCGCAAGCAATTCCGAGAGAATGCAGCTCGGTATCGCCTCTTGCACTTATCGCTTGCGCGTTGCGCGACGCGATGTGCACGCGTTTCGTCGAGTGCCGAAGGCCCTTTGTCATAGATCGAGTCAGCGGCCGGCGCGGATTGCAGCTTCCCGGCCTTTTTACCCTCTTGCTCTCCACCGCGCGTTTAGTCTTTCAGCACTCTGGCGTCATAGTCTGTCAATTCGCCGGACCGGCGTCGGCTTTTTTCCCTCCCTCGAGTTTCACACGACACGGCGCGCGGAATCGTTCTCGTTTGCGGCCCATTCAAACGCCGCCGAGCGAAGTTTTCGAACGCGGCGCGGCCAGGAAATCAAACATATTCGTATAAAGTGCGCCCGACGCGGATTCAATAGGGTATCGCTAAAAAGTCCCGCAACGTTCGAAATACCGCGGCTGTGAATTGCGGCGCGGCTCGCAAATATTCCATCGCCGCTACCCCTGCCGATGCCGTCCCACCCTTTTTGTCCACTGAAACTCCATTTTTCCGATGTCACGTCCCTCCCTGTGCATTACCCTGGGCGCTACAGTTCCGTGTACGCGATCAAACCGCGTTGGCTTTGCCGCATTTGTGTAATGGAACATGTAATAGGATAGAATATTAATTAGACAAACCATGATGTACGATCGCGGCGGAATAACGGCAGATCTAGCATTAATCGCCACGGGGAACGTCGGCATCGCTCGGTGGATCGACGGAAATGGAAATAACGGGGATGATTTATCGAGAGGCGGAAACGCGAACCGAAAGCCTGTTCATTAGTAAACGCGCAAATCTTTCCGAGCCACTTGGCGAGGGTCGGTCACTCCGCGCTAGCGGTCTCGCGGGAACGAGGGATAAGTAAAAGACGCAGGAAGAGCGCCACAGCGGGGGAGATAACCGAGCAAACCGTAGATAAGGGTCGGCGGTGATTGCCCTATAAAATATGTATTCCACGAGCGCCGACTTTTCCCTTTTGTGCGCGGTCCTCGTCCCGCGTCGCCCTGTATCTGTCCTCCCTCCAGCTTCCTAAGCAACGTGGCCATCTTCGAATCCCTCAAGCAACAAGCCAAACATCGAGATATCGCGAATTCATCCATTGGGGCATAGGGTGTCCCGGACGTAACGCACGACTGCGGACAGGAAAAATCAGCGAGAGAGAAGCGAGATAAGCGACGCGTAAGCGCTCTCGCATGAGTGACGCGGCAGATGAGGGAAGTTCAGCTTTCAAATCGCCGCCAGGCGGCCAACGAGATCTCATCTCCTTCCAGCTTTGAATGCGATTCGTTGCACTCGAACAGATTCCGAATTTGACGCGGCTGAGTTAGCGCGATGTTGCTAGAGCCAGGCTACAGCGATCGGAGAGACGCGCGAAATGAAATTTCCGAACAGAGAGAGAGAGAGAGAGTCGTCCGGTCTCGGACTCGGTCAGAGGGGAACGATGCGAGTCCGAGACACCCCGTGCATATCATGCGGCGATAAGGGAGGTCCTGCGTAGGTCCTCCGGCGTTTCGCGAACTACTACCCTTCCCGCATCCTTCCAGCCTTCTTCGGCCCCTATTTACGACTGTTTGTTTCTGTCTGCCGAACCTCTCGGACCTTTTATCCAAGTCATCTTCTCCTCCCTCCCCTATCTCTTCATCCTCGTGACGTATATCGCCCCCGCGGCGCTCTTTCGGAAGAGTCTCGCGGAGGACAGAGGCGGCCGCTATAAAAGAAAGCAGCAGTTTCGATGAGGAAACGGATACTCTGGAAGGGAAGAAGCGATGGCGGACTGACTGCCAGCCCCCTCCCTCCGCTCTTTCGCGACTGTGCAAAAGTTTATCTATGCGAGTTTGCGCTTCGAGCGCGACGACGTCTCGAAGAACGTTTTGCGGCCCTCGGCGTTCTCTCTCTCTCTCTCTCTCTCTCTCTCTCTCTCTCTCTCTCTCTCTCTCTCTCTCTCTCTCTCTCTCTCTCTCTCTCTCTTTCATTCCCGTTTCTTGGCGGCGAGCCGCGGCTGACGCGTTTCCCAAGAAGATGCGTCCGATGGTACACACGGCTATTATTTTTGGCCCATGGCCACACGGTCCCCCGTGTATCTTTCGCATGTCTTTTTGCATTCTCTATGCGTTCTCGATAGTTACCAAGTATAGCAAGTAAGTAGAATTGCATGAGTAAGTAAAAGTATACACAGATAAATGAACAGTGAGTATAATTGGGGACTTTGCTCAGACTTTGGAACAATCCTCGACGACGGCATCTGAATAAAAAGTTTAACATGGTATTCCCTTAAACGCAATTTCGATGCCGCAGTATCTCTATCTTTCTTCATTCTGAGCGAAATATGGTCTTATTGAAAATGATATAAGCGTAAAGATATTATATATTCGTTTCAGTCAATATTTGTTCGCGCGGTACAATATCTCGGATTTGAAAAAACTCCGTGAAAAAGTTCCGCGCATCAGAGAGAGAGAAGGAGAGAGAGAGAAAGAGACAGAGGGAAGGTGCAGTGGCCGTAGCGGGCATGATAAACTGATTAACGCGGACAATTTCTTTGTGGCCTCCATTCCGGCGCGTCCACGCGCGAATGCATCATCGCGAACGCAAAGCGCGGATAACTTCGTTCAAGCGTCCTCCCTTCGAAGGGCTTCGAAGCCGAAAATTACTTCGCAGTTCCGGCACGAAAACTGCGAGGTCGATTCGCGACAGTGACTCGCCGCCACTAATTGCAGGCAATAAATTACGCGCAAGGTCATCGAATGCATCGCAAAGTGTCACGGCGTGACGGAATGACGCGCGTTATACGCGTGGGCCAAGTGAGCATCATTGCTCACGATATTTACGGACGTTGCTACGCGCGTTCGTCGATCGATCGTTAAAGCGCGAATGTCGATACATGTCGATGCCTCATCGCGATTTGTCACGCGCGCATTGATGAATCTTCGCGATCCCGGAAACCGCGCTGCATTCGGAAGAGAGCGCGAGTCTCCTTTCTCGCGCTCCGATTTCTCGCTTGTCGCTTATCGATACATCACGCAGGCAAACGACCTCCGTCTTGGCCGAGAGAAAATCTGTTTAATATTAACGAGAGGTCACGGAAGCGCCGGGAACGAGTCCCGGGCGGGCGACGACGTGGCCGCGTCGAATTTAAATTCACGCGAATTTTACGGGCCCGTGGAAAATCCGCCAGGAAAAATCGACCGGGAATATCTACATATCGACAAGATGCCGTAGACACAGGCTCGCATACTGAGATGCCTCATACGATATTCCACTATCTTCTATGCGAGCCGCCTATTATATGAAGGAAGGAAAATAGAAGAAATCATCGAGGTGCTCATCGGAATATTCCGCCTCGAAGTAGGGCCGTCGAATTTCTCTTAGGCGGACGTTTATTTTGTACGATCCTCCAGCAAGAGCTTTTCATCAAACATGGAGAATAGCTCGCCGGTAAATAACGCTCAAATGCTCAAATAACGCTCGTTGCCCTCGTTGAATGAGAGAACGGATATCTTCTTCGCGGGATAGATAGATTTCGCGGGATAACTGCTGCGCTCGTTGATTCCTCTCGGACCTTTCAGCGGAATTGCACGTACGAGGACGCGCGAATTCCCACGGAATTTCCAAAAGTCTTCATTCCATCGAGATGCATGCGCATACATTGAGCACATGCTTAAGAATGCTCGAGAATCTATGAACCGCCAATCGCGGCTGTCGTCCGGTCGAAGAAAGGGCGAAGCTGTCGCTGCGAAGCCGCGGCGAACGTGCCCTCGCCGAAAGCATGTTTACGGCATGCTTTCCTCGGCATGAGAAAAGCACTTGGAGATCGAAACAACGCATTCGTGCGGTCTGAGAGTTCCCGCGAATCGCGCACGTCTAGAATTCATCACGCCGAATTACGCTATCTGCCTGGTCCCACGCGGAAATATGAATTTCAAATGGCACAGCCGGCTTTTGAAAAATCAGTAAAGAGCATCGCAACGATGACACGGCGAAACGAGATGCCCGGTCGAGGACGGAAAGAAACGCGCGCGCGCGAAGAAGTGCATTTCGTTATTTCACGCGCGGGAGCCATGTCGCGATACGTCAAAGTAATGCAAACAAATCGCACGCCATTTGTCGCGGACGCTTGCCCTTCCGGAACTATTGGGCGCGACGAACTCTTAATAACGCGGATATCATGATGGATGCGCGGGAAAAGGTCGGCGGTGCGCAAAGAAGCTAAAACAGATCTATCGGAGCGAGCGGGATCGAGATGATGCACGCGTGACATATGCGGGATACATGGAGCTCTCGAGCTCGCATTTGTCGAGCTAACGAACTGAATATTTTAACATTTGACCCGCTGACGATATCCCGTTGCCCTGACAGAGCAGATTCGCGTTCCAGGAGACTGGCTCTATCCACGATTCGCGCTTCGATAACGGCAACTCTCGCGAGAAAGCGAACGAGCAAATATCGTCAAACAAACGCGCCGGATAAACAATCGGCGACGATCGAGTAATCGAGTTTGCGAGCTGCTCGACAAGTCGCGAAATATTTGCGATTGGCCAACATCTTCTGAGAAGGATACAACAGCGTGGCGCTGCTTGAATAGCGTCGCTCAAGGGGATGTTACGTCACGTAAGGGATAATTGTTACGCGATTGTTACGCGCTTTACGAAGATTCCGTCAACGCTCCGCGGCTGCTTGACAAATCGATCGGGAAATCGATCGCGTTCATTGAAAGGCTTGTTAAGCGGCAAAGCGCGTTCGTTACGCGGGGCGGGATATATAAATGTAATTTGAAATTGCCGTTGAAGACACGCTGATAACACAGCAGAAAACTATGAGATGTGAGTGGCCATTAATCCGAAAACACCCGAGCCACCTAGAGCGACCGGATTAAGCTGTCGTTCTTTCTCGGGCGTACACGTCTTTGTCGTCGCAGGGTCGCGATTAGCAGATTGCTTTATCACGCGATAGCCAGGAATCACGAAATCCCATCGGTCTTGAGAAATCCCAGCGTGCCGGACGTGCGCGGTGCAACCTGTCACGTCAATCTCATGCAGATTGTGCACGCGCCGCGCTTGTCCACGTCGCGGCTCCAATCGATGGTAATGCATCGGATATCCAATCGGCGCTTTAAGAACGGCCGTTAACGATCGATTAATTGGTCCGAGCGGCTATCCGAATATCCGAATTCCTGATCGATGATGAAGCACGGATCATCGTTAACGTCCAGCAGCGGCAGCATCCGTAGCAGCGCCTCTCCTCGTCTGGACCCTCGCGGTCTGAAATTCGCGCGTGACCGCGGAACTACGAGGTCTCGGAAAGAGGTCGGGCTCGCATTGAACCGCAAAGGAATCATCATGCGATACAAAAGGGTGCGCGCTCGGGGGTCGGTCACGATCATGTTACCCTCGTCCCCGTGGCGCTACGTGAACTTTATATAACTCCGCGGGAAGCCGAAGAGACGGGGGAGCGCGACAAAGCGGGAGTTATATTCGTTCCACGTACTTTTCGGTGGACCGCATGGATCGCTCGTCGCGGAAATCAACTGTTGCAATGTGCAACGCCGTCGTGCAATGTGGAAACGTAATTCCTCCGGAACGACCGCCGAGGACTTCCGCCGGTGTCAAACCGTCGATTCTCGCGCGTCGAACGAGGTCACGCCGCCGGTGACCTACCGTTTCCGTCTCCCCGACTCGTTTCCGTGTCCTCATTCGGTTCGCGTAATACGCTACACGCTTCCTGAGCTTCTTCTTAGGCTCTCTCTCTCTCTCTCTCTCTCTCAGATTATCGTGAAAACCGCGCCGCGTGAGGGAGGGGGGAACACGCGGTACAGCTTGCAGCAGCGAGTCGATTTCCGCTTCCGCGTTCGTTCGGGACAGTCTGGAGAGTCGTGAGAGACGCGAAATTATATTCCACAGCAAGGATTACCGTGTTGGTACCTTAATGGACCACATCGCGGCCGGACTCCCTTGCGAGTCGAACCTTAGAGGCTCTCGGGAAAACGAAACTGCCGGCCGAGGGATTCCGTCTGGATGTTTAAGCCGGGGCTTAATCATTTAATCCATCGACATAGATCTCTTTGTGCCGGTACAATAGGTCAGATCGGTGCTCTCGAACGGGCCGTAACTACTTTCGATGCCGCTCGAGTAGCTTCCATGTAGCTACCGCTATCCTTAATCGGATCTTCGTAACTTGTGCGAGTCGAAACTAAAATCGGCTCTCGAAAGAAGCCAAAGATTCCCAAGTGAGCAAAGAGCAACGTGAGGAAGGAGGCAAGTCCCGGTTCTACTTTATTCAAAGTCAACAGCGAGCGCGCCAGGAGTTTGCGCGAAAAAGAGACGCTTCGATGACGGGTTCCTCGCGCGACGATTTATGTCAGTAATCAGCGATTTCCGATGTAAATCCCCTGAGCTTCTGCGTAAGTACGCGTAAAGCGACCGGTGCGACTCGGTGCGTTATCCACGTACGTATTTTGATTTTAATCGTTAAACAATCATCGAGGATCCATATGTACATATGAATTCGATTACTGGATATCAAAATCAACTATTCGCTAAGCCGTCGAATTTCCTATCGAATAAAACCGTTTGTGCACAGTCTGCAAAAAGCGCCGTCCGGTAATCCGTTTAAACAGCGGTCGATTTAATCCTTGCGTATCTTAAAATAGACTTCAATCAAGGAACTTCAATCAAGAGACACCGTGTTCCGAGTGCTCGCAATTTTTTCGAAGCGACAGCTACCATCGGACAAAGCTGGACGAAAGTGAAACGGGATCGGCTCGGTGGGAGATGCGTCAGTCGTCCCAGATTTGTGATGCACGCAGAACTGAAAAAGACGAACAGACGGACATAGAGAGAGAGAGAGAGAGAGAGAGAGAGAGAGAGAGAGAGAGAGAGGCGCTGTCGCGCAACTGGGACGCGAACGTCAAAGTGCACGTCCAATGTCAGCCGCGCCGCGTAAGATCGATCCCCTGAACAGAGGCGGGCGGGAGGTGAGGCGAGAGGGGAATACGGCAATCTCGACGATACGTCGTAAAGTTTCAGCCATCGGGGGAGGATCCGATCCCCGTTTCTCGTATCGTTAATCCGCGATTCGGCTTTTTACGACGTCGAAGCGACTACACGAAGCGTAAGCGGAACGAGCGAGCGCGCGTTGCGCGACTGCGATTTCCGCCGATGCCTTCTCCGCGGCTGCGGAAAAATCACCCTCATCGTCGTGCACCGCGAGCCGTAACGACTGCTCGGTATGCCCGCTATCACGTGCCGCGTATCGCCATGCATAAGTAATCGGACGCAGGACGAATGAACTGTCAATCCACGGCGATCGTGCGCGCGGCATAACGACGAGCGACTGTTTAATCAATTATGCAACGTGCCCGTCATACCGTTTCCCGTGCATGGCGAGCATCAGACGTAAGGATCGCGGCTCGATCACTGAGCTGGAAATCATTCGCGAGAGATCCGCGATCAGGAATCACTCGGGGAATCCGATGCATCCGCGATGCCTTCTTTAGGTGCAAATGGAGAACGCGTGGTTAATCGATGATCTCAAGCGCAAATGCAACGCGAGTTTTCGTTTCCTTCTTATCAACATCGAGATGAGTCTCGATGAGTTGAGATATTTCGGCAGATGATGAAGAACACGTAACACGCACCCGGAACACATAAGAACACGCAAAGCAAGGCCTCCTAGGGACGGATATTTTGTGACAAAATAGATTAATACACGGGAAAGGGCAGCGCCCTCCTTCCTGAAATGGAATATCTCGTTCCATTACATATTGCATCAAACAATACCGTCACGCCGTCGACGGGACGAGCACTTTCACGGGGAGACTCGCGAGCTAAATTATCCCGATGATTATTCTCGCGAACAATCCCGCGCGCACGCTACTCGCTACGCGGAACACATCGAGCGCGAGACTTGCCTCTCTTTCGATGCAATTATAACTTGCAATTTCCAGTTGTACCTTACAATTCGCGAGGGAAAATAGAGAGAGAGAGAGAGAGAGAGAGAGAGAGAGAGAGAGAGAGAGAGAGAGAGATATCATGCGAATGCAGTAAGCAGTAAGCAGAAGTAAGCAGCGAACAGTTCGCGGAGGCGACATTTTCGTCGCCGATGAACGGCGGAGAGTTCGCGCGAGCGGAAAACAGCGGGAGGAGTGAGAAAGAAATATGGGAAAAAGAGGCGAACGAGGAACCGGAAATTTGATTGCGCTCAGCGCAGCAGCGATTTTCCTTCGTCCATGTGTGCGATATTGGAAAGGAAAAGGATACCCGGGCAAACGGAACCACCGACTCGGAATTCATAAGGACTCGAGCTACTCGAAGGATCCTCTCGCGAGGATCTATTTATTTCACTTCCCTCGTTTCTTATCGCGTTTGGAAGATGCGAATTACTTACGCGAGCGGCGTAATGAAATTTAACTTGCGCGCGGATCGCCGGCGACGAATCGCGCCAAGATTTCCGCCACGCGCACGCGTGCCAAGCTACGGGCTCGGAAATCTCGCGATTACTCGCAAACGCGATAGAAATAATTACTCGGCGCGAAATCTGCGTCCTCGCAATCTGCGAGAGAGGCGCGCTCGAAAGTAATCACCGGCGCGCGAATCGACAGTGCTCGAAATACGCGCGTTGGCAAAAGGGTGTATTACGTTATTATGCGCACGTTGTGCAGCCATGACGCATTTTCCCAAATGCGCACAAAGGGACAGCGAGGGTGGCCGGGAGGGAAAGGAGCTGACAGAGGAGAGAGAAGTACGTTCTCGCTCTTTGAACTCTCGTTGAGCCGCGACGCCTCCCTCGTGCAACGTTTCGCGCACGTTCCGCTCGACTCGGCTCGCATTGTTGGCTAGCGAGAAATGGACGTCAACGCTTTCGCACCCTCGACACTTGAGCGCCCCGACCGAAGAGACGGAGAAGGACAGACGAAGCACAGAGAGAAAGAGAAAGAAAGAAAGAGAAAGCAAGAGAACGACACGACAGGACGAAGGTAATTTAAGGATTGACTCTTCGGTAATTAACGGCGCAGCGACGTCGAGGAATATCCACCGGAAGCCGTGCTGGAATGTAACAATACAAACGCAGCGTGAAACGCGATCCGCTCGCCGGGCATCAGATTAGATCCCAGATGCGAGATGTTATCGAGTTACCGTCGAATCATATCGCCTTGCAGCCACGCTTAACGTTTAGTCAGCTGAAGTCTAAACACTCCCGAGAGGATTTTAGGGCGAGAGAAAAAAGAGAAAAGGAAAACAGTATCTCCGGTATCTTGGGTGCATCTGGATTCCATCGAGCGGCAATCGGGGATGCCTCTCCCAAAGAGACCTAGAGGCCAGTCGCGCTGCGGATGCGTGAACGAGGAGGGTGCGTGACCCGGTCGCTTCGTGGGTCTCGTCAGAGTGCATCAGGTGCCATCGATGATATCCCGCGGCGATGAGCGCGAGGACGATCCGCGATAAGAAAGGAAGCAGACGCGCAAAGACGAGCAAACGAGCGGGCGCTCGTTAAACGCCGCGAATTTTTTCAGCCTGCCTAAACCTGCCGGCACGTCGACGCGTCTGTGGAGATTTATCGCCGGATACCGGTAAAAAGAAAAGGGAAAACAAGAGGGTTCCTCGATTCCCATTCCCGGGGATCCCTTTCACCCACCCTCGCTCTCATTCGATCTCCCTTTCGCGGCTTGAGAGGATTTATCGAGTAACACGAGAAATGATTGATGCTTGGTATCTTTACTTCTCCGTCTCCTCCTTCCGCTGTCCCCTCTCCACCATGTCGCACTGCATCGCGTTGCGGCGAGGAACACGTTGCGGAACATTGTGAAAGTGAAGCAACTTCGGAAACAATGCGCGCAATTCGAACCGCAGCTTGAGAACCCAGAGGAAGACATCTGTGTACACTTTAGGCTGTTCCAGCGATCTCGAGGTCGTGACATATCTCGCAACGTGATATTTCGCGATTACCGTGTAATAATAACATCAACGGAATAACTTTCTGCGGAACTCTTAACGCATCAGCGAACAAAGTTAACGGTAGAATTAGCGATAGGAGGAACGCAGCATTACGAATTCCTCAAGAAGCACGTAAACGGACGGGCGGCTTGCTTCTAGCAGAATTCCTTCCCCGGTCCATCCCTTTGCTCAGACTTGCGGGAAATCACGTCGATTTGCACGGACCCGGCAAAAGGAGAATAAAAAATGACGACTGTACGGATCAGAGCGCGGTGTGCAATGAATCGCGGTGTTATTTGTAATTTCACGCGAGTGCCATTTACACAAACAATGCAAACAACGCGCGCGGCTATGACACACCGCTAGGATATTATGTTCGCGTCCACGGCGCGTTTAAGCGCTGCCGCGTTAACGGAATTTAAAATAGCGTCAGACTTTGCCGCATAACGTTGACGCATAAATGTTTAACATCCGATGTATGGCCGGCGTATTTAAATATCGCGACGCACTAATTACAAATTAATATTACACGACATCCGCGCGTAACGCCCTTTGCAGATATAATGGAAAGCTCTATGTGATTGCCACTTTTCACTTGTTTGTTCATTGACGCCGTGTTAACTAATAGCTAACGAGCGATAGAATAAGCGCCAGCATACCGTAAATAAATCAATCGAGCGACACGTTCGGTGCTCGATGCGCTTTTCCTGCCCGACAGTATCGATTTCAACGATCTCCGCGCAGGCTCGTTTCTCCCGTTCGAAGACTTAGAAATTCACGGATTAAGCGATATGCTCGGCGGCTAATACGGATGACACTTGCAAAAATCGCAAAACATGGAAAAGCAAGCCTCCAAAAGGAAACGTGTTGGACGTCAGCAGACACACTGGCCAAGGCATGCTCTTATAAGAAACTGATCGTTTATCGGGTTCGTAATCGGTTAGCTTTCTCGGATTCATGATGGAGAGAGACACACTTGTTTTGTCACACGCGGTGCAACGTTAATCGGCAAATATCATCGAATATTATCATCGGAAAGGAAACGCGATGAGTCGTGCTGATAGTACCAGTCGGACTCTACTCTCGAGTAGACGCGATTCCGTCATCGGCAGGCAAATTGAACGTTAACCGGTCGCTTGTAAACGAGACAAGAGCCTCGTCCGATGGCTTTTATAACGCCGCGGACGGCGGCGTTGCGGTGGCCCGTTCTACGTAATTTCCGCGTAATTACCGAAACAAGCCCGGAACAACTCTCGTTAAAAGTGCCGCCGGCTGAAGCGGGACCCGCGAGAGAGAACGAGAGGGAGAGGTGGCGGGGGAGGCGCCGCCGCTTTGAAGGCGGCGAGAACGCCGTGCTGGGATATGCATTGCAGAAAATCACGGGCGAAATTGTCGCGATAATCGCCGGTGTTCGCGGAAACGTGTCAATTTAAACGTACGCAGCGAAACGTCGCGTCAGTGGCGGAATCGAGTTTTGGTGCGCGCGAAGCGGCGTCGATAATTAACATTGGAATTGTCGGTCTCGTTATGGCTAGAATTCTATTATTTCGCATCTGGATAATTGATTGAATCCTTAATTGAGTCCGATGAATAATTATGAATAAATAATGAATCGGAAGCGGGCATCGAAGTAATTACCGTCAAAAACGTTGCCAACGAAACACTTGTGATGTTAACGAAGAAATCCCGCGGAAACTATGCGCGCAAATTTCGAATAAATTGACCTCCTGCTTTGATTAAATAATTCGGCACCGTCGCATCGAGCTTACTCGGTCAATATGCATTATTTTCAGGAGACGATGAGCGATCTCTCTCCGTGCGAGATAGATAGATTTCCAAAGATAATACCGAATACGACATGTCGTTGCGATGGTACGCGCTCTTTGTGGGTAAATTCGCGAATTATGCCTTCGGTAACGCTTTTCAATCCTCGGGAGGACGGTCGCTCTGTGCAGAGAGGACGTATTTAGTTATATTAGCTCCGAACGCAAATGGATCCAATTTAAATCTTCGCTACGACCTGTTCGCGAATCAGAATACATCGTTCGCTTCCCAATCAAATCGCTGGCGGTGCGCACGGGCGCGCAAATGAAAATGTTAATTCGGAATTCCGTCGAACGTTCGAAACCCCTTCATGAATGTGGCGAGCAATGTCCGCGTTTCGGAGTCACGCTTAGCTGCGATAAGAGGCATGTGTTCCGCTCGCGGAATCGATCGCGGCCGCGTAAAGTTTCACGTTTGCGGCAACGAGTTCTCACTGCGCCGGTTTTCATTTTTACTGCAATTACGTTACCGCATTCCGCCGTGCGGCTGATTCCCGCGAGCGATTCAACGGTACATTATGTAGGATCCAAATATGGATCCAATGGAATCAATTCCAATGAATCCCAAATTATGATGGACGGGTTTTCGACGCCTTTATATTGAAAACAAAACAAGAGAGAACACTTTATTATTCCTCTCTACTAGGACACAGTGTCTCTCGCAAGACTAGCCCTCTGATCTCGCTAATTGATCTCGCTGACCCGCAACACGCAGCTTCTTGCTTCTTCACTCGCGGTCTTCACAGTTCGCTCGTCTTGCTGCGTCCTTCGATTCTTGCTCAAGTTTAAGACGTTTCACGTCACTGCGTGAAAACAACCCCCGGAACACTATCGGCCAACCGCCGTATATTTCTGTCTAATCCGGATCAACTACGTCGTCCCGTAAGCCCTTCAGTGTTTTTCTTCCGCGGCTGCCCTTTTTTTTCGACGCGACGCATTCGCGCGCACACATACGCACATACAAACAACGCTTAACCGACCTATTTTGATGCGCATCGACATAAACGATGTCAACAGGTCTTTTCCCTTCTATCCTACAATTATTAGTCGCGGCACCGCGCGAAGTTATGCGGAACGAAAATACGAGATGGTAAAATATGAAAAGTCACATTAAATAACGCTCGCGTATTGTTCCATCAGCCGGCTAATTGGCGGAAACGCGGTAAAGCGTTATCGATATTCCGTAATGCGATGTTATAAATCTCGCGCGGTGGTGTATTATGCCCGCGTCGCGTGCGTGTAGCCGCCCTAATCGCTCGCGAAATCTCCAATTAGAGAGCCATTACGTTAAGTGAATTACTCGTGGCCGGTCCCGCCATTTATTYCCACCCCGCAGCCGCCACAAAAAAATACCTTAATCGCGCGATTTTCAGGCCACCGAGTCTCAAAACATAAAACCCCCGCTGCTCCCTCCCCCTCCGCCCCTCCGCCGCCCCGTTTCATCGTTGCTCATTAAACAATGCGCCGTCCGGAAGCTCGAAGCGTGCTCGAAAGATCCGATGAAAAGAGCCTTCTCGTCCCGCTGACCCATTTCCGCCGTTGTTCTCTATTGCGTCGTTCCAAGGTGAAAAATCCAGGTCGAAGGGAGAAGAATGACCCGTCGCTTGTTTTTGTACAAGTGATACTTCTTCACTCGTACGAGTGAAGGAAAATTGAAAGTTTCACTTGTACAAGTAAGAATCTTTAATTTTACGCGCGACGGTTTTAGAGTTCTAAACCCTGCCATCAGTCGATTCTAGTTTTAGACGTGACGATCACCGGAAGGATTTATCATCGTCAATTTACGTCGCGCATTTATTTCACTCAATCATACATCGGACATAACGTAAGGCGCGATCGATTCTGTTCACACATGCACGCTACTCGCTATTTACTCATCCGCTATGGATTTGACTCAGCTCAGCTCGAAGAGCAGATCGTAAAACGGGGGACGACATTGACAGCAGCTAATACATCTCCGTCCGTTCCTTGCGGAATTGCCACTTTACGATCTCGTTCCAAGAACGACCGGCGCTGTTTTTGACTCGATGCAGTTGTTGTCATCGTTGAAATGTCCATATATTGACAATTAGAACAAGTACAATAGCGTCGTTCCGATTAAATTGCTATTCATTTCATCCCAGTTTACTGTATGCCTGTACATTGAGCACAAAAATTGCTTTTTAATCAGTACAGAAACTTTAAAGACTAATTAAAAATCGCGACCGACAAATGAACATAGGAAATAGTCGAGTAACTCGATATACAAACCAGATAATAACGTGCAAGTTTCGTGGAACGAAACGCTCGATAGTGTGACCAGTTTCATCGCGATGAAACGGCTTACGAATATAGAAAAAAAAAGAGCGCACTCCGGGTCTCTCTCTCTCTCTCTCTCTCTCTCTCTCTCTCTCACCGCGATATAGTCTCCTTAATAAATTTAAGGATATTCTTTCTCTTTTTCTCTCTGACCCTCGAGGTCGCTTCAGCGTTCGTTGATTCTGCTACACACAATTCTATTTCAGCGTGCCCGATGTTAGGCGTCGCACAGCGGTGATTCCGCGTAAATCGCGAAATTATGATGGGCGAGACCAAAGTGGCTGAAGCATTGCGTGATTCTCGTTCCCGCCGTCATTATATCTGTCGCGCGGTCGTGTCTTTATTTGGAGCGCCGCTCAAAGCGGAATTACACGGTCGACCGGCGACGAGAGCGAAAGAGAGACAACTTCTTCGTGCTCGTCCGAGACGCGGAGCGTCCGGAAGCGCCGGGGCGAAAGAAACGAAGATTAGACGAAGCGAGAGGAGGCCCCGGCGACAACGGTAGCTGAAACGTCCGTCCGGAATTGTCTGAAAAAGCGGCGATGAGAGGCACTCTCTCTTGCCAGACCAATTACCCTCTTTTCTCTTCTCCCCCACCCCTCCTCCCATTCCCGCTATCCTTCCTCTCTCTCTCTCTCTCTCTCTCTCTCTCTCTCTCTCTCTCTCTCTCTCTCTCTCTCTCTCTCTCTCTCTCTCTTTCCTTCAAGTCCTTCCGATCGTACCCTCCAGTTCTCCAAGTGTCGCAGCTCTCGTCCCCGCGGCAGAAATTTCATTCAGTTTTAGCCGCAAGCGTAAGAGGCAAGCGGCAGGTCTTCCTCTCTACCCTCTTGGCTCTTGCGTGCCATGTCTTTTTCTCCCTCTTTGCTTACTCGCCCCGTGTTTCCGGAGCCGTTCGCCCGGCAGATTGCCTCGAGTGGCCCGCAACCGCTCTCGAGATGGTCGTTAATCGATAAACGTAGCGCGAAATCGAAATAAAACCTTCGGATTGCCCGCTCCGCCCGAACGCGCCAGACATGATCGAATAAAATATCTCACGCTTTCGTCGATTTATTTCGAAGAATCGCGAATGATGAGATTGATCGAGGCAATGTCATTGGTCTCTCCGTGTCGAATGGTGATTCAAAAAAATCGTCGATCATCGTATGATGGAGTCGACGTTCCATCTTGGTCGCAGACAACGCGTTTCGTACGTCTTCTATTGTAAACATCGCTCCGATGCCTCGATATCTGCTCGATGATAATCATCGAAGCAGTCGATTAACCTTGAGACTATCTAGGACCAGCAATTCCTCTCGCAGAAGCACAGAGCATTTTTTCCGGCATTCCAAATACGTTCATCAAACCAAATACATCAGAGTAGAGTTCCGAATGCGTATCGAGATTTCTCGAACGTATATCGTAACATGTATCGTCAAATAAGTGAGTCAATGATGCATACAAGAACGCAACGTAGATCCTATCCTGCGACTGTCTTCGATTCTTTCAGCACGAGGGCTCCTCGAGTCACGCGATACACTTTATTTCGATCGCTCGATCGCGCTGCAATTTCTCTGAAACCATCGAACGCGTGATTCAATTCTACTTGTAGTTACACGAAACCGGGATGAAACCGGAGCCTTTCCTCAGCATCGAAGCTCGATCCGCGAAGCGCGTACAACAAGGAACCCCTTGTTCCGCCTGATAGCAGAAAACGCAGAGGCGCCGCGTCGCGCGAACGGAACTCCAGCTTCTCGCGTGCCGCGAGAATTACTCCAGAAACGTCCGATAAACTTTTAATTCCGCGTGATGCCCGAGGCTGCCGCGCGTCTACTCTCGTTTCGCAGGGCGCTTCGGCAACGAGGGCGAAATTGGAAATCGCCCGGCATGATGGCGTTCTGCGAGACCGAATCAAGCACCGCGATTCGATATCCGCGCGATATCTTCGCGCGTTGCATGTCGATGACAGGCGAGGCCGCACGATGAAGAAATTATCGAAACATCGGTCTGGCGATTCACCTAACGCGAACGAGCGACCAAATAATGTCGGCCGGTGCAAATCGCGTTAATAGTCGTGTGAATTGAACCATGAACGAGCGGTATTGACCGTCCGGGATTTGCCGAAAGTGCAATTCGCCGGATCAGCTCTCGGGAATGTAAATGAGATAGCCTCGCTGTCAATTTGCAATTTTAATCGAGGCGAGTCTGAAAGTCGACTTAAGACACCGGGGAGGAGGGGAATCATCAGAGCCTCCGAAGACGGGCTCTACGAAAAAATCCGCGAACCTTGCCTGATAATTAACGATCCGACTCGACTGCGACAAGCGGCAAGCGGTGGATCCAAGGAAGAATCGAAGGAGCAACTGAGGAAAGAATACATAGTACACACACAGTACATACACGCACAACATTCTAGTTTTCGGGGAATTGAGGAAGCTTGAGGACCGAGTGGTCGTTCACCGCCTGTGCACTTTCGGTCCGCGAAAATCACCGCCGAAGCGCGCGAATGCTGAAGCGCGCGCGAGCGCGATACAAAACATCCACGTCGCCGATGGCGGCAGTAAACCAGTAGCCCAGTTCACCCCCGCAGCCAATTAGCTCAACACACCCCCGCGGCTGCATTCAAGATCCGGCCTTACGAATTCCGGCTGTAGCAAATTACCCCAACCCCCAACCCCCGCCAGCTACGGACACGTGTGCGCGCGTACGCGCGTGTAGCTGCCTTGTTCCGTTGCCATTGACAAACAGCATCGCTTGGCGATGCATTAAAGGCTGCGCCTCGTCCGCAGCATCCATAGCTGCACGACTGCGGTCGCGTTGTTTGCACGCTCGAGATAATGACGCGAACATCCGAGACTGGATATTCCGCCATGTGCGCGCTATCGTTCAACGAGCTTATCGGGGATGAGGGATGCGCTCGTGCCGAGCGAAACTTTTATCTTTTATCGCCGCGTGTAAAATCCTTTCGTGTAAAATACCGATGCATTATTGCGCGCGTAAGAGCGTGTTCCTTTCGCGATTCGTTAACTTTCACCTCAGAAATGATACATCCTTCACACCGGACTCGTTACCAAAGAGAAGGACCTGCAGCTTGCAGATTTGCTCGTTACCAAAGACCACAATTGCTGCGGACGACGATCGCTCGCGCGCAGCCCCTTCGCGGGCTATTTACGGTACAGAGGGTGGTACGAGGAGCGAGGCATAATCTCAGATGCACAGGGGCGCGGACGGAGATAGAAAAGCATCATCGGAATCGCGTCCAAGTTATCGGTCGCTGATGAGAGAGCGATTCTCACCCCTCGACCGGCGAACTCGTTCCAGTGCGCGATTATGCGACAAAATAATCGTTCCGGATCCCCCGTCGCGTTAACCATCGTGTCAGTCGCGGGGGTTCGCCTAGTTTCGTTCCCCGTCACCCCTCTCGTTTCCGGCCGATTTCATCCCGCTGCGTATCCCCCGCGCCGCTCCTCCTCCCCGCGCGCGTCTCCGATTGCTCTGCGGTCCGCGATCCATCACCGCAACAGCTACCTCCCTCGTGCCAAGGGAAAATGCGCCGGCACGCGCAAGAGAGAGAGAGAGAGAGAGAGAGAGAGAGAGAGAGAGAGAGAAAGCAAGAGAGTTGCACGGCTCGCTGGCGAGTTGAAAATAATAAATCGTCTCCATTAGGCGGCCGGCTTGCGCATCCGCTTTCTCACGGTCGGACAACGATTTTACCGTTGCCGGCTTCGCTTTCTCCAACTGCAAATTTCGAGTCGTTGCCGTCGTCGGTGACCCGTGACGACAATGACACGAGGACGAATAGCGGCGCGTTAACGCGACGTCACGATGTCGCGGGTATTACTCGGCGCGCGATTAATCGGCGCGGGGGTAGAGAATGCGGGAATGCCCCGAGAAAGCGAGCGGAGACGGACATCTCGGGGTCCCCCCGGGTGGACGAGGGTCAAAGTGGAATCTCGCGCGTCTGCTTTTAGCTCCCAAGCGTGCGCGCACCTGTCGAATCCTACGAAGGAATCCACAAAGACGACACAAAGAAGTTCTCCGATCCATCGAAAGCTCGCTGCCTGCTGCTCGAGGCCTCCTCCCTCTCTCCTCTTGTTGTCCACCCTTTGAAGATAGCTCCTGCTATCCCCTGCGCGGCAGAAGGCCAAGTCTATATTTATCACGCAAGAAATCCCGCCGCGAAAATAGGACCGCGAGATTGAATAAGCCGATAGCTGGAATTCGGAATTTCACGCGAGACGTTCCCGCCGCGAGACTCCTCAGCGTTATTTTCACTCCGCTTGACAGCCTTCTGGGAGGCCAGTCGCGACCACCAGTCGCTCTACCACCAAAGGGAGGAGGGCAGAAAGGAAAAGAAGAGCAGAGGGGGAGGATGCGCAAGTGTATACGCGCATTTGACGTATGCGCAAGAAGAACGTAACGCGAACGGACACCCACGGACAGCCCGTTGACAAGATTATCCGGCGACCGTTCCTCCCTCCACCCTCCCATCCCACCCTCCCCTTCTGCGTGTGTCTCGACGCACCCGCGTCGCCTCTTCTTGCCGCGCTTTCGCAGCTAATTTAATAAACGCTGAAAACAAAACGCTCCCCGGCGGTCCTCCTCCCCTGCCCCCTGCCTCCCCCCCCCATCCTCCCCCCGTCCCCGCCCCGTAAACTGTAGAAACAAAGATAAGTGTATTAAACGGATTTTCAAGTGCTTTCCGTTGCTGCGGCAACAAAGATAAAGTGCATTAAACGGATTCCGCTTCGACGCCGGAGACGATGACGAGCCACTTTGTTAATTGAGTTTCGCCCTTACGGCCCGGGGAAATACTTTGCCAGTCCGGTATTAAATAGCGCGAGTTGCATTACCGTCGAGAGTATCGACGTCGGTAGTTCCGCCGAGACGAGCGCGCGAAAGACTGACTTTTATCAGGCGGGGCGCAGTTAACGACGGACGGCGGACTTTTAAATCCGCCCGACCGTCACTCGCGCAAGGTGTTTGTCCGCGGGAAGTTCCTCGAAAAACTGCAACTTCGACAGCATCGAGGCAATCGAGGCAATCGAGGCAATCGAGGCAATCGAGGCATCGCGAAATTACTCCCGAAACATCCCGCGCGGGACGAGAATGGACCGGAATGGACCGGACATTCTCTGCTTGGCTCTGATACGAATGCAACTCAACGAATGCAATTAACGGTGTTTGTCAAGGCCGGGACCGGATCGCTAATTAAATCAGCACGGAAAGAAAGCGCGAACGAGATCACGGTAGTCGCGTTGATTTTCGCTTCGGCGCGCGGCGCGGAGATTAACTGATTTCCCGTACAAACTGCTTTCACAATGTATGTAATCTGCTTTTCCGTAAGAATAACATCGCAAAGATCGTAACGTCATTATTGCTAATCTGTAGGGAGCCGCGCCTGCTCAGATTTACAAACGAATATAAACGACGCGCCGTTACGAAACAGCGTACAGCTCTCCGCGCTTTCCGCGCACGAGGCGCGGCGCAACGCTGAAATCGCGTTCCTTTCACTCGAGACGTTCCGTTCCACGTTTCTGATTAAAATCCAACTTAAGCGGCGCCGGGGGGAGGGGGTGGAGGGGTGGGGGGAGGGATTCCCGCGGGAAACATCGAGCGCGGTACAACTTGCTGGCGATTCTCCCTTGGATTTTTGCTCGGCGCGTATCGTCGCGATTTTCGCGGAACTTCGGTCGGAACTTTGCCGTTATAAGAGCCGAATTCGAAACGCGGAAGCCGAATGGCGCCGTCTAACATCTGCTACTGACACGGCGGCACTCGCCGCTCGGCCGAATTAACGCCGGGGATACGTTCCGGCGACGAGCAAGTTCACGCTTTCGTCGCCTCGTTATCGCTCCTCAACAGAGCCTCGCCGCGGAACTTGGCGAGAATAATAATGGTCGCGTGCGCGCGAGCGCACCTCCCCCCCCCCCCCCCCCGCACATCTTCCCTCTCACGCGCGGAGTAAATCTCTGCGTCGCGTACTTGCGACGCTGCTGCGACACGTCCTTCGTACTTTGATCGCAATAAGATTACGGAGCGCGCCCCTTTCCCCTCAGATTAAACATCCGATTAAACGCGCGTCGATTTCCGCCGAACCAGCGGAGAACAGAGAGCACGAAAGGTTCATGAGAGAATCCCCCTTCGGGGAGGAGATAATTGATCGTGTCGAAAATGCTTTGATCGTGCCGCGAATCTCGGAATCGCCGACCGTCCGAGGAAACGGATGACATTTCGGCTAAATGGAGGAATCCGCGCGGCGAAAGCGCGCGGCAAGCGTGGCGGCTCGATTTTTCCCAACTTTTGGCTCTTTCAATTAAATCCGCAACGAAACGCTTTTCATGAGGGATGTCGGCGCAACGCGATACGCGTACACGGAATCGCCGCGCAACGCGGGCGCCGGAATTGAGCAACGTCCGTCCCGTATCATCCCGCGGTGGGAGGAGGAGTTAAATCTGATTCCGCGATTAAACGTCGAAAAAGTAAACCGATTACGCGGGAAAATCCAAATTCTCTATGCCCGCGTGAGCATCTGTTGTATCGCGACTGATCGGGAACGTGATGGATCGCCGAGGCTAATCCGACAGTTCCATCCTGCATCCTGTTTGCCGCGACTGTCCGTAAAGGACCCGCACCCTCGTTTTCCTCCTCCTCCTCCTCCTCCTCGCATCTCTGACCCTTGGATACACGTGTAGCCCATTCGTCGAACTCGCTTCATTCCCATCTCGTTTAATTCGGCTCGATTTTTTCCACGCCGCCATTTCCGCCGCGTGACGGACGGTATCAGTGAAAAGGAGGAGGATGGAAACGGCGATGACGTGAGACAGGGGGAAAGGACGCGCCGTCCGACCCCCCGCGGCGCGTATTTTGATACGAATGCAATCTCGCGTCAATCCCGACGCCGACGCCCGTCGCCGTCACCGCGTCGAGGAAATCGCGCCCGACGAAATGCGACGCGGAAGCTCGGGGGAGGATCGTCGGTTGGTCAGCCGTGATGCCATAAATATTAATTCGCGCGATACGCATCAACGCGGGGAGAGATACGGAATGTGATTTACCGGAAGCGATAGTTTATGGCAGCGACAGGGCCGCGACCGCGTCGGTCCAGGTCGTCGCCACAGGTGGCGGCTCCCTGGGCGACCATTTCGCGTTACGCGCGTTCCCGCGTCCTATTCCGCGCCGACGTCATCATCGGCCGTTCGTTTACTCGCTCGTTCATTCGTTAGGCGCGTATTATTACGCGCGCGTCGCGAAAAGTACGAGCGGTTTCCACGCGGCTTCGTCCCTTTTATCATTTCGTCCCTTCGCAACGCAGCGCGGGGATCGCAGCGGCGGAATTACGCGCTTCAAAGTTGCTCATCAAACGACAGATTCGTGTTCTCGCTTTTGCCTCGAGCTTTTCGTTTCCACTCGCACTCGCCGCGGCCGCATCCGGAGCAATTCTCCGACGATCGTCACGGCGAACTTCCAATGACTCGGGAGAGACAGAGAGAGATTCCATTTATGGTCCGCCGGTCTTTGGAGAGGTTGGATCCTGAAATCCGCCGCGCGCGTATATCGCGCGAATATCCGCCAGCTGATTAAACCGAGCCGCGCGCGCGCCGCGCGGCACGCTCGAGATCCATAAAGCCGCTTCCTACAGCTTCCGGGTATTCGTTACGTTGATACGGACTTCCGAAACCGTTGCTAGTCGGAGAGAAAGGATTGATTAAACGGGGAAGAGCACGTGGTTCTCATGCGTTAACACGCGCGCGGCAGCGTCTTCGCGTCAGGGACAAGCGAGCGAGAGAGAACGGAGAACAAGGAGAGCTGAGGAGAGCTGAGAAATCCCCCGCCGGCAGTTCTCGTAGTTTCCGGTTAGTTCGCCCGGAAGGAAGGCCGCAGCGACACCTTGACGCCGGACGCATCGCCGCCAGTTTCGCCGAATTGTCCAAGGAAGGAGGGTGGACGGTGGTGGAGGGAAGGAAGGCAGGGGATAAAACGGGCGAGGCCCCACCAAACTAATCAGACCCGAGCAATCCGAGTCGTTTCCCCGCGGACGAGAGAAAGAGAGAGAGAGAGAGAGAGAGAGAGAGAGAGAGAGAGAGAGAGAGAGAGAAAGCTCGCTGCTCCCGGCGGCCAAGATAATTCAAACTTGCTCGCAAACGGCCGCGTCGAGACGCGCGGCGTCGCCCACGCGAGCCATTCCGCTAAACAGAATTAGATACGAGCATGAGATCCAGTTAAGCACCGGAAGGCCGGCGAGTCGGCTGCTCTCGAGGCTGCACCTTGCGCGACTCGTCGAGGACTCTTCGCTGGGCCGCAGCGAAATTGAATAATATTATTGCGGCGACGGTGTCCAACTGAAGATTCCAGCTTCTCGCGCAGCCTCTCCGTTACACGGAGCTCTGATTAATTCCAAAGAGATGTCCGCGTCGGTTTACACGGTTAAGCATCATTCCGTTAGAGCTCCGTTAGAGATTATCTCAATCGCTGCTCTCGTGCAGATCGCGACCAGTCAAGATCATCGCGTTATTGATCTCTCGTGCGATCTGTCGGCTCTTTGCGCGTAAACGATTGCGACCGCGCCATGATCACGCTCGACAGCGAGAGGATCAATGTGATATGAAACGGATATTTTTGATGACCTACGACCCGTGCGCCGGCGGCACACGCGGAATGTACAAAGGCAGCAGCCTTCCAAAGAATCGCTTCCCGTCGCGAGACCGCGCGGTCCAGCGGGAGGAATGCGCGGAAGATGAATCGCATCTCGTTTCCGAGGCGTTGTCGCCCGCGCGACGGAATAATCTAAACTTTCGCGAGCGTCATTCGGCCTTAATTACGGCGGATGTAGCGGGGAGAGACGCGCCGCGTATCAGGGACGAGCGTGGCATCCGCCGCGGTACCGTTGCGGATCGAGAGACAAAGCGGTCTCCGCTTGCGGCGGTAATTAAGCGCTAGACTTCCGGCGCGCTTAAATCGAGCCATCCGCCAGCGGATGAACGCGGAGCCGCGCGCTCCGCTCGCGGGATTTATCGGCGCGTTCCGCTGGTCCGATCGTCTCGCCTTTGGCGGGATTCCGCCACGGATTCTTGCAACGACAAAGGACAGAGGGGCGGGCGGGGAGGGCGAGAGGTGAAGTGAAACGCGCGCGCGAGGAAAGTTGCGCGTTTTAATGGCACTTTGCAACACCGCCCGGCGCGGACTGGATTAAAGTCGTTACTTGCAGTTTACTGCTAAATGCTCTCGGCCGAGCGCGAAGGGCAACGCGAGAGCAACAGCATTTACTTTCACGACAGATTTTCCCCGCGCTCCACGAAGAACGCTTAATTCATGCCGACGTCTCCGGCAAGCTCGCTCGCCTGTTGACACCTGCCACATGGAAACGGACGCGTGCTGATCTGTCTAACACTGTATTATTTACCTCAGCCGAAACAGCTCAGGGAGCATCCCCTGCGATCGCACCACCCCTCAGACGAGAGAAAGACGCGGAGGGTCAACGTATGCAAGACACCGCGACCTTCCAGCAATCCGAATTCTCTCTCGGCGATCTACGGAATGTTCAATTAGAGACCGATATCGAGTGCGCCGATAGCTGCGAGATCTCGTCGGCTGCGCGTGTGATCCCCGACGCGTAGCGGAGCTACATACTTTCACAGAAACGAGCTAAAAATTCAACACTGCCATCGACAGCGAGAGAGAGAGAGAGAGAGAKMGAGAGAGAGAGATCGAGAGAGAGAGAGAGATAGAGAAGAGGGAAAGAGAGAGAAAGGGGGAGGGAGAGAGAGAGAGAGAGACGCAGGCAATTTAACTTTCCGCGAGCGAGGGCGAGGGCTGGTTCGTCCCCTTGAACGGCGGTCGCTCGCAGGGAAGGACACGGTGTGCGTGCGCGCGCGTGCGCGTGTGCGTGTCCTTTGATGAGAACGTCCGTAGGAAGCCCTGGGCGTAAAAGGGCGCCTCCTCTCGTCGGTATTCCGCCCGCCGACCGCGCCGCTAACGGAATACATTACTTTTTAACGAGTCGCGTCGGAGGCCACGCCGCGCGACGGGGGGAGGGGCGCTGGGGACGGTCGGGACGATAAATAGCGAATTTTCAGCGGCGCGGCGCGAATTACGTCTCCTACGGAAGGAATCGGCGGG